>CM029611.1:15775616-15943116 GCA_017311315.1 Dendrocalamus latiflorus | reverse complement strand
CCCCACTCTTTCTCTACCCCTCGTGCGTGTGACCCCTCCCAGGGGCTGCTCCAACGGCGGCGCGGCGGCGCGCGGGCGGCTCGCCGGCCTCGGCCTCACCGCCGCCGGCCTCCCCCCTGCTCGTCCCCCCTCCACTCTTCTCGGATCTGGCCGGCCAAGCCCAGATCCGCCGCTCCCTACTGTGCGTGCGCGGCGGTGGGACGACGCCGCTCGGTCGGCACGGCCGGCGGCCACCGGCCCTGGCCTCCTGCGGCCCCGCCCTCGGACACCTGCGCCACCACCCGTCACCGACCACCGTCGCCCCCACTAGTGCCGCCGGTCACCGAAGCGGCGCCGGCGTCCTGCAGCCCGCTTTCGCTCAGGGCAGTGCACCTCCCTCCCTCCTTTCTACCTGGTTGTGCTTGTGAGACTGTGTTGGAAAAACATGGGGGATGGGCAACCTACTTGTTTTGCGGGTCTGGCAACGACAGCGGTTATGGGCGATGTCCTTTGGATGCTTCTGACGGTGTCGCCTGAGCTCTCTCCTCCTCCTGGCCCTTCACCTTCCTACCCTCCTCCTTCTTGCTCTCTCTGCCTCTTCCCTTCCTCTCGGCTGGGCAGGAGAAATGGTGTTGCACGGCTTTTGTTGTTGAGGAAGAAAGGTGGAGCAGGAAAAGATGGCTGTGTTGTCTTGTCTACTTAAGAGGCATGGCTATCCCTCTCACTGCGAAATATCGTTTCTACCCCTCCCTTTTTGCCTTGGCTGGCTATGGCCCTAAGGGCTTTTTGGTCCAATAGTAGCCCTATACTATTTTGTGCCCTTCTACTGCGGCAGGTAAACCGGTAACAGGTAAGAGTAGAGTTTCCTGCCGAATGACGACAACCCACAACGTGAGACGGTGCTGACCGGCCCTGGACGGTCAGGGAACCTCTGAGAGAGCTACTTTCATGCGGCTTTCTAGACGGTGCCGACCTTCCTGGGTGGTATGGGAACCTCTACGAGCGTTGCTTATTCGGCGTTTTAAAAGCCGATGGGTCTGACGGCAAAACCGTCTCTCTCTTTCCTCAATTCTCCCTTTTGAAATTTAGTGGTATTACACTTCACCCGTGGCATCATGCGACTGGTGCGTCGTGCACTGTCAGGCGGCCGCACGACCGCGATAGGGCGCACGTGAGCGCACACACGATCGGGCGACCGGGTGGCTTCGGTTGCTGTCGGTTACGCTTCCCGATCGTGGGGAAAGCAGACGGTTGGATTTCTGCCGGTTGCGCATCCCGATCGTGGGAGGAGAAGGGGCTTTATATACCCCCTCGTCGTCGCTCCACCGTTCTTCCCCACTCGCTTGCCTGCTTTCTTGCTCTTTGTTTCTGCGCACGCTGCTTTCGCCTTTCGTACTACCAGCGCTCACCACTACCACCATTCGTTTCAACGCGTCGTGCGAGAGAATGGCTCACTATGAAGAGCACACCCGCTGGCCCAACGGTGGCACCTCTTCTAGTCGGCGCAGCTCGCCGACGACGAAGATGGATTACACCTTGGTGGGGCGCGGGCCATCGTTGTGCAACAAGCGGTGGACGGCGAAGAAGAAGATGGAGGGTCCCTGCTCCAGCGTGCTGGGGGCATACCCTCGTGATGGAGGAGACGATTCGGTCTCTCCTTCGTGAGGGGAAGTTGGCAGACCGCGGCACGGTTCGCCTACCTGCCAGCGACGAGACGGAGCCTCGCTTGGAGGAATCAGAGGCGATCGTCTTCGTCGCATACTTCGAAGCCGGCCTCCATATCCCGTCGGCCAAGATCATCAGCGATGTCCTCGAGACCTACGAGCTGGAGTTGGTGCACCTAACGCCTAACAGAGGGGGTTTTGCCCAGCGCCTCCCTCTTCGCCTTCCTCAACGACGCGCGATACCAGCCGAAGAAGCTCGATAGAGGGGACTTCTCCAACTTTGGCAGTGTCAACTTCATCCTACTGTCACCGTGTGCGAAGATTTTCCCCGCTAACTTGACTCGGGTGAAGTGGGAGTCCCACTGGATGCGACGATGGTTCTACCATCGAGTGGCGAGCGGCAGCCGCCTTCGGTGCACGGGGTGGCCGATGGAGTTCAACACCTCACCGAGCGTGGAGCCCGACCACGACGACCAGCTGAAGGCGTGGAGGCTGGTGGGGATCACTCTCTACTTCAATATGCGAGACCTCACGGAGGAGTTCACCATGTACGGCATGGCGCCGCTTGCCAGCCGGTGGCATGTCCAGCCCGGGCCCGTGCAGCCTGACGGCATTCGGCCGACCGTGTCCTCGCTGCTAGTGCCCTCTGACCCACGTGAGTTCTACTGCCGTAGACCACATTCGAAATCTCCGCACGTTTTTTTAACAGTGCTTCTCTTCTCATGTAGGACTTCTCCTGGAAGACGTAGAGTGCTCAGTAGCTGTGTTCCTTGGGCCGTACGTGGCCAAAGAGCACAGTCTGTGCGAGTCCGCGACCACCGCGGTGAAGCTCTGGGCATCCCTGTGCTGGAGCACGCCACCCCGACCTCGGGCCGGGCTCGGCTCTGCGACGACGATGACAAGGGGGAAGCGTCCCCCCTCAGCGCAGGGCTCGATCCCCACTGTCGTATCCAGCCCGTCAGCCGCACCTCTGACCATGTCCGCCGGAGCCGAGGGTGCGACTGTCACCGGCTCCGACTTGGCGGAGTACGCCAATTCGGATCTGGAGGCGGAGGCGGAGCACCTCGCCCCCGGTGAGGAGTCCCTGGGCGGCGCCAAGGAAAAGGGGCGCGGCACTGACACCCAGGAGGGCAAGGCCTCATCGCCCGCACCGGTCGTAGAGGCCGAGGAAGCATCACCCAAGTCCCTGAGAGCAAAGCGCCCTCGGATACAATCGCCTTCCTGGCCGAAGAGGGCGTTCGCAGTAGCGGTCGGGGTCGGGTCAGATTCGAACTCCGACACGGAGGCCATCCGGCCCGAAGGGGAACTCGTCGCCCCCGACAGAGATGACTCCCCCGCGGTCCGGACCGAGACAGAGCGAACACCCCCACGTGCTTCACCTGGGCACGTCGAAGGTAGGTGCAACTCTTTCTCCCCCCCACGACTTCGCGAAGCTTTCTTTGATCTGCTCGCTCATTCCGTCGTCAACATCAGCCGAGACGAGGTCACCTAGACGCGGACAAGGATCGAGCAACGGAGATGGCCGCGAAGTCTCCGGCCTTCCTGCCCCAGACGTAACGTCGACACCTGCCGCCCTCGAAGTGGCCAGCGCGGAGGCTCAGTGGCCAGCTATCTCCAACTATATTCCTCGACCGGAGATGCTGCGAGCTCTTCAAGGGGCCGCGGATTGCGTGGACTCTGACATGGACCGACGGGCGCTGCTATCTTGTGGCTCGGAGCTCCTGGAAGGCACGTTAGAGGCCTCGAAGATGAGAGTAAGTGCTTGACTTTGACAACTTACATCGTCACTTGGGACTTCACTAACAATTGCGCTGTGCAGACCCATGCCCTTGCTTGAGCCCTGCAGGCGGCACGTGCCTGCGAGTGGGCAGCTCTAGAAGACCAACTTCGTGCCGCCGAAGAGGCCCACACCGCAAAGGATGAGCACATCCGTTTCCTAGAGACGGAGGGGGCGAAGGCAATCTCAGATGCCCAGGCGCTTGCAACGGAGGCACATGTGTTCACGACGGAGGCACAGCGCGCGGCCACCGAAGAGTGGGACGACTTGCTCTAGCAAATCGCAGCGCTAGAGGAAGAGAAAGCCCAACTCACCGCGTCGCTTGGGGAGAAGGACCGGACTCTGGGTGATGCCTCGGTGGTGGCATGGGATGCCATGGAGGCTCTAGAAGGCGCCCTCAAGGACCTCTCCGTCGCCGTGCCACCTCGAACTTTCGGACCCGAGGACCTGCCACGAACGCTTCGACGAATCGGAGAAGCTTCCGGCCTCGCCCTCAACGCCGCCAAGTCCTTCGGCAACCATTGCTCCTTCGTGACTTCGCGCCTCACCTTCACCCTACTCCACCACCGAGGGTGCCCGCACGTGAACGAACTAGCTGACCCCCAACTGGAGATGCCAGCCGGAGCCGGGGTGATGTCAAGCTCCATTTCATCCACATCATGCTTTATTCTCTCCTTGCATCTTGATGATTTTATTGCCAAAAGGGGGAGAATATTGGAGAAAAAGCCATTTCAAGGGAAAAACTAGGAGCTTTTGAGGAAAACTTGCTCTTTCTGTTTTGCTCCTTTGTCAACATGGTCTTAAGCTTCTTACATTTCTTTAGGCCATGTGTGACTCTTTTTCTTTTTCAAACAAACTCAACTTTACGCTTTTTCTGTGTTTGTCAATATACTCATCAAGGGGGAGATTGAGAGACCATGTGGAGGTGTCCCCATGTTTGTGATGTGTAATTGACTCGTGTTCTGGAAAGTTTGAGTTTGATTTGGTTGGTTCGCGCCAAGTCGGTGCATGGCGCAGTTTGGTTCGGTTGGACTTGGTCGAACATGGTCAGGTGTGTTTAGGACGCTTGTTCTCTTTCTTGATCGGTTGTTCGAGCTTTTTCATGTATGAGTATGCTTTATTGATGCTAATCTTAGTTATGCTATTTCGTGCGGTGCTATGTGACGATTTGCTTGTCTGTGTGGCTGTAGGACTTCGGAGCTAGGTCATGGTGAGGCGTGGAAGGACCGGGACTAGGCACAGGAGGTGTTGAGGTCCAGACGGTCGGAGACGTCAAAGATGATCGAGGCTGCTGAGGTGGTTGCGAGTTGGGAGACGAGGAACTTGAGTTGGAGCTGCCGGAGGTGGACACGATGGGCAGCGGCGAGGTGGACCGGGACTAGGCTCAGGGAGGAGCTGTGGTCCAGACGGTCAGAGTGCCAGGTGCGGTCGTATGCAGCGGAGCGGACTGGGACTAGACTCAGGGAGGAGTCGAGGTCCAGACGGTCAGGGTGCCGGTTGCGGGAAGCTTCCGGGAAGGTGCTTGAGGGGCAACTTGGAGAATTGACTCAAGCATGAGTGGAGTGGCTGGTTCCCTCCAAAACTGGTTGGTTTGACCTTTGCCCCATGGGGGTATGAAGAAATGGAGTGGAGAGGGGCTGCCATTTCTTGATTTGCTACTTGTGTGGGTGAGCTCCTTCTATTTAGTGGGAGGTAGCAGCAGCTGAGGAAGCAAGAAAAGTAGTGAGCACTGGGTTGAGTTCTTGTGTTTCCTCTCCTGCGTGTATGTTCTTCCAGTTGGAAGCATGTAGTGAGATGAACCCTTTGTAATAGCCCATGTAGTGAGATTGAGTTTGAGTTATTTTTCTTGTGTGTTTTCTTTTCTTTTGAAGCTTTCTGTTCTTCTCAGGGTTTAAGGAGTTTGGGTTGAATCCTTTGTTTGAAGAGATAAATCTTGTTGCTATGTGTGGGAATCAGCCTCAAGGCCTCTTGGCCAACCCATTCCCAAGAGCAAAAGAATGAATCAAGGATTTCTGTCATCTTTATAACCTACGCTCCATTTGCTCTGTTTTCAAGAATTAGGGTTTGGAGGCAGGGGATGATGGATGCTTCTGATTTCTCTTCAAAAGATGCTCTCAAACTTGTGCTTTTATGTTGTGACATCATTTCCTGCTGAGATTCAAAAGTTTATGAGCAAACGATTTGAGAATGATGAGCAATTTGGAAATTAGGCTCGTTCTCTATTCTATTTTCAGATTTCTGCTCAAGAGTTGTGAGAGACCATGTGGTTATGACCCCATGTTTGTGATGAGTAATTGACAAGGGTTTTGGAAAGATTGAGTTTGGATTGTGCTTCTCGTGCCATGTTGGCATTTGGCTCAGTCGGGTTGGTTAGACGGTTTTATTGCATATTATTCTTCCCGATTGGTCGTTTAGGCCATTTTATGCCTGAGTATGATTCATTGATGCTATTTATGCTTACATGTGTCGAGCGGTGCTATTTGATGTGTTTCTTGTCTATGATGGTTGCAGGACGTCGAGACGGAGTCGTGGCGAGGCACGAGATGACCGGACTAGGCGCGGGCGGTGCCGAAGTCAGAACGGTCGAGGTGTGCCGAAGACGGCGAGAACTCGAGGTGGTTGCGATGCTTGGACGGCAAGACACAAGGAAACTTCCCAGAAGGTGTAGGAGGGGCGAATTGGAAATTTCGCGAGGCTGTACAAGCGGGAGCGGGTTCCGTTCGGGATTTAGCGGGCATAACGGGTTGGAGACCCGTTAGCCAAAGGCTATAAATAGGAGAGGATGTCTCCTTGTGGCTGCATGGATTCAATGCATTCAAGGGGTTGTTAGGGTTTGCTTTAGTCAAAATAGCCTTTGGAGAGGTTGTTTTGGCTTTAAGCTTTAGTGGTTGAGGGAGTGCAGGAGGTTGTCTCCCGTAGGGGTTCTCTGTGTCCTCTCTCCAAGCATGTAGTGTTCTTGGTTCTTGATCTTGTGAGAGGGAGAGGATGAAGTGAGCTTCCATGTAATCATTCCTCTTGTATCAATCGCATATGGGGACTCCTTGTAATCCTTGATTGATTAGGAATGAAAGGTCTGAGATTTATTTCCTGTTCGTGCTCTGTTTTCCCTTCGATGCTTCCTATGCTTGATTCTTGAGTTTTTGTGTTTTGGCTCGATTTTTGCTGAGAAGTGGCAAAATGGGTTGCTCTATGATGGAATTGCATTTCTAGACATTTTGGTCATCTAGTTCCAAGAGCAATTTGATCGATTTGCAAGAATCACTTTTTCTTCCCTCCTGTGTTCATGTTCTTGCTTCTTGGGTTTGGTGTGAATCTTGTTTTCCCTTCATGAGATGGCATGAAACTTGGTATCTCAAGTCCAGAGGCTATTAATTAGCTACCCTCAAAGTTTCATGGTCAAAGGATCAGAGATTAGATGGGAATTTGAGTTTTTGTCCCTGCTCTCTGTAGTTTTGAGTTTTGGTTCAAATCTGAAATTCTTTACTTTTGGTGGGATTTCCTTGTTTTGTTTGGTCTCTCTTGCTATTCTGGTTGTTTTCCTGCTGCTCTGGGCTGAATAGATCAGGGGGAAATCCAGAATTGCTCTGCTGTTTGAAGTCCCAGAAGTCTGCAATTCTGTTGTCAGTTTTTTCAGCCTCTGCTGTGCTCTGAACCGATGGGCGGTCAGACCGGCTTGTGATGAGCGGTCTGACCGGTTGGACGCCGGCGGTCAGACTGGCCAGGAGTAGGCGGTCAGACCGGCCTAGGTAGAGCGGTCTGACCGGCTTGTTAAGTGCGGTCTGACCGGCCCCTCTGCTGCTTGCACCATTTATTCTTTTTGGTTTTTCGTCTTGCTCCTTTCTATGAGGTTAAGATTCTAGTATTAATATGCGCCCTTCTTCATAGTTCCAGTAACTATTGGAGAGGAGTTTTAGGTACTTTGAGGGGTCGTGATTTTAAAGATTGACATTCACCCCCTCTGTCGCAGTATTTCTTGTTTGCTGTTTTTGGTTGCAGCCTTTTGCCAGCCTGTTACCTGCAGTCAGATTTCTCCTTTTGGCAAGCAGTTCAGCAATGCCGCTGCAATAAAAAAAATCATGTATTCAGGCCGGTTGTAGACTGCACTGCAGGTTTTTGTGTTGGCTCTTTCGGTTTGCTGATTTCAGCCGATTGCTCACTGTTTTCAGCAGGCTGCTTTCAGATAATTGCTGCCGAGACTGTAGATTTCGGCCAAGCCTTTTAGGCTCTTTTGCAGTATTTCAGCTATACCTGTTTACTGTCTTTTCAGTCTGCAGTCTGCTCGTTCTCTGCATTTCCCTTCGCCGATCTGCTGCAAGCATTCAGTAAGCATTCTCTGCATTTCTCGGACAACAAGCATTCTCTGCTGCTGCCGAACTTCTCCTTTTTTCAGTCTTCAACTTGTTTTTAGTTTTCGGTCAGAGCAAGTATTCTCTGTTGTGTTAGTTTTCAGTTCTTGCCGATTGCTTGTGTCCATGTTTTTTGATCCTTCTCTCGGATGGAATTTGTGCCCTGTGTCTCATATAGCTTATTCTCTTAAATTGTCTTGGTCTCAAAAGAAGATCTCCAATCGAATCATTTAAGCTCTGTTTTCTGTTTTTGGCTCGGTATTTCAGTTGTCGGACAACAGAGTATTATATGTTTCATCTTTTTCAGTTTCTCTGCTATTTGCTCTCAACCAAGCTTATAGATCCATCGAATTGGAAATTGAGTTCACAAGGCCTAATCTGATTTGTGCAATCTCTGTTTGCAGCATATGGTCATTTCAGTTTAGGCAAAGTATGTTATGTTCTTTTGTCAGTCTAGTTTTGCCTCCGCTGTGAGTATATTCGGTCTATCGGCAAAATTGGTTTCCATTCCCAGTGAGCATTTATCTCTTTCTTCTTAGCTTCTATAGCTATCGGAGAGGAGAAGTATGTGGATACTTCGGGGCGATTTTTGAAGGCACCATTCACCCCCCCCTCTGTTGCCATTTTCGATCCTACATATTTATACTCCGTAGAGTGCCCGCGGAGGCTCGCCTCCGTGCGTCTTTACACAGGATGAGACTAGTTTTTGCAAACGGTGCACTTTATTGATGTCCCGTTTGCGCGGGTGAGCGATTACAAGGGTCAGGGTGCCAACCATGCCATTGGCATTCCCGCGGCCTTATACATAATATTGCCGTAGCCTATCTGCATTCCATGTGTGGCGACGAGTTTGCTCTTCCAGCGTTGCGAGACGATATGCTCTGCGCTGCAAAGCCGCAGCGATGATGTAGGGGCCCTCCCACTTGGACTCCAGCTTGCCGACCGTCTCCGCATGAAGCGCCATTTTGAGGATGAGGTCTCCCAGCTGGAATTCGCGTGAGTATACGGTGCGGTCGTGCGCGCGTGCCACTTGGCGCGCGTACTTTGTGACGTGTTGGGTGGCGCTCACTCGATCTCCGTCAAGAAGATCAAGGGACAACTCACGCTCTTCCACTGGAGCCTAGACTAGGACCCTCCTCGAGCCGGCCTTGATTTCCTCCGGTGTAACTGCTTCGTCGCCGAAGAGAAGCTTAAATGGCGTGAACCCTGTCGGACGCATGATCATCATGCGCAGGGACCAGAGCACGCTATGAAGCTCGTCTGGCCACTTGCCCTTTGGTAGGCCAACGAGGCGCTTTTTGACTTCGGTAGAGATGGCGCCATTTGCTTGCTCGACGGCTCTGTTTGACTGTGGGTGCCCGACCGAAGCAAATCGGAGCGTGATGCCCATGCCATGAATGGAGCGGAGTTGAATTGCAAGCCGTTATCCACGGTGAGCTCCCTGGGGACTCCGAAGTGGCATATGATGTTCTGCTAGAGGAAGCGCTGCATGGCCGCGGAGGTTACCCTAGCCAGAGAAATGGCTTCGGTCCATCTGGAAAAATACTCCAAGGCAACTATGATGAACCGAAGATCTCCTGGGGCCCGTGGAAGTGGCCCAACAACGTCAATGCCCCACTATGCCAATGGCCACACAGGTGGGATGGGCTGCAAGCTCGATGGAGGTCTGCGGATGACCCGTCCCATCCACTGGCAATCTTGACATCGACACACGAGGTCTTGTGCATCGACGACGGTGGTTGGCTAGTAGAAGCCTTGCTTGAATGCCTTGCCGACCAGGGACCTCGGTGCAATGTGCGAGCTGCAGAGCCCCACGTGAATCTCCGCGAAGAGGTGCTTTCATTCGTCGCGCGAGAGACATCGTAGAAGTGGGGTACAGACTCCCTTCTTGTAAAGGACACCGTCCTGTACCTGGAAGGATCTAGCACAGTGCTGTAGACGTCGCAGCTCGAGGGGGTCATCCGGTTCAGCTATGCCTTGCAAGAAACTATAGATGGGCTCCTTCTAGTTGCCCTACTAAGCAATTTGATGGACAAGAGCCGCGTCACGGTTGTCTTGCACAATGGCTGCCGTAGGCAAGACCTCGTAAAATGCTCCCCCAGGGAGGGGAAGCTGCTGGCTGGCGACCTTTGCGAGGACGTTGGCTTGTTCATTATTCGCGCGAGGGATGGCCTTGACCGTGACGCCTAGGAAGTAGCGCTCCTTCGCTCTCACCGCCGCCAGGTACTTGGCCAACTTGGGGTCCTTGGCTTGGTAGGATTTGCCAACTTGGCCCGCTACCAGACGTGAGTCGGTGCGGACAAGGACCCTTCGTGCACCAAGAGCTTTAAGCTTCGCGAGGCCGAAGAGCAGTGCCTCATACTTGGCCATGTTATTGGTGGCTGGAAATCCAAGGTGTGTCGAGTACAGCAGGCGGTGACCCTCCGACGTAGTGACCACTACGCCCACCCCGGTGCCTAGAGCACCGTAAGCCCCGTCGGTGTTGAGCGTCCACACCGAGTCCTCTGGTTGCTGCACGTGTTGAGCCGGCAGAGTCCACTCCGTGAGGAAGTCCGCGAGGACTTGAGATTTGATTGTCGTTCGTGAGGCGTACGTCAAGGAGAACGGTGCAAGCTCGGCCGCCCACTTGCCAATACGCCTTGTGGACTCCTTATTGTGCAGCATCTCTGCCAGAGGGAATGAGGATGACACGGTGATGGGACGGGCATGGAAATAATGCCGAAGTTTCCTCGAGGCCGTGAACAGCGCGTAAGCCAACTTCTCAAGCTCAGTATACAGCGTCTTGGCGCCCTGGAGGGCTTCGGAGATGAAATACACGGGCCGCTGAAGGGCGCCCTCCTCGAGGACCAGGACCCCGCTAACCATTGTTGCTGTAGCAGCGAGGTAGAGCAGGAGGGGAGCCTCTGGTGCTGGGGCGACCAATGTGGGAAGGCTTGCGAGGTGCTTCTTGAGGTCGTCGAAAGCCTTCGCACAGTCGTCATCCGAGTGGAACCCGTCGCAGCCGCGAAGGGTCTTGAAGAATGGTAGGCCTCATTCCGTTGCCCTAGATAAGAAGCGGCTTAGCGCGGCCATGCGGCCAGTAAGCCACTGGACCTCCCTCATCGTCTTGGGCAGCTCCATGGCGAGGATTGCATCGATTTTGTCGAGGTTCGCCTGGATGCCGCGCCCGGACACGAGGAAGCCCAGGAGCTTGCCAGCTTGCACACCGAAAACGCACTTGTCTGGGTTGAGCTTGATGCCCGCTCTCCTGAGGTTGTTGAAGGTCTCTTGAAGATCATGACCGTGGGAGGTGCGTTGCCTGGTTTTGACGATCACATCATCAACATAAGCCTCCACGTTCCTCCCGAGCTGAGAGGCCAGCGCCAGCGTGACGAAACGGGTAAAGGTTGCCCCGCATTCTTCAAGCCGAAGGGCATCCTGACGAAGCAGTATGTCCCTACCGGTATGATGAAGCTGGTCTTGTCCTCGTCGTCCTTGGCCATGTAGATCTGGTGGTAGCCGAAGTATGCGTTCAGGAAGCTCATGCGCTCGCACCCCGCCGTGGCATCCACCAGCTGATCTATGCGCGGCAAGGTGTAGTTGTCCGTTGGACATGCCTTGTTAAGGGCGGTGAAGTCAATGCACATGCGCCTGGCACCGCTAGCCTTTTTCACTAGCATCGTGTTGGCGAGCTAGTCCGGGTGCTAGACTTCGCGGATGACTCCGGCTTGGAGAAGCTTCGCTACCTCCACCTTGGCTGCTTGCTGCCGTTCGATCGACATGCGCCGGAGCCTTTGTCTGGCCGACTTGGTGTCGGGGCGAACTGCTAAGGTGTGCTCGATGAGAGTGTGGTCGATGTTTTTTATGTCATTTGGGGACCACGCGAAGACGTCCGCGTTGTCCTAGAGAACCCAGAGTAGGTCCTGCTCAACTTCCGGGGGAAGGCCTTCGCCGATGGACACACATTGACCTTTGGTTGGCAGAGGCACCCTCTTGACTTCGCCATCCATCTGGGTCTGAGGCGTCCATCCCGGAGCGGAGGGCGTGTCTGCTTTTGGATTGTCGGTGAGGACATGCACCTTGCGGTGCAAGCCCTGAGCACCAAGCTCTATGTGCCGGGCGAGGTCCTGGTCACCGAAGGTGGTGATGATATCTTGCGGGCCTGGGAGCTTCATGCATAGGAAGCCATGGTGTGGGACTGCCCCGAAGGAGTTGAGGGTTGGGTGCCCCAATATGGCGCTGTATGGATACGGGATGTCGACGACGTTGAAGGTGACGTCTTCGCTCCTCGCGTTGGCGCCCTGGCCGAAGGAGATTTGCAGGCATATCTGGCCCAACGCCTTCAGCGGCTGACCCCCGAAGCCTTGTAGTGGGATTCCCAAGGGGCCCAAGCGACTCCGAGGGATCCCTATCTAGTCGAAGGCTGCCGCGAACAGAATGTCAGCGGAGCTACCTCCATCGACCAGGACGCGCTTGACATTGCAACCTGCCATGGCGGTCTGGATGACCAGGGGATCTTGGTGAGGGAATTCCATGCCCTCGGCGTCAGCAGGCGTGAAGGTGATGTCATGACGTGCCCACTCCGATGGTGCTTGCACCGGGTACACCGCCACGTGGTGTAGTCTCCACGCGTTGGCCTTCTGCTGCCGCACTAAGGAGAATTCCAGTGAAGAGCCCCCGAAGATAACATTTATGATCCGACGCTGGGCTACCTTCCGGGCCTGTATCCGCAGAGGCCCCTATTGGGGCTGCTGCACGTGGGCCATGACTGGTGGCCCTGCTTCCAAGGCTCTATCCCTGGCGACGCTCTGACGAAGCACTGCAATGGCGGTGCATGTCCGTGTGAAGTGATCACCTCGGCCATACACCTCGCACTACATGCCATAATCCTAGTTTTCTTGCTCTGCACGGGGTCTATCGTTGTGACCCTGGCCGTGTCCTCGCCCCCAGCCTCTGCGACCTCGTCCGCGACTAGCAGGGGCACTGTGCTCAAAGCTGCCCTCGATGTCGAAGACATAGCGGGCCCTCTGGGATCTACGCTGGTTGCGCTTGGGCTTGTCACTCGACGATTCCTGCTTACACTTGGAGGTGTCTTTGTGCTCGGGGGCGTCCTTCGAAGACTCTTGCTTGCGCTTGGTGGCGCTCTTCGACGAGTCCTCCTGCCTCGATGAGCCCTCGTTCTTCGATGAGTCCTCCACTTGATTAGTGTCGGAGTCATCGCCTTTGCGCCGCCGCGTGTCCTCCTCCGCCCTCGCGTACTCTTCCATCTTGTCGAAGAGCTTCGCGACCGTCTTGATTGGCTTGCGTGCATTGTACTAGGCCAATGGCCCTGGGCGGAGGCCTTGTATCACTACGTTGATGATGATGGTCTCATTGACGTCCTTGACTTGGCAGCGGACCTTAGCGAAGCGCTTGAAGTACTCTCGGAGCCTCTCCGAGGGTTTTTGCTTGATGGCGAAGAGCTGATCCACATCGACACGCACGACGTAATTCCCTGGAAGTTGTTGTAGAGGCGGTCGCGGATCTGCTCCCATGCGTGGATGGAGTTCGTGTAACATCTTGATTTTCAGAGCCTTTTTGAAGCTTTCGAAAAAAATTCACCATTTGAATTTTTCTGGAATTAATTAAAGCTTAAATGAAATTTTTATGAATTAAAAGGATTTAATATGATTAAGTTAAACATTAAATTATGCCAAAAGTATCTTATTTGAGTTCCCTGAGCCTCAAGAGTTTTTCTGGCATTTTATGTGATTTTTCTGGAGTTATTTGCTACTTTCTAGAGCTCAAAGTGATTTAATTGAATTTCTGGAAAAAGAAAAAGGAAAAGAAAAACCAGTCGGTTGAGCCGCAACCGCTTCCGCCCCCGCCGCGTGTCAGCCATCCAGAACCCCGCCCCGCATCGCAGCCGCCCGCTTTTGGCAAGTCGTACTCGTATGCGAGTGGGACTCTCAGGTCGTATCCCACCCGGACTCGTACTCGTGGCCGACCAGGACACCTCTACGACCGGGTATAAAAGGGTCGAACCCCTGGTGTCTCCCTCGTCCCAAGTCAAGCCTCGCCGCCGAGTTGAGCCGCAAACCGAAGTCGTGCCGCCCGCCGCTGTGGTCGTGCGCCTCGCCAAAACCGTGGTCGTGCGCGTAGCCGCTGCCGTGGTCGTGCCGGAGCCCGAGGTCGTGTCGTCCTCGCCGTCGTTTCGCCTTCGCCGATCCGCCGTCGCCGGTGAGTCCCGCCACCGTCCCTAGTCACCGCCGACCAGATCCCGCCGCCATCCGTGGTCGTAGATCCGTGTAGTCGTAAGGTTCTACGATTACGTTGAAGAGCCTTAGTCGTAAGTCGTAAAGCCACCGGTAAGTTCGATCATGTGGTCGTAAACGACTTCATGGTCGTAAGTCTGCCTGAGTAGTCGTAGCCGCCCGTGTGGCCGTAGTCGTAGATTGTTCTGTGTGGTCGAAGTAGTAGGTTCGACTACGTAGTCGTAATCTCGACTGAGTGATCGTAGTCATGTGCTCGACTACGTGGTCGTAAGCCTGCCTAAGTGGTCGTATTCGGCTTCGTGGTCTTAGATTGGTGTGTGGTTGTAGTCGTAAAGTTCTTCGTGGTCGTAAATTTCTCTGCGTGGTCGTAGGGATCCTTTGTGGTCGTAACGACTACCTGTCTGTCTCTTTTTCTCTGAATTAAAACTTCCCAGAGCCCGTTCTCCTTCGTCCTAACTCCGATTGACCCGATTCTTTTTCCTAAATTCATATAAAATTGAGCTCTATCTTTTGGTTCAAGTTTGAGAATTTTTGGAGTTCATTTGAATTTTATTTGATTTTATTTTGTGTTTCGTTTTGCGTTCTCTCTCGTTAGATCACGCGTTCGAAGGAGCGGAAGTGGGATTTGAAGATCAAGAGCCGTCAACTGAGCAAGGCCAAGGCAAGTCGTGTCCTTTGATCATGTTGAACCCAGTTTTCAAATCTATTATGTATTATGTTGCTTTAAATTATCATGCATTGCTACTTTATTATAAAACCCTTGTATTGGTAGTTATCGTCCCAATTGGTTATTTCCCTCCTTGATAATTTGAATGCCCTGATTCCATTGTCACCATAGAATGGGAAATTACTTAGTGATGCAATATTAGTTGTCACATGGGTTGTGCGTTTAATTGCTTAGCCATGCTTATCACTAGTACGTTGGGTTTATCATCACATGTGGTCAATTAATCTTGACTTAATGTTATACTTGAATGTGGTGGTTAACCACAGCTATAAAACTTGTTGCCATGGCATGGGCAGTGTCATTGGTGTTGGTTATACAAAATTGGTTTTCACTTGGGCGATTGATCGTGCAGTAAAGGGGGTGCAGGTTGCACATTGGGATGTGGATGTTTCGCCTGGGTAATTCTTAAGGACTTAACTTTGTGCGCCATTGATCTGAGCTTAACCGTGCAAGCCACATGTCTAGTATGGGATAGACTTGGCATGATAATTTGTGAAGTCTCCACTTTGGTTTTACTACCGATGTTGTTGTGGCGCAAGAGGGGGCAATTATCGACTAGGGGGTTACCCTACTCGACGGCGAAGCCTTAGCGAGTGGGATCAGGTGGAGATGGATCATTGTAAAAGCCTTGTTGTGATTATCTTTAACGTGAGGATTATCACATCGTGTGGGTACAGTTGTGCAACCTCTGCAGAGTGTAAAACTATTCGAATAGCCGTGTCCTCGGTCATGGACAATGCTCGGTGATTTCACATGAGGGGTAGAGTTTTCATAAAAACCTGGTTGGGTTAAGTTGGAGAGTGAATGGTTAGTTCACTGGTGGTTCATTTCATGGATCTTGGTTCACGGTGGATTCCTTGGGTGAATGGCTAGTTCACTTGTGGTTGGTCTCAATTCCTTTGGTTATTTATTTATTATCATTTATAAAGTTTGCTTTTCAATCTATTTATTGTATTTACCTTAAATTATTGCTTTATGCAAAATTAACCTTTCAGCCATCCTTTGGTAAGCCTTGCATACTATATTGCATTCATTTGTTACAAACGGCTTGCTGAGTACCAATGTACTCACGGCTTTATGCCCCTGTTGCTCAGTTGAGGAGGAGGAGTATCGCCAGCAGGAGGTTCCAGAAGGAGAGTACTTCGACGTCTTCGCGGATTAGGCTTCGTTCTCCACTCGATAGCCTGTGGGCGTGTCGATTGGCTGCTGCGCTTTCTTTTGGATTTCCGCTGCTAGTTTTTGTTAAGCCCTTCAGGCTAATAATTGTAAGCTTGGCCATAAGGTCGTACTTTGATGATTATCAATATAATTTGGTTTTTCCTTAGAATATCGTGATATGGATGATATTTATCTTTGTTCACACTGGGTGCACTAGCGTGATCCTGGACTAGTGCAGAATACACAGGAGAGTCCGGATTTGTATATTCGGGTCTCGACAGAGATGGTATCAGAGCTATATCGGCTGTAGGACGAAGCCCTAAATAGAATGGTCGAATTAGTAAAGTTTTCAAAATTATTTTCAAAATCAAATCAACCAAATGATTGTTTAGTAATTCTTAATTCTTACCTCATTCTTAGGATTCTTACTCCTTGCCTCCTCTGAAATATTGTTTTCGAAACTAAAGTTAACTTCTTATCCCCATAATGTCCATAGATGTCTCGAGTGTCCCTCGATCAAAGTGAAAGTTGGCATGGAATTCTTCAAGCTGTGCTGTGAAGTTTGGATCAAGGAAGCATCCAATATGTCAAGAAAAGATTGGGAATTTTCGGGAAGATTAGGAGCCATTAGCTTTGAACCTTGTTATAGTTTTAGTATCGTGTAGATCGTCTTGCTTCTTATTTGCCGTTGGGTGTGATGTGAGCTGCAGTTTTGCTTCTAGCATTATGATGCAGTCATGTCAAAAGTCTTTTTGTGGAGTTTATTGCTTCTTTTGTTAGCCTTTTCGGCTAAGTGTTTGCTTAGTTTTAGGATTGCCATTAGTTACCCCCTTAGACGAGTTTACCACTTACCTTTGCTTTTCCCTCTTACCTATTGAGCCTTGAAGAGTCAATTCTCAACAAATGGTCTTTTCCTTCAGAACAGAGCAGAAATGGTTGACACCCGGAGCTCCGCAGGACGCGGTCAAATGAACCAAGATCCGGAAGGCAGTAATGGAAACCAAGCAACTCCAGAGCAGCATGCGAATCCGGCTGGTTTAGATCCGACCTTATGGCTGCCCAGACCCAATTAATGAATACCATGATGCAGAATATGAACGCAATGATGAATCGGCAGAATCAAGAAATGGCAATGCCCCAACCAGTTCGTCAACAGTCTAAATTTGCAGAATTCATGAGGACAAGGCCACCCACTTATTCACGATCTTCGGAGCCTTTGGAAGCCGATGACTGGATGCGCTCAACAGAAAAGAAGCTTAATCTTGCCCAGTGTACGGACCGCGAGAAGGTTTTGTATGCCGCCCACCAGCTAGAAGGCGCTGCAGCTGAATGGTGGGAAAACTACTGTGCTGCTCATGAAGATCAAGATAGCATCACTTGGGCGGAGTTCGCCGCAGCTTTTCGTCATACCCATGTTTTGGACGGAGTGATTGAGATGAAGAAGGAGGAATTCCGGGAGTTACAGCAGAAGAACATGTCAGTGAGTGAGTATCTCAATAAATTCACCCAGCTAGCCCGTTATGCCCCGGAGGATGTCGCTACAGATGATGCCCGTCAAAAGAGGTTCAAGAAAGGACTAAACCCCGGTCTGCAAGTTCAAGTGGTGGGAAATGACTACGCCAGCTTTCAAAACATGGTGGACAAAGCGATGCTCATTGAGGAGAGTCGTCGTGAGTTAGAGGAATCTCGCAAGCGGAGGATGATGCAGCAAGGATCACAGATGCACCAGGCTCAGAGGACCCGCTTCAGTACGTTTCAGCCCACTCGTGTTCCACAGCAGTCAGGATTCAAAACACCTGCACCAGCTCCTCGCCAGTTCTCATCAGGACCAAGGCCAATTCCAGTTGGAAGCCAACAGCAGAGGATCACCAAGCCCATGACAGCAGTTACCTGTTTCAAATGCCATGAAACGGGACATTATGCCAACAAATGCCCGCAGAATCAAGCCTTGACACCAGTTCGTTTCAACTTGGGCTCTACACCAGATCAGACTCCCGCAGCAGGGTCAGGACGTGGAGCACCGCAAACATCAAGTCAACCCAGCAGAGGATCGCAGACCGTGATGCGCGGCCAGGTGAACCATGTCACCATGGAGGAGGCTCAAGCAGCACCAGATGTTGTGATCGGTAAGTTTCAAGTAAACTCAGTTCCTGCCACAGTTTTGTTCGATTCTGGAGCTTCACATTCGTTTGTTTCCCGGAGTTTTGCTCTAAAGCATAAGTTGGAAGTCGTTGCACTTGGTTCCATTTTATTGGTTCAATCCCCAAGCTCAGAGATGAGTACAAACCTAGGATGCCCCAAGGTTAGGATAGCCATCCAAGGAGTAGAGTTCTCCGCGGATTTGGTTGTGCTGAATATCCAGTCTTTGGACGTAATTCTGGGTATGGATTGGCTCAAGAAACATCAAGCAGTGTTGGAATGTGGAAGCCGAGCAGTCACCTTGGACGGTCCCGATGGAAGCAAAGTGAGATTTGAGGCCGATATGAAGCAGCTAGAAAAAGTGATGGTATGCCAAAGTAAAGGGATTGCCCTAAATGAAGTGCCAGTTGCCAGAGAATATCCAGATGTTTTTCCTGATGATCTCCCTGGGATGCCACAAAAAAGAGAAGTGGAGTTCGCAATTGAGTTAGCACCAAGCACATCACCGATTTCCAAGAGACCTTACCGAATGCCCGCCAATGAGTTAGCAGAATTGAAGAAGCAAATACAAGAATTGTTGGATAAAGGATATGTCAGACCTAGTACCTCTCCGTGGGGAGCACCGGTACTGTTCGTCAAGAAGAAGGATGGTAGCCAGCGGATGTGTGTGGATTACCGAGCTCTCAATGAAGTTACCATCAAGAACAAGTATCCTTTGCCCCGAATTGATGATTTGTTTGATCAGTTAAAAGGAGCTGGAGTGTTCTCCAAGATTGATTTGAGGTCGGGATATCACCAAATGAGGATTCGACCGGAGGACATACCCAAGACAGCCTTCTCAACTCGTTATGGATTGTATGAGTTCACCGTGATGTCCTTTGGCTTAACCAATGCCCCAGCCTATTTTATGTACCTGATGAACAAAGTGTTCATGGATTACTTGGACAAGTTTGTCGTTGTGTTTATCGATGACATCCTGATCTACTCCAAGAATGAGGAGGAGCACGAAGAGCATTTGAGGTTGGTATTGCAGAGATTGCGGGAACATAAGTTATATGCCAAGTTCAGCAAGTGTGAATTTTGGATGAAGGAAGTTGCCTTTTTGGGCCATGTGTTGACAGCAGAAGGAGTGTCCGTTGACGCAGGTAAAGTACATGATGTGCTTACTTGGAAGGCACCCACGTCAGTGACCCAGGTCAGAAGCTTCCTGGGAATGGCAGGTTATTATCGTAGATTCATTGAAGGATTCTCCAGTGTAGCTCGACCTCTCACCCAGCTATTAAAGAAGGAAAAGAAGTTTGAATGGACGCCAGAATGCGAAAAGAGTTTTCGGAAGTTAAAAGAAAGTCTGACAACAGCGCCAGTACTAATTCTACCCGACATCAAGAAGGACTTTGAGATCTACTGTGATGCATCCCGCAAAGGTTTGGGGTGTGTGTTGATGCAGGACAAGAGGGTGGTGGCTTATGCATCACGCCAGCTGAGACCACACGAAGAGAACTACCCCACGCATGACTTGGAGTTGGCAGCAGTTGTGCATGCCCTGAAAATTTGGCGTCACTATTTAATGGGTAACCGAAGTGAGATCTACACGGATCATAAGAGCCTGAAATATATTTTCACACAATCGGAGCTCAACCTAAGACAAAGAAGATGGTTGGAATTAATAAAGGATTATGACATCAGAATCCATTATCATCCCGGAAAAGCCAATGTAGTGGCAGACGCGTTGAGTAGAAAGGTGTATTGCAATACAGTGATGGTCAAGGAAAACCAACCAGCTCTACACGAGGAATTTCAGAAGCTTAGTTTGGAGTTGGTTGAGGAAGGGATGTTAGCTACCTTGGACTTGCAGCCGACCCTGGATAGTCAGATTCGTCACGAGCAACCAGGGGATGAAAATATCCAGAGAATCAAAGAAGGTTTAAAGGAAGGCAAAGCACCCGGCTTTGTGGAGGACGATCAGGGAATCATGTGGTATAAGACGCGTTTGTGCGTACCAAACAAGAGGGAACTGAAGAAGTTATTACTTAAGGAAGCGCATGAGTCCTTATATTCAATCCATCCCGGCAGTACCAAGATGTACCAGGATATTAAAGACAAATATTGGTGGCCATGTATGAAGCGCGAGATAGCCGAGTATGTAGCACTTTGCGATGTGTGCCAAAGAGTGAAGGCTGAACATCAAAGACCAGCAGGTTTGCTGCAACCCTTGAAGATTCCTGAATGGAAGTGGGAAGATGTGGGAATGGACTTTATTACAGGCTTACCCAAGACTAAAGAGGGCTACGACTCAATATGGGTAATTGTGGATCGACTAACAAAGGTCGCTCACTTTCTTCCGGTCAAAACAACTTATTCTGGAGATAAATTAGCCGAGTTATACATGTCCAGGATTGTGAGTCTTCATGGGGTGCCCAAGAGGATAGTATCGGATCGTGGGTCGCAGTTTACTTCACGATTTTGGAATAGCTTTCACGAGGCAATGGGTACTCACTTGAACTTCAGTACAGCATATCACCCGCAAACTGATGGTCAGACGGAGCGTGTGAATCAAATCCTGGAGGATATGTTAAGAGCTTGTGTATTGGATCACGAAGCTAAATGGGATAGTTGTTTACCTTTTGCGGAGTTCTCCTACAATAACAGTTACCAGACTAGTCTACAAATGTCACCGTTTGAAGCCCTGTATGGCAGAAAATGTAGAACCCCTCTCAATTGGAAAGAGACGGGGGAGAGTCAAATCTTCGGGCCAGAATGTCTTCAGGAAGCAGAAGAGAAAGTGCGTTTGATTCAAGAAAGGCTAAAGGCAGCCCAAGCCAGACAGAAGAGTTATGCTGATACTCGCCGAAGAGATTTAAGTTTTGAGCCCAATGACTATGTGTATCTCAGGATCACACCCTTCAAAGGTGTTAAGAGATTTCAAATGAAGGGAAAGCTAGCGCCAAGGTATGTGGGGCCATTTAAAATTTTAAAGCGCAAAGGAGAGGTTGCATACCAGCTGGAATTACCAAACACCTTGAGCGGGATCCATGATGTTTTCCATGTATCTCAACTAAAGAAGTGCTTGAGAATGCCAGAGGAAGCAGTGCTCGTAGAGGCGGTGGATCTTCAGGAGGATCTGTCTTATAAAGAACATCCTATAAAAATTTTGGAAGTGGCAGAGCGTGTAACCCGAAGAAGGACAGTTCGCTTTTGCAAGGTTCAATGGAGCAACCATTCCGAGGAGGAAGCAACCTGGGAGAGCGAGAAGGATCTTAGAGCGGAGTTTCCAAACCTATTCCTTAGAGAGCCAGAATCTCGGGGTCGAGATTCCGTTTAAGGGGGGAGGTTTGTAACATCCTGATTTTCAGAGCCTTTTTGAAGCTTTCGAAAAAAAATTCACCATTTGAATTTTTCTGGAATTAATTAAAGCTTAAATGAAATTTTTATGAATTAAAAGGATTTAATATGATTAAGTTAAACATTAAATTATGCCAAAAGTATCTTATTTGAGTTCCCTGAGCCTCAAGAGTTTTTCTGGCATTTTATGTGATTTTTCTGGAGTTATTTGCTACTTTCTAGAGCTCAAAGTGATTTAATTGAATTTCTGGAAAAAGAAAAAGGAAAAGAAAAACCAGTCGGTTGAGCCGCAACCGCTTCCGCCCCCGCCGCGTGTCAGCCATCCAGAACCCCGCCCCGCATCGCAGCCGCCCGCTTTTGGCAAGTCGTACTCGTATGCGAGTGGGACTCTCAGGTCGTATCCCACCCGGACTCGTACTCGTGGCCGACCAGGACACCTCTACGACCGGGTATAAAAGGGTCGAACCCCTGGTGTCTCCCTCGTCCCAAGTCAAGCCTCGCCGCCGAGTTGAGCCGCAAACCGAAGTCGTGCCGCCCGCCGCTGTGGTCGTGCGCCTCGCCAAAACCGTGGTCGTGCGCGTAGCCGCTGCCGTGGTCGTGCCGGAGCCCGAGGTCGTGTCGTCCTCGCCGTCGTTTCGCCTTCGCCGATCCGCCGTCGCCGGTGAGTCCCGCCACCGTCCCTAGTCACCGCCGACCAGATCCCGCCGCCATCCGTGGTCGTAGATCCGTGTAGTCGTAAGGTTCTACGATTACGTTGAAGAGCCTTAGTCGTAAGTCGTAAAGCCACCGGTAAGTTCGATCATGTGGTCGTAAACGACTTCATGGTCGTAAGTCTGCCTGAGTAGTCGTAGCCGCCCGTGTGGCCGTAGTCGTAGATTGTTCTGTGTGGTCGAAGTAGTAGGTTCGACTACGTAGTCGTAATCTCGACTGAGTGATCGTAGTCATGTGCTCGACTACGTGGTCGTAAGCCTGCCTAAGTGGTCGTATTCGGCTTCGTGGTCTTAGATTGGTGTGTGGTTGTAGTCGTAAAGTTCTTCGTGGTCGTAAATTTCTCTGCGTGGTCGTAGGGATCCTTTGTGGTCGTAACGACTACCTGTCTGTCTCTTTTTCTCTGAATTAAAACTTCCCAGAGCCCGTTCTCCTTCGTCCTAACTCCGATTGACCCGATTCTTTTTCCTAAATTCATATAAAATTGAGCTCTATCTTTTGGTTCAAGTTTGAGAATTTTTGGAGTTCATTTGAATTTTATTTGATTTTATTTTGTGTTTCGTTTTGCGTTCTCTCTCGTTAGATCACGCGTTCGAAGGAGCGGAAGTGGGATTTGAAGATCAAGAGCCGTCAACTGAGCAAGGCCAAGGCAAGTCGTGTCCTTTGATCATGTTGAACCCAGTTTTCAAATCTATTATGTATTATGTTGCTTTAAATTATCATGCATTGCTACTTTATTATAAAACCCTTGTATTGGTAGTTATCGTCCCAATTGGTTATTTCCCTCCTTGATAATTTGAATGCCCTGATTCCATTGTCACCATAGAATGGGAAATTACTTAGTGATGCAATATTAGTTGTCACATGGGTTGTGCGTTTAATTGCTTAGCCATGCTTATCACTAGTACGTTGGGTTTATCATCACATGTGGTCAATTAATCTTGACTTAATGTTATACTTGAATGTGGTGGTTAACCACAGCTATAAAACTTGTTGCCATGGCATGGGCAGTGTCATTGGTGTTGGTTATACAAAATTGGTTTTCACTTGGGCGATTGATCGTGCAGTAAAGGGGGTGCAGGTTGCACATTGGGATGTGGATGTTTCGCCTGGGTAATTCTTAAGGACTTAACTTTGTGCGCCATTGATCTGAGCTTAACCGTGCAAGCCACATGTCTAGTATGGGATAGACTTGGCATGATAATTTGTGAAGTCTCCACTTTGGTTTTACTACCGATGTTGTTGTGGCGCAAGAGGGGGCAATTATCGACTAGGGGGTTACCCTACTCGACGGCGAAGCCTTAGCGAGTGGGATCAGGTGGAGATGGATCATTGTAAAAGCCTTGTTGTGATTATCTTTAACGTGAGGATTATCACATCGTGTGGGTACAGTTGTGCAACCTCTGCAGAGTGTAAAACTATTCGAATAGCCGTGTCCTCGGTCATGGACAATGCTCGGTGATTTCACATGAGGGGTAGAGTTTTCATTAAAACCTGGTTGGGTTAAGTTGGAGAGTGAATGGTTAGTTCACTGGTGGTTCATTTCATGGATCTTGGTTCACGGTGGATTCCTTGGGTGAATGGCTAGTTCACTTGTGGTTGGTCTCAATTCCTTTGGTTATTTATTTATTATCATTTATAAAGTTTGCTTTTCAATCTATTTATTGTATTTACCTTAAATTATTGCTTTATGCAAAATTAACCTTTCAGCCATCCTTTGGTAAGCCTTGCATACTATATTGCATTCATTTGTTACAAACGGCTTGCTGAGTACCAATGTACTCACGGCTTTATGCCCCTGTTGCTCAGTTGAGGAGGAGGAGTATCGCCAGCAGGAGGTTCCAGAAGGAGAGTACTTCGACGTCTTCGCGGATTAGGCTTCGTTCTCCACTCGATAGCCTGTGGGCGTGTCGATTGGCTGCTGCGCTTTCTTTTGGATTTCCGCTGCTAGTTTTTGTTAAGCCCTTCAGGCTAATAATTGTAAGCTTGGCCATAAGGTCGTACTCTGATGATTATCAATATAATTTGGTTTTTCCTTAGAATATCGTGATATGGATGATATTTATCTTTGTTCACATTGGGTGCACTAGCGTGATCCTGGACTAGTGCAGAATACACAGGAGAGTCCGGATTTGTATATTCGGGTCTCGACAGTTCGGCTCTATGGTGAAGAACCAGGAGAGCGCTACTCCCTACAGCGTGAGGGGAAGACCCTTCGCTTTGGTGGAGTCATCCCCGCCCACGGCTCCGATGGCGGTCTCATACACGCGCACGAACTCCCGGGGGTCTGTGTCACCCTTGTACGGCTTGATGGTGTTGGGGAACTTGAAGTCCTCCAGCCACGCCGATTGCTGCAGGCCCGCGGAGAGGGGGACTCCGGATCCACGTGCCGAAGTTGGACGCGACTGGATGTAGGGGCTGTCGCGGCTACCACTAGTAGAATTGAGGTGTTTGGTTTAATTCATGGAGCTGATCCAATTCATTTAGGCTTACCTCAATGTGGACTAGGGGAGGTCAGCAAGTCTCCGAACACCACGGTAAAAAGGAATCATGCCTTTGTGTTGTGTTTTCTTGTGCTCAATTTACATTCAAGCAGTTTATATTTATAGAATTAAATTAATTGCTTTTCACCCTAGGATTATAAACCTTTGAGATAGACTTAGTATGTTGGTACGTTTATGTGAACCTAGTTGATTTAAGGCTTTACTTGTACTAAACTAAATTGATTTATGCTTCCGCATTACAAAATCAGTTTTAGCCAAATAGATTTTTAAAACCACCTATTCACCCCCTTCTAGTCGGCCTCCTTGATTTTACAGCGACCGTAGCCTCCCACAACCACAATAATAAGGCCAAACCATGCTGCCTAGCGGTTGGGGACCTCGTCCTCAAGAAGTTTCTTCATGCGGATATAACGAAGAAGCTAGATTCCAAAAGATAAGGCTTGTACATAGTGATGACGTTCTTCAGGGTTAGTTCATGCGGTTAGTCGAGGGGGAGGGGCTACACTAAAGCACAATTGGAACAATGACCGCCTCCATCACTTCTACTGTTAGTCGACGAGGGAGGGGGTATGCTAGCCGCGGAGAGGGTATGCATTTGTCACAGCCTAGTTTTTTTAAAATAATAATAATAAGTAAAAAATAATTTAATGAAAGTAAAAATTAAAAATTTTATTTTGATTTTCTTGAGTTTAAATATTATTTTTGCAAATTTTCTTCTTTTTTAAAAAAAGGTTTATCTCTTTCTCCTCAAATTAAAAATAATTTCAATGTAACAATTAAAACCAACTTTATGTTGGAAAAAATTTCAGTGGGTCCAAAATGTCTTGTTTGATTTAATTGAATTTTTCTAGAATTTTCGGACTCCATCTGGTATTTTTCTAAGGTTTTGTTGAATTTTTTGGTTTTTTAAAAATCATAAATGAATTTAAATCCTCAAAAACCCTTTCAGGCCGAATCTCCCATAGCCCACTTTTTCCCTCTGGCCCAGTTCATTCTCCTTTTCTTTCTCCCTCCTCTTTCCTCCCCTCACGTCACTCGGGCCACGCTGCCCAACCCTGCACTCAGCCTGCTTTGCCCCGTGCTTCTGCCTCTCTCTACTACCTTGGCACCACTTGTCAGCAATCTTCCTCCTCCTTCCTCCTTCTGCCATCGCCACCATTGTGACCAAATCCTTGCCTCTGGCCTTGGGATTTCTTCCCTCTTTCATCCCTTTTCTCCCTATGCGACGCGAGCCCCTGATCCCCTTCTCTTTCCTTCCCCTGCCTGCCCCTTTCCACCTTCCTCTTCTGCAATACCTGTTGCCTGTGTTTCTGGCGAAACATTCGTGCCCTATGTCTCCTGTTCGCCTATATATAAGCCCCCTTTGGCACCCCTTGGCTTCACACCACAGCTCTCCGCCCCCATCTCCCTCTCCCACGAGCTCCACAGTCTTAGCACAAAGTTCCCCTACTCTCAAGCACCATCCTCCACCGCGGCAAGCAATCGTCGGTGACCCAAGCTCTCTCAGACCACACGGACCCCCATTTTAGCTTCACCATGCCCCTGCCTAGCTCCTTCGCCCCACCGTTGTTAAGGAAAGCCACAAGAACTGTAGAATCACCAGAGCCCAAGTTCGCACCAGCGGCCACCTCCGATCACTCCCGCACCCCACAACTAGGTAAAATGGCACTGCCGTGTCATCCTCTCCCTTTTTCGCATCTCGCCGTCCATTGGTTCTTGTGCGCCACCACCGCATCAGCACCATGTCATGCGCCACATGTCTACCATGTTAGCCAAACCTGCCCAGTTAGTGCCCATGTCTTTGGCCAATCATCCTATGCACCCGATGCATCGTGGACCAAGCACTATTCCACAGACCCCGTCCATGAGACATGATCTAGATATCAATGGCTCAACCTTTTTTTAAGAAAATAATTTGACAAAAAATTATTATTCCCTGCTGACATCATAATTTTGATTTTTCTTTTGGAAGATAAATCCAAAAAATGTTAAAATAGTGTTTTTGCTTATCTTTTCCATATTTAAAAATTTCAAGAGCCCGTTCTCCTCTGTCGTACCTTCGATTGACTCCATTTATTTTCCTCAATTCATATAAAATCTTAATCTACCCATTTTCTGCCTTTTTTTTTTGAATTTTTGGGTTTTATTTGAATTTGTTTTATTCATTTTGGCTCTTTTCGTGTGTGGACTATGACGTTTCCTAGGAGTATGACTTCGTCGATGATTTTCACCACCAATTTGTAGAGCAAGGCAAGTTCCACTGTTGATCATGTTGAACCCAATATTTCAATTTATTTATATTCTATTTTATAATTATTATGCATGCTTATTTTATTCAAGCTTAGTTTAAATTCTGGTTTAAACTTTAGCTATTTTCCAATTCCTTGTCTATGGCCAAAATTGACATTGATCACATAATATCTTGTCACTATAGATAAAACTCTAGTTAGTACACTAGTATTGGCTAGAATCTTTGTAGGAAAGCTTAGACCTACATAGAAATAATTCTAGACTTGGGATACCCCTTTTTAATGAAATGTTGATTATTAAAATGTATTCTTGATTTTGGAGAGTCAAGAAGGTTTATGAAATGATTAAAATAAAATAAAAGCATGGTTTAGACTTTGGCAAATGGTTGGATGGTGGGTGCTTGGTGGCACAATATGGGTATGTGGAAAGCATGTCTAAGTTAATTAAGGATTGCTCTTTGTGCTACTGCTATAAAGCCAAATCATACTACTACAAATTTGGTATAAGATAGACCTGACTAACTAATTTGTGGGTCACAACTTTGGTTTTGCTACAGGTTGAATATGGGTGTGGCGGAGGCCAACTTAGTGGATTCTATGTTGTGGTGAAACGTTAGCAGGGCACGACTAGGTTGACAATTACACATTGTAAAGGCCTTGTGATAATCACTTAGTCAAACGCCTATGGAAGCATGTTACAGTCGATAATATAAGTTGATTATCTCTTGTGAGTAAAGTTGTACAACATTTGCAGAGTGTACAACATTATGGGCAAGCTAATTAAAGTTTTTCACGAATTAGACTTTATTTTTTAAAAACTTGGTTAAATGAAAGATGAGGAGATCTTTAGAAAAGATGGTCCATGTGGATGGCTATGGATAGGTTAGTAGTAGGTTGGATCTACATTACTGGTATTATTTGATTAAAATATCATTTTATTTACTTATTGTATTAAATTTAGCAATTTATATCTATTTATTGTATTTACTTGTCAATTTGGTTTTACGCTCAAATAACCATATTAAGCCTTTCTTTGATAATATCCATGCATGCATTAACTCTGTTATTGGTGTAACTTGCGGAGTACCTTTTGTACTCACACTTACTTAATTACTGTTGCTCAGAGGAGGACTACTTTGACTTCGATGAGGACCTTGATGTGTTGGCCACGTCCCACAATCATTTGCCTATGCACAGACTGGATAGACTTCTTCTGCTTCGGCCATTTCTTGTGCTGCTTATATTTAAATTTGGCATATAGGCCATGGATGTAAACTTTGGTCATATGGCTTATATTTGGTGAATTAATAAACATCATATGGATAATATTAATCTTTGTTGTTCACTATATGCACTAGCTTTTTTCTTGGACTAGTGTGATTTACACAAAGGATCTGGAGGCACTATTTCCGAGTCCGATAGTGTTTGGGATCGCTAGCCCACGTGTCGTACTTGTCGAGTGTGCTGACTAATATAACGCTCACCCACGCAACTGGGATTGAATAAAATTAAACATCCCAGAATAACTCCGCAGTCATAATTGGTTGCTTACACACTCTACGAAGTCAAAAAATTAACACGCGGAGGCCACAATGCCCCCACGTACTCTACGGAGTCAAAATTAACGCGTGGAGGCCACAGAGCCGCGACGTACTCTACAGAGTCAAAAAATAATGTGCAGAGGCGATAGAGCCCTAGTGTACTCTATGGACTCAAAAATAACATGCAAAGGCCATAGAGCCGCGTATACTCCACAAAGTCAAAAATTAATGAGCGGAGGCTACAAAGTTGCAGCATACTCTATAGAGTCCAAAATTAACATGCGGAGGCCTCATAGCCTCGGTGTACTATGCGAAGTAAAAAAATAACGCACAGAAGCCATAGAGCCCTCACGTACTCTATGGAGTCAAAAATTAACGCACGGAGGCCATAGAGCTCCGGTGTACTCTATGAAGTCAAAAAACAACACATGGAGGCAATAGTGTCCCGTATACTCCACAGCAATAAGAATATAGCGCGCGGAGGCCAAAGAGCCTCGTCATACCCTAACAATTCAAATAACTACTGTGTGGGGGCCTGAGCAACAACAACGTAGCCTACCAACCTAGTAACCTGGGCAGTGCGAATGAGCCTATGAAGTCTAAGCACCATCTTTCATGACACCAGTTCAAAGGGTGAGGGACAGAGCGCATGTGCACCTATGAAGGCTACATGCCATCTCTAATGACACCCGTGCAAAGCACGTGTGAACCTACGAAGGCAACATGTTGTCTTCGACAACACTAGTTCAAATGGTGGAGGATGAAGTGCACATGCACCTACAAAGGCTACATGCCATCTCCAATGAAACCCGTTCGAGGGGTAGGGGACGGAGCACATGTGAGACTACCAAGTCTAAATGTCGTCTCTGACAACACCTGTTCTAAGGGTGGGGGATAAATTGCGTGAGGACCTACCAAGGCCAACTGTCATCTCTGACGACACCCATTAGAGGGGTGGATGGCAGAGCACACAGGATCCTACCAAGTCTAAGCGCCACCTCCGACGACACCCATTCGAAGGGTGGGGATGGAGTGCGTGTAGACTCTAGTGGGTCATGCAAAGTGAAGGCGCATGCACATGAGGCCAAAGAGAAGCATCAACAAGAACACCAGTTACATCACGAGGCACTTTGTCCTCAAGTTACATCACCCTCATTATAGCTCTCTATTTTTTCATATAGTCTATAGGGTGCATGTGGGGGGGTGGCCGAAGGGATGCCCAGAACCATTGTGAGTCTTCTTGATGATCCCAACCATGAAGCCCATGATGAAGAAGATGCTTCGCAAAGGGGATCTACCCAACAAAAATACAATAATGGGCCCAGTAGATTAAGCTAAAGGACAAGTACTTGGAAAAAGCCTTGCTACAAAAGTTCCAAGGATACAATGGTAGACCTGGTCCACCCACAGGTACACAAAAAGGGGGCGTCGATGGCCTCACACCTGCTGATCCACCATCCGAGCGTTGGACAGCGGCATATATCCTCCTATGATCTGTGGGGGCATGGTGGCCAGCCAAGACCCCAAGTTGATGCTACTACCCAGTTCCTGATGAAGGGAGACCTTCACCATGGCTTCACCGAGGTAGGACTAGATGCACTCGCGGAAGGCATGGATAGCCTTGCGTATTCCATGGATAGTGATCATCATGGTCGTAGCCCTGGAGGGTAAGTCTAGGAGGGGGTCCGCTAGCTCACCGACGTGGACACAACCACTCATATGTAGAACATTGAGAAGGAGCTGGACCATCACCTGGGAATGTTGTTCCCATAGGCCTTCATGGCATTGGGGCCAGCACAGAGGCATCATAGACATGGTGGATGCTGCCGAGGAGGTCTTTAAGCCTGTGTGACCTTGCGAGCACCACCACAACAAGGTCACCGAGGGCTCCTCCTACGCCTTCATCGACTCCCAAGTGGAGGTAGCAGCCTGGTCGCGAAGCCAACACTCCTTAGCCAGCTCCGCCCCAAGCTACAAATGCTCCTGCTCGAGGAGGGTGATCTATTGGAGAAAGTTCTCCATCTCCTCCTTCGCCCAAGTGATGGTCATCATCTCTGCGGTGTTTCCTTCTGTTGTGGCCTTCGCCCCCTTCGCCTCAAGGAAGTGAATTCTTTCTACACGCTCAATGGTAAGTAGCGAGGTGTCCACCTCAGCCTTTTGGGCAGCCTCGAGTTGCTCTAGGGCGTTCATGGCCAAGCGATGGATGGCCATCTGTAGTGCCCTCAACAACGCCACCACCTAGAGAAGGAAGGCATTGTAAGGTCATTTACAAAGGAAAATAAAAGGCAAGGTCGACAAAGGAAAAACCTTTGTCTCACATGCCTCGAGTGCCCTGAGGAGCAGGTCCGACCCACAAGACCGTAGCGCCCTTCAGTCCAGTGAGGCATCCACATAGTCTGTGGTGGCTCGCATGAAGTGATTGGCGTCCAGCTGGGGGACAAAGTTAGACATTGTTAGCTAGCTTGCATCACGAGCTGAGACCTCTGCCGTGGGAGGACAGGAAGCCTCTTTGGCCAGTGCCACCGTGCCGCACTCCCAAGATAGCTCGCAGCTAGCTATCGGTGCAACCATCACCAGAGAAGGGGGGGTAGCTTTTAAGGGTGATAGTGTCAGCGAACACAGCGCAGATAGGTGTGCGAAGTCCCTGGAGCCAAAGGAAGGACTCAACCTTGCAATGGCACTGCCAAGCATGTGGATGGGGGTTCAGTCACCTCAGGGTGCACATGGCTCAACGACGCAAAGTTTGTCCCTTCACCACGTGAACTCTAGGGACCAATCTTTGAACTCGAGCTCTCCTCTAGGACATCGAGGGCCACACGGTACCCCTTGACTAGAGTAGCCAAAGGAGAGTTGAATCAAGCCCTCTTCGTGAGCTGGGTTGGCGACACTATAGATGCTGCTTTTTTTAGTGGCAGGGCTACCCCTGAGCTAGTAGGGGCATCTTCCCCCCTCTTCCCCTCCTTCCTCCCCCTCAGTGCCAGCTCTTGGCTCGGCAGCATCATCATTATCATCATCACCTTCTTTACTCTCCTCGTCTCCTTTTACACCCCACTTGCTTCACCCTTGTCGTTAGAGCAGGGGGCACTAAGGATAGTGGGACCGTAGCAAGGGGTGGGAGAGTCCTTGTGACCCCCAGCATGCTCGATATCATTGGCCCGAGAACTGTGGCCTTGGGTGAGACCGGCTAAAGGGACAGGGCGAGCAGGGACAGGAAGCCCAAGAGCCTCGCACATCTAGTTTATATGAGGAACATCGTTGGTGATGTCGGTGCGAAAGATGTGCTCCACAGGGATATACGGCCCAGGAACATGGACGCTGCCCTATCAGCCTCTTCCAGCAAGGCCACTAGGTCAAGTCAGCAAGGTCAAGAGGATACAAAATCATGCGGCTGAGTTAGCAGCTTACCCAGGGTAGTAGGTCTCCCTAGCTGGTAGATAGGACCCCTAGTCCCATCTTTGCGAGGGAGGGGGTGGTGGGCAGCATCCAACTCTAGGCCAGTGGGGCCATGCAGAGCATGTAGAACTTCTCTACGAGGTCTCACATATTCATTTGTCGCACCAGCATCAGGCGCGGTGGGTACGGGTAGTGCTCGCCCATGCCCGTACCCGCGACCCCGATTTACGCCCACGGGATACCCGCGAAAGACGATAGGTAAAGAACCTCGCCCATACTTGTCGCCCACGGGTACCCGTCGCCCGTGGGCATACCTGTTTACCCGCTCCAAGTCTCCAACCAACCAATACGCAGCAGCGAGCTTGTGACTAAAACTAACTAGAGAATTTTGGGACTTTGGAGTAGCATGACTTGTACTATCGAAACCTAGACTGCTAAAAATGGTTTGACAGTATAACAGGAAAACATATAGAATTCGTGAACTAGATTTTGATTTCATTTACTCTACTATATTCATCAAGCAGCAGCAGCAATAACACCAGTTAATAAGTGCTGGTTAGGAGACAACCTACCGAATCAGATGATGGACTTTGCATCAGCTCTGACACTGGCTCTTCTTCTACAAAAATAGGAAAACATATTTGAGAACAATGCTGAGTAATAAATTTCATTCTTCAACACATACACAGGAACTGAATAGGAAATTAAGGGGAAGACGATCAAGACCTGAATAAGGGGAAGATGGCATTATCTATCCTGTAATGTATGAAAACCCCTGGAACTAGAACAAAATTGTACTACTCCATAACAAGACCTAGTTAGTTCTGCCATATGTAAAAATGCGTTAACGAAATCATTTATGAGTGAAGGCACTATTGTTCAAGTAACATAAACGAAAGAATTTGTTAACTTATTGGGCAAATTGAAGTGAAAAGCTGAGCAGCCACCAATCGGAGGCAGTGCAGAGGAGAAGGGGAGCTTACAAGGTCAATGAGCTCGGCGATGGAGAGGGAGAGGTCCGACGCGAGGGAGTGGAAGGCGGTGGCAACGACACGGAGGCGGAGCGGTGGGCGTGGAAGACGATGGTGTGCGGAGGCGGAGCGGTGGGGGCACGAGCCTCTCCTGGCTTGGCCTCGCTGAAGACGACGCTGAACCCATCCCCGTCTGCCAGCGCGTCGCCGTCTGCGTCTGGCACCTCGCCACCGGCGAGCCCCTCCGCCTCGTCTCCAAGCGCTTTGGCCTCAGCATCTCCACCTGTCACAAGCTCATCCTCGAGGTTTCTGCCGCAATCCGCTCCCTCCTCATGCCGTGCTACCTCCAGTGGCTCGATCAGGCCACCACCACCGCCTATAAGGCCCGCTTGGAGGCCACCTCCGGCGTCCCGGGCGTTGTCGGCGGCTGGATCTGGAAGAGGCCGCTGGAGAGTGGAGACGGCAAGACGAGTGGAGTCGGGAGTCGGCGAGGAATGGGGCCAAGGGCAACGAGACGAGGGCGAGGGGATGAGGGCGGCGAGACGAGGGCGAGGAGAGTCCAGGGACGAGGAATGAAATGACCGAATGAATCAGGGGGCGGCGGCTGGGGAGTCGAGTGGAGATTGGGGAGTCGAGGGAGCAGTCTGTAATTTTGTATGGAGAGTTAGGGTTTTTAGCTCACGGGTAAATGGGCGAGACAGGTACGGGTGGAGCTCACCCATACCCGTACCTGTTTACCCGATGGGCAGAGAGTTCTCCTAAATTTCATACCCGTGAGCAAAGAATACATCCCATACCCGGCTCCATTAGGGTATTTACCCATGGGTACACGGGTAAACGGGCACAATTGCCATCCCTAGCTTCACCTTTGTCATTAGAGCAGGGGGCACTAAGGATAGTGGGACCGTAGCAAAGGGTGGGAGAGTCCTTGTGACCCCCAGCATGCTCGATGTCATTGGCCCGAGAACTGTGGCCTTTGGTGAGACCGGCTAAAGGGACAGGGCAAGCAGGGACAGGAAGCCCAAGAGCCTCGCATGTCCAGTTTATATGAGGAACATCGTTGGTGACGTTGGTGCGAAGGATGTGTTCCATAGGGATATACGGCCCAAGGAACATGGACGCTGCCCTATCAGCCTCTTCCAGCGAGGCCACTGGGTCAAGTCAGCAAGGTCAAGAGGATACAAAATCATGCGGCTGAGTTAGCAGCTTACCTGGGGTAGTAGGTCTCCCTAGCTGGTAGATAGGACCCCTAGTCCCATCTTTGCGAGGGAGGGGGTGGTGGGCAGCATACAACTCTAGGCTAGCGGGGCCATGTAGAGCATGTAGGACTCCTCTACGAGGTCTCACATATTCATTTGTCACACCAGCCCATGAAGCCTCTTCGCTCAGACCTCATTGTCACGATCCAGCTTGACACGTAGTGAGGGAATAAAGTCGATACTTCACCCTATCCAATGAAGCTAGCTCCTAGGCTCGACCCGATAATAGAACCGTCGTCTCACCCTATTCGACTCCCACGTCATCCGGGTGGAGTTAGTGGAGTCCTACGAGCAGCCCGACCTCACCTAGAAGTTCACGCTTGCCAGGTTGGAGAACTACCTGTTGCCTACCCTCTTCGGCTAGCACCAGGCATCATGCAAGGATGCAAACAAAATAGCACTTGGCACAGTGGTCTCTAAACACACAACCTAGGAGAAAATGGCCAGTTGTGTGATGGTGTTGGCAATCAATTGCACCAACTCTAGGTCATGCAGTCGAAGGACGCCAAAAAGCCAGCGCATGGAATATAGAGCCCTACGTCGAAGTAGGCTACGAATATGATAATTTTGCCATCCTTTAGCTGGGGCACCACCTCGTCCTCCACTAGAAGACGAACCATCTACTGGTCGGCAACCTTGTCATCCTATACCAGCACGTCCAAGAAGTCCTCTGTCACCAAGGACCCCTGAGAATGATGACAAAGGCTCCAACATGCCCAGCCCCTCTCCAACGCTTCCCTGTAGGGACCTCAGACCCTGCATCCTCAGGGGGCCCGCTGTCATGTGCACCATCGACAAGGATCAAAGAGGCGCTAGCCAAATCAACCCTAGCAAGCTTTGAGGACTGCCATACGATGCCAAATGGCTAGAGCAATCACCCTGGCTTGCCTGTGGTGCATGTTGCCCTTCCCGGGACATGGTGGCTCTTGGGATCATGCTCAGGTAGTGGGAAAGCGACGAGGAAATGAAGCAGAAAGATCACTGGACAAGGATGTGCACCGGCAACAAGAAAAAGGCAGATTAGTGGAGTGGCAAAGACCGCAAAGGTGTGTTGGGGGAAGAAGAGGATGAAATAGCAAGCATAACCAGAAATGGTGGGGGTACTCATATGCCTTTATAGCAACAGGACATGCACATCGTTTTAGGAGGCATGCATGCCCCCATAACTGGTGTAACTACCCATGTTCCTACCGCTAAATCGTGGCCATGTGGATGGGAGTAACGGCCTTTAGCCAAAACCGCCACCACTCCGCTCAAGTAACGAGGTTGGCACAACACCCCAAGCAACAGGATGTATTCACACACATGTGTGGCACAAAGAGGACTTTCACGGTGAAGCCTGCACGTCAGCCTGAGGACTTCCGCTGTGAACCCCTCTCATCGTCTCAAGGACTTCAAGGACAAGACCTGCCAACCAGCTTAAGGATTTTCAAGATGAGGTCTAGTTGTCGGCACAAGGACTTCTAACACAAAGCCCGCCTGTTGGCTCGATGACTTCTAAAATGTAAACTGGTCACCAGCCCAACATCCATTGCGAAAAGCATCGGTCAATCTATCTAAGGGATTGCAATGATGGGCCGAAGGGACAGAGGGGGCCAAAGCACAAAATGCATGGTTTCGCCCTATCCGTTGCGAAGCCCTTACTCATAAGAGGCTACTGTTAGGGAGTGTCCCCCACATGGCTCAGTCAACCCACCGTACATAATCCTAAGTATATATGTGACCAAAAGATAGGCCCATATAGGGTATGCCAAGGCCAAGGAAAAGATATGCCCACAAAATTAAAGGAATGATGCTTTTCATTTTTTTAGAATGATGCTTTTCATTTTTTTTTAGAATGATGCTTTTCATTTTTTAGAATTTCTAACGTATTTCCCTTTTAATTAGGGTCTATTAAATTAAGGTGGCACGTTTTTCTGAAAATTTCTTGGATTCCTGTCTTTTTAGTTATAGCTTATGATCATGTTAACAGATAGGTTGCACTTTGCACGGGCAAACTTTGCTTCCACACTTCCACCTGAGTTTTGCTTGTGCAAAACAACCAGAGATCAGCTGAGACTGTCGACCGTCGGTTGAATGGCCCGTGCAATATTAATTATTGAGATCAGGCCTACCACTTTGACAAATTTGCCAGCCAAGACGTTGCAACACCTGGGGGTTGGTGTGGGTTCAATTTTTCAGATACAGGATGCATGCATGGATCGCTGTATATATGTCTGGTTAAACAAACAAACATTTGATGTTCCATTCAAATTCCCAAATTTCCTCTCATGCCATGTACTGGGTGTCCTTCTGTCGAACAACTTTTGAGGGCAACATGCTGAAGGGGAAATATTAATTAACCTTCAAGCGGTGCACTGTTCTGTTATGTTTCAAGTCAGATCTGCTTTACAAATTAAGTTCTTTTCTTGTCCTTTTAGGAGATTGACATAGTTGAAGCAACTCTTCCCACAAGTAAAACATCCTGAGTAGAAATAATATCGAAGTTGTAGCGATAGCAGTGTATTTTCTTAGAGGAAGCGATAGGAAGGCCCGTTCCAGCGTCAGTGGAAGTGCATATTGCAACGGCAAAGGGCTACAGTGCCACGCCATTCAAGTTTTCAGGGTCTTATCCTAGAGATCCGGTTCAGTACATTGAATCATCCTTAGCCGTTCAATATAACACATCTAACGGTTCTGATGATGTTGACACCTCAAGTGCATATGAGTGGTGTACAGGAGTGATACTAAGTGAAAAGGGCATACACGTCATTTTATCGTAGTGATTAGAAGTCTCGAAACACACCGTGTTATCTGGATCTGAAATCTCCTTGGAAAAGAAGGGATGGAATCGATCATTTACATATGCATCTTAGCATTGTTTTGCAAATGCAGAAACGGAAGGCGCTCCAATTGTGCAAAGAGATGTTTTGTATCAATCTAGTCATGGTTGCAAAGAGATGCAGAAACGCGTTGTTCCCCTGAGCGCTCGGCCACTCGTGGGCCCATGCCTGACGTGATGAGTCGCCCGTCGCGTAGCGGGCCTAGCCTGGCCTGGTGTGGCAGCGAATGGCGGGCGCACTCGTGGACAAGGCCACTCATTCCTATGGGGTCATTGCGATCCTCATCTTAACTGGAACTACCATATAATGCAATGCTGGTTTGTAACTTATGATCTTCTGAATTCATGAATGATTTTCAAGTTACGGTCCTATTGATCTCTGATCCTATCAGCATAAAAACATTCTATCCCGACCTAGGATGTCGATCCTATCAACCTTGGCCATGCCATTAGGGCTATCACATCCCTTCGAAATAAAAAAAAAGCACCAGGTTATCTGCTACAATAAATCGCTAATATTTGCTACATCGTCTTACCAGCGAATTGGCTGCCTCTCCCCTACAATAAAAGGTGTCCCAAGGTATTGGCTGCCTTTCTCCCATTATAAAAGGTGTCCCAAGGTAATCAGATCGACCTTTCTATTCCCTATTTCTAATTAATCATCACTGCTCCATAGCTCGAACAATGACAGGCATGTTTGCAATCATGCCCGAAAAGATGACCCGAACCAGAAATTGGCACAGCTATGGAGCATAATAATAACGATGAACACGAAAAGACATGCAGGTCGATTCCCTACTTCTAATTAATCATCACTGCACCATAGCTCGAACAATGACAGGCATGTTTGCACTCATGCCCGAAAGATGACCTGAACCAGAAATTGGTACAGCTATGGAGTATAAGCATAACCATGAACACGAAAAGACATGCACTCTAGCTGTTGCAACCTTTTAATCCCCGTTTGTATTGGATTCTACTTCTGATTTTTGCTTGAAGAAGCCAAAACCTAGTTTGACCATTCTTTTTAGCTTATAACTTATGCTACAGTAACTAGCTTTCAGACGATGTGTCTTTTTAAGACGAGATCTACAAGTCGTTTGCAGTAAACACTGTACTGATTTCACCTATATCGGCTAAAATCGCATGCAAATGTCTCTTTCTCTATACTCTTTCTCGTGAACAACTAGAATTAAAAAAATAAGCCATAAACCACAGCCTAAAGAACGACCCCAATATGAACACCGGGCTTCTTCCACTCCTATCCTTCTTGTTTCGCTCTGGAGATAAGGTAGAGGGTTATAGGAGCATCATACACCCACTCCTCTTACTCTCGTCTCACGCATGCATCTCTTCCTCACTTTTCCCACCATCTGTGTTCTTTTTCTAAAAGTTATTTCTTTCTACTATTACTATTTATTTTCAGCTAAAAACTATCCGCAGTAGCAAATACGAATGTCCTCTTAATTAAATGGACAGATAATGACCTCTCGTTGTGATGGTGAACCATCACGCATTTGATGATCATTACAAAAGGCACTCAGGATTCTTATGGCAGACAAGAGGATACAAATCGAAGGCTCTGCAATTTTTTATGTCCGTCTCAGACAGGGACATATTAAGCAGGTCTCAAATGGAGGGAACAGTTGAAGGGAATCCAATGTATATATGAGCTTTTGGGCATGTACTAGTACTAATTAAGATAATTAACAGACTGATGAGACAGGACTCGCACAAGTGTATGTTCTGTTCTGTTCGGTTATGGATAAAGTTGCATGCCCTGGAAAAGTAGTATGCCATGGTTAACCATTCAGATCTGATACTGGGTAATATTAGCTTGAAACTACGATAGCAAATTATACTAGTTGACATAGTTGAATATGTCAACATTTTACCATTTGATATGATGTTTAAGGTAGTGCCTATTTGGGTTTATAAGTCTAGACTTCTGCTTTTTTTTGCGTACTGTAGCGGCTGAAAATACATTAGGGTCTGTTCTTTTTGGCTGCGGCTTGTGGCTTTTTGGCTGTTTGTATGAAAGATTACAGAGTAACAGAGACTCACGTACGGTTTTTGCCGATATAAATGAAGTCCGTAAAGTATATACTATAATTAACTAGTAGATCCTATATTGAAAAAATACTCCTTTTAAAAACTAGTTACTGTAGAAAAGCCGAAAAACAGCTTTTAGAATCTGAAAAGAACATAGCCTATAAATAACTGTTGTTAGCTTTTTCAACGTAATAAAATTATAAAATAAAAAATAAAAAAAATATATTATCACAAATAATACAAAGATATAAGAAAAAAGAAAAGACAAAAAAAAGCTAAAAAAAATTTAAGGAGTTAAAACCCAAAAATAAAAGCTCGGTGAAAAAGGGCCTAAATTTGAAGCTATGTTCTCGGTGAAATGTGTCCCTTGTCCTCGTGGAACCTTTATAGGTCTATTTCATCCCATAAGAACGAATTCTTCTGTTTCAAAATGGGCTGTACAAAGCTTAACAAGAGCACCTTTTCTCTTGTAGCTTCGTTCGTTTCTTTTTGACCATGGCATATCGAGCAGGAGCACGCACAGGCATGCATAGTGATGGCTAGCAAGGAGCCGGTGCTCTTTGACCGCGCGCGTACACCATGCTTGTTGATAGAATGACACGTGTGCCCCACAGGGACTTGAGTTGGCCCTGCTTCCTCTCCAAGGGAGGTTGGTCCTGGCTGCAACGCGTGCGGACGTACCATCCTCGTAAACAGTACGTCGGTGCACGTCGGTCGCCTTTACTTTGTTGCTAAGGGCAGAACATTCGTACCATTCTACGTTGCAAAATTTTAATCTACGGTAAAGCTCGCAATGCCCTGTTTGAGGATCAAAACAAGGCTATATTCCTCTTCAATTTATGATTTATGATTTTCTTCGAATAAATAAATATAACGGTTTTTTCATCGTCGTTTTGAAACGGCTTATCGACATTGATTCGTTTCTATAAATAGACTGACATTATAGCTAAAAACTATTAGTCATTAGCTGCAGTAAGAAAAAACATACCTCACATTATTCGGAAGCCGTCCAACCTACAACTGAAGTGAATATCACGCAGTCACATTGGAAGGACGCCATTTCTAGCTGGACATATGCCCTGTTCTTTTCAGCTTCTAAAAGCTGCTTTTCGGCTTTTCTACAGTAACTATCTTTTAAACGAAGTATTTTTTCAAGATAGAGTCTACTAGTTAGTACATACTTTACTAACTTCATTTATATCGGCAAAAACCGTACGTGAGTTTTTGTTAATCTGTAATCTCTCGTACAAACAGCTCAAAAGTCACAAACTGTAGCCAAAAGCCACATACCGCAGCCAAAAAGAAACAGACCCTATATTACAGATAGGTTTCACGGATCTGTACTTGGACCATGTAGCTGAACACATGAAGCTTCCTGCTTTCATCGCTCGTCCTTGCTGAAATGCTATGGGATTGCATCTTTGGCCGAATCTGCCCAACAAATTGTCCGCAATTACTCGAGCATAAATTACAGCTGATGAACGGACCACAATAAATAATCTTTGCCTAAGCTGCTTCCCACTCAACCGCCGCAGTAAAGCCCGTTTGTACTCAAAACTGCTGTGCTTCCACAGAGCCCAATAGCCTGTACGTACACTGCATGGAGTAATTTCTTGTGATTCAGCGAAATGTTTTGTGTTCGCACACCAGCATATGCTTTTGTCGAGACTATCTGAAATATGTGGTCCACTGCTTGGTGGGTCCCACATAAATCAACTACACCAACAGTGGATTCCACCCGTCGGATTCCGTCGCACTCAACAGGAGTAAAAGAACACATGGAATTCCGTGAGATGCGAATACGCTTTCGGATAGTTATACCAAAACATGTGTGGTTCTGAAGAATTTACTCAAACAGATCAGAAACAAATGCCGTAAGAAGACCAACGTTGGTGCGTGCATCGTCCATGCTCCTTTACGGGCTACGGCGTACGGATCTGGAGCCGCTGGGCTTAATTCGGCCGTACAACATATGGTACAGGCCGAAAAATATATTGGCCCCGCGAGTTGGAGGTTGACTTGAGATGTCAGTAAAGCCCCACCATTAATCCAAACACCCTACCATTGCCTTAATTTAAAGCCCTGTATCTGCATCTGCACCTGCATGCATAGGCCACTCCTCGCAAGTGCACTGCACGTACTAAATGTACAGGCCCTATCTGAGTCACGAGCGTACATTTGCGACGTAGAAATTACGTTTCGTTAACTATATTCTCCTCATTTTTTTTCTTATCTGATTTTTATGTTGATAAAAAGGATGAAGCGCGTACGCGTGCGTACCTTGTAGCCTAGCGGCCCATCAAATTCGCTGCTCCATCAGCACACGAGGTGCCCGCCGAATTGTCGCCAGAGGCCGGCCGAGATCGACAAATCACCTCGCCTCGTCACAGCCGCGGCCCACACTGGTGCAGTAAGCGCCTCGACTTGGACGACGCCGGCCCACCGTCCGATGATTACTTCGGACGAGAATCAAGTCGCTCCCGCCTCCTTCTCGGTGGACTGTCCGATACACAATCTTTAGTGCCGGCGAACGGCTCGGTGGGTGCTCTTAGCTACAGTGTAGGTGTTCTTGGCTCGCCGACGAACGGTGCAGTGGGCTTTACCCTGGCTCCAAAAAAAATTCATGGCTCCGCCGTTGCCCCCAGCCAATCACCAGCGTCTTAAAGCCCTGTTCAATTCGACTGTGAAATTTGGCAATGGATTTTGGTTGAAATGGCACTGTAATAGCTGTTAGCTTTTTATAAGATATTCAGTTAAAAATAAAGATAAAATAGGAAAAATAAAAAAACACCATTACATATCCACAGATAGTACAAAGGAAAAAAGAAAAAAGAAGGAAAAAGAAAAAAGAGATGTTAAGAAGCCAAATTGTTACAAACGGCTTTTAGCTTTAGATGGGTTCTTTTGGCTTATTTGTGTCTTATGATTGTACTGTCTACAGTACCTAACTTTTAAACGGTATGTATTTTTAAGATAGAATCAATAGGAAGATTGTAGCAAAAAATGTACTGGTCTCATCTTTACGGATTAAAATCGCATGCGACTATTTTTCTATACGTGCTATCTCTTACGAACATCCAGAATTCAAATATTTAAATCATAAACCATAAGCATTTAGTCCAAAAAACACTTCACCTATGCCTACTAGAAGCTATAACTTTGCCTAAGCCTTCAAATCCAGCGTCAAAACGCACGAACTTTCGAAGGCGCATGGATTACGGCGCGCTGCTGTCTGATGACACGACGGACAAAGACGCACGGATGCAAAGGCGGGTGATCGCGCTTTAGTTTGGCATGGCAATTGGGATGTCTAACCAGAAAGGCCGCACAGCTTTGTCGCGCCACGAGTGCGACTTAAGTTGCTGCATGATCAATCGATTGGTGTATTCGGTAGCGTGGCAAAAACTAAACTCAGAAAGAGTAGTAGTAGTAGTAGTAGTAGTACAAATGCGCATTTGTGACCTGATCGCTTCAAATGCCGTTTGGTCGGCTGCTGCTTTCCGCGCCCACCTTTGTGATCTTCTCCCTCTCTCACAAACACAAATTTCCAAAGGCTGGACCAGGCATACCCGTCAGCCAGATCAAGAAATGCACTGTTACAAGATATAGGACGCTGAAATAGGGCATCATGGTGTCTGGACAACAAGTCTCCCTGCCTTTGGATTGCTTTTCGAGGCGTGCAAGTGCAATGATATATAATATATCAGGATAGAAAGTCTTAATCATGCATGGAAAGTCTCAATTATGGATGAAAAGTCTCAATCGTGGAGTCTGGGTGCTATGATGCCCCTGTTATTTATACTATATATATATATATTAAAAATAATGAGTGCTCCTTGTGTCCGGGCACTATAGTCTAAAATAGGTATGTATCATGTGTGAAATTTTTTAAAAAATTTTAGATGTCAAGTTTAACTAGTGTGCTAACTAGTTCAAATAAGTTTGAACTAAATTTCGAATTGTTGTTATATATATTTCATGAGGTACAAAGCATGGCCATCCTCCATACTAGGGGTGGATAACGAGCTTGCTTGGCTCGGCTCGTGAAGGCTCGTTAGGGAAGCGGCTTGGCTCGGCTCGTTAAGCTAACGAGTTAAAAGAGAAGCTCGGCTCGGCTCGTTAGGTGGAATATGCAAATTGCATCATCCTATGGCTCGTTAGGCTTGTTATGTTTCATATTTGCTTTTCTGAATGATAACTTCTATGATTCTCTATAGTGACAGTAAAACCTATACAGTAGTAATCCTATGACTGAAATTACATCAAAAAGGAAAGGACATCTAATGTAGTAGGTTCATAACAAAGTAAGAAAAACTTATCAAGAAAACTCTAGTTCCAGTATGAACAAATATGACATCTGATGGTTCCTTTCCATAGGTGAAATTAACAGAGAAAAGAGTAACGTGTACTTTAATAATACCTCTCAGTGACTAAAGAGGTGTGAAAATTGGCAGGCACACATACTACTACTACTGCTGTACTGAGCTGTTCACTTTGTGATGGGCCGAAGACGCTGCCAAGCTAGGTCGACCAAGCCTAGCGAGCGGGCTCGGCTCAGCTCGTTAACGGACCGAGCTGAAACTCTGGCTCGGCTCGATTCGTTTGTGCCATGAGCCGAGCCAGCTCACGAGCCTTGAACTTTTTTGCCACCCCTACTCCGTACCTCGTGAATATCGATGGTGTATCATATATATATATATATATATATATATATATATATATATATATATATATATATATATATATATATATATATATATATATATATATATATATATATATATATATATATATATATATATATATATATATATATATATAGTCGTAGAAACCAAACCATGCTATTTCTATCTGTTATCTAAGCTTCCCTTAAAAAAGAAAAAGGCAGCGGCGATCTCTTTTTTTTTACAAAATGCCAAAATGCGGGAGAAGTTAATTGCAAGATATGCATTTCCACATCACAGACATATGTCAAAACAACAACAAAAAACCATGTCTATATCTTTGATCCACATGCCATTGGTTATTACAGTTGGTGTCTTCAAAAAGGAGAAGAAATTGATTAGCTTAATTAAACCGTATTTTTTTCACAAACATTCTATGATAAATCTATTTTTTACCTGTTTTGTTGTGTGTATCACTTTGCTAGCCCTTCTGGATATGTAGGGAGTCATTTCGATGATTGAGTGATGGAGTTTGCCACTTTTTCTCTTATATTCTTAGAAATTTACAAGCATGGATTGCATCAAGATGAGAAGATCCCCAACGCAACTTGCTGAAGAAAGAGATCGCCCACCAAAATGCCTCGATATGTCCAAGCACCTGTAGCCACGCTCATATTGGCTTTAACTTATGACTTCTGATTTATTTTTTATTATTCATAAATTTTATCTTTTTTGAACTTTTAGCTTTTTTTTGAGCTTTTTTGCCTGTTCTTTTTCCCCAATATTCGTTTGCGTTGTCCGTGATGAGCTAGCATATTTTTCTATTTAATTTTTTTAAATTTAATTACGCCAAATAAGCCACCTTTAGCTACAGTGAAATTTCACCCGCTACAGTGCAATTTCAGCCATAGGGTCTGTTCTTTTTAGCTGCGGCTTATGGCTTTTGGCTAAAATTTTTGAATTTTGGCTGTTTACGGTACAGATTACGGAGAGATCGATACTCACTTGCGATTTTGGCTGGTACAGATATTGGGCTTTTAACGTGTACTACATTTAACTTGTAGACCCGTCTTGAGAAAATACTCCGTTTAAAAGTTAGGTATTGTAGCGGCTGCGAAAAGCCGGCTGGCTTGTTGCCTGCCGAACAGGCCCATAAGCCACATCTTTTCAGCCTAACTGAGCGAGGCATAAATCCTAAAGATTAATTGGATCAATGACCCTAACACGACATTTTTGCAATATTTTTGACAATTAAATAATGTATTGAATGAGTAATATGTGTTGGACACTAATTCTTTTTTGTTATTCTAATTACACTGTTTTTTGGTGGCATCACTAATCACAACATAATTGCGCAAACAAAGGATCATGGGGAGAGTACAACGACTGGGCACATGCATGCTTCATCAAGACGAACAAGACATTTCAGATATACTACTAGTACTACCTTTTAGTTGCCTTGTCTCTAACTCCACTGCTTTTTTAAACTAGTCATTTTCCAACCCCTTTGTTCTCGAACGGCTAATCAGTTGACGCTCGTGTCACTCACTGCAAGACTTTTCCTAGATTATTTTAAGAGGTAATGAGTCATTACCAGTATGGCCTCACGCAGATTACATGAACGTAGCTTCCTAGTAACACATAACGTTGCAAGTGTGACGCTTCATCATTGGCTTGCCTTTTTGTCACCATCATGTTGAGCGCCTTATAGCTAGTTATCTTTACACCAAGCTGGGTTAATTTAACAATTCGACTAGGGGACACAATGCAAAAAGGCAAGAAAGATTTTGGGACAATATTGTCTGACTTTTTGACCTTGGATCTGCTAGTCAAGCAAAGGCATGATACACACACATATGTACAAACATATAGGCATGTAATGTAATGTGGGTCATAAAATACATCTAGGGCAATCTTGAAAGGCACAGGAATCTTCGGTTGTTAATCTTCCCTTATCATTATATTGCTTTGTCCATATGGACCATATCTTATATATGCACCTTGGGTGGTATAGCTTTTTGGCGTACGCATATATCTCTACAAATATAGAAGGTGAGTTTGTCAGTTCACTACCTTCCCCTTCCTTCTCCCTACCACAGCGCACTCCCGTATCTCCTCTTAACATACACCAACATGTGGGCCCATGTCGTCTGTCGGCTCTCTCTTCGAACTACTCACGGCCTCACACCCCAACTACTCATCTTCCCTTCCCCACATGGCCACATTACTGAGGCCCCAACTGCTAGCCACTCTCATTATCTCATGTCCAGATCAGTGTAACGCCCTCTCCTCACTCTGATCAACCTCTTCTAATCCTCTCCCTCTTACATGCCCTACACCAGCACCTTGCTAGTTTTGCAGGCCTGATACATAAGAGTGGCAGCGCTGGTGAAGGATTGCCATGATAAGTAGAAGGACCGTCACCAAGCGGCGGCGACTGGCTCAGCGAGTTAGGAGACGATGACGGCTTGAACCGACTAATGAGGAGGCGATGCCAGGGAGGAGGAAGATGGTGGCACTAGGGAGAAGAAAAACGGTGGCGCCAGGATCAAGGATAGCCATATCCGGTGCCACCAGGGTTAAGGATGGCCAGATCCAACGGTGCGATGGTCAGGAATTACTAGATCTGCCAGACTCTAGCTTCTCTCTTGGGTTTGGCGGTAGCGGCGCAGGGATGTTCGGGTCCAACCGCGAAGACCTCTCCCTTTGACTTTTATACATCGGCGTCACCACCTTCCACTTTTCCTTTTCTACAGGTGTAGTTAGGCGGCACCAACTAGGCTCCATGTTCTTGATTCTCCACCGCCCCTATTGTCTCATTGCAAGGACAGCCTGGCCTAACGGTGGTGGAGGCGAGGACGACCATATCCGACGGCGGTGACCTTGGGGATGCTGGATCTAGATGTGGTGACCTCGGGGCCCACTAGATTTACTGCGCAAGGGTAGAGAACATCAGTATTGAGGATAATGATCCTGAGATCAGGTGGTCATGGGGTTGGGAACACTAGCGAAGAGCACGATGACCCTAGCTAAATACCGGAGGTGGAGGCGGAGGTGTACTGGAGGTGGAGGTGAAGGCGGATAGGGAGGGGGAGGAGGAGGCGGAAGCGGAGGTGTATCAGCCGGATCCGAAGGTGGTGATTTGGAGATGGTGCATCCTACGGTAGTGACCTAGGGGATGGTAGATCCAGAGGCGATGGGCCCGGAGACATGTAGAGTGGAGCCACCAGCTGGGAGGAGGCGAGGGGAGTGGAAATAGGGAGGCAAGGAGGTGGCATCACTGCCAGGAGCCACCGGTGGGGAGGAGGCACGAGGAGTGGTGGCTCTCGATGGTGCTGACACGAGGGAGGGGAGATGAGGGAGGAGAGGAGACAGTGTTGGGTGGGAGTGGAGGGGCTGGACACTTTTTTTATTTACATCTAGATCAACCTCCTCCCTCAACCAATCCTAACCACTAGATCTCAATTCGACGGCATGGCCATGAAAAACTAGTGACGTGGCTAGCCCCTTGGTCCCTCCGCTACTTCTTCCCCCTTGTGCTGCCATGCTATTGCTGCACTAGGACAACAAAGAAGAGGAGATAGGTGGAGCGGTACTTAGTAGCGAAGAAGAGGAGCACACCAGTGCAAACAACCAGGCATTGGTGTACACCATCAAGGACAACAAGGGAATAAAAGTGTACACCACCGAGTTCGACGACCAGGACGTGGAGTACACCTGCACTAACGACAAATAGAGAGGCCGAGTACACCTGCTCGGATGAGGTGTACACCGCTAAAAATGAGAAAGAACCATGAAGCCAGCGGGGTTAGGGAGGGCAGATCCGGAGTGACAATCTCGGCAATGGTGGATCCAGCCGCATCAACCTCACTCTTGTTGATAAGATGCCTCACTCTTTTTAATGTTCATTATATGATTTAGGTCACATTTGATAATATGTATAACCTTCTTTTAGAATCCTATTGTAACGCACGGATATCTTACGTGTGTGTGCAAATTCTCCCCGAGTAATTAAAAAAAATTATATATATTGATATGAGGCCTTGGTAATCAATCACATTTTTTTAACAATCTAGTCTAGAAAACCCTCGCTGATCTTCTTCGTAATCAAGTTCTTGCTAATTGACCAAGACCAAATCAAACTTGCGCGTGCCGACACAAATGGCATATATATACATCGACTCTAGAAAAAAAACTAAGGCTTTTCTTTTTTCGGCTTTTTACTATATCTCGATATTTCAGCTAATATGTTATTATTATATTTTTGAAAATTCATTATTTAGTATTTTATTGTAACTCTAGTTCTGCAAATATAGCAGGATATTCGGAGTGTAAGAGAACACACATATGTATATGCTGCCGCATTTTTTGTTTGCGGCTGGTCTGTTCAATGGACACGCATATCTGTGTCCCTTCCATTTTTCCACTTCTTTTTAACTTTTCTAGTTGAGCCATGCGCATCAAAAGTGACCAAAAGTTTTGATGGAGAGGCATGTGGTAGTTTGTGCATTACATATATACATTTAGATAAGGTGGGCCGAGTTGGTAGAGTTTGAGTTCATGTTAAGCTTTTGACATAATATACAAGCATGAGCAGTAAAATTAGGTAACCTGAAAGGAAGGTAACATTGTTAAACTAGAGGATGCATGAATCAGCTAGCTATGTCAAGCAGTTACGTGTGTGATGCTTTCCATGCAAGTTCTCTGTAGGTTAAAAATGCTAGAGTACCATGCGCATTTTTCTTCACTAGAAGATTAACACTATAAGGATCCTAACTATTGCAACAGAAAATTTGCAACAAAATATATTTCATCGCAATAGTTAATGTTATCGCCACAAATTATTTGTTTGTGGTGATAAGTTTGTTATATTGCCACAATTATAAATTGTTGTGATAATTTTTATTTTCATTGTAATAAATCGATTGTATTGCAATGAAATAATAAATCATTGCATTAACTTATTACTATTACAATAATTTTGTACTGTTGCGATATGTATATCCTTTTGCAACAATATATAGGTATAGTATATCCTAATAAAATTTTCCACCAAATTTGGGATTTTCCCACCAAATACTTGTTGACTGACGTACAAGATTTTCCCACCAATTTTTTTATTAAGCCCAGCAAACCCAAATTACTTTCCTACTCAGATTCGGTTTGCAGTCATTACAAACAAACACATAGATTAGCCTAACGAGTAAACAATATTGATTGCATCTGTGCCTTGTCTGTTACAACGGTGTAAGCTCATGAGAGAAAACTCCATTGATCCATCGATCCAGGTAGACGGTGACATGAGTTGCACAACCGCCCACCACCGTGCCGCACTTCATGCCCACCTTCTCGCTGCGCTCAGCCCCCACCACTGTCGTGCCCAGCCCCCATTGTAGCTGCGCCTAGCCCCACCGCCAGGGTGCCATCCCCACCTTGCAGCGCCGTGCCCACCCCTACCTCCTCGCCTAGCCTTACCATGCCATACTTCACGCCTAGGTCCCACCATCACTGTGCCCAGCCCCCACCACTGCACCTAACCCAACCCTACCACCGCGCCCAACCCCCACCTCCCCTGTGCCCAACCCACTCGATCCGTCCTCTTCTACATGCGAAGGGCCGCCAAATCTGATCCTCTCCACCCCAGGGCCAATGCACCAATCCAGTCCTATCTGGCCCCAAAATTCCCATGACGCTGACCTGATCTGCTCTTCCCCTGCTCAGCCACGCCACCTGGTACTGAAATTATAGTCCCCAGTGCTGGCTTCGCTACCCAGCTCCTCCCTTTGTTCTAGAACTAATGCCATCCCCTGCTTCCTCTATTGAGATCTTGTTCAAAAATTTGTTGAAGCTTTTCTACATGTTGAAGCTTTAAGGTGAAAGGTACTCAATTTTCATAATTTCTAAATTTCCAATTGCAGTAAAATATTATTGCGCTACAAACGTTACACCCAGTAGAACATATGAAAGCCACTGTGGACTTCCTGCAGTCGCCATTTGAACCTACAAGAGTAGCAATTTATGTTGTGGTTGATCCAATGTATGGCACAACAATAGCAAGTTTTATTTAACATGATCTATTTGGCTTTGAAGAAATCCTTTGCTATCTTAGTATATGGAACATACGTAAGAGTCTCTTTCATTAGACCATATATAGTTAACCAACTCTTTTGTTGTTTGATCATAGGATTTTCTTTCGTTAGTGCATATGAAGATTAACGAACTCATCTTTTATTGTTTGGCTATAAATTATCAATGTTCAGAAATAATTATGAACAATAATATGAGCTTTTTTAGTTTTATTTTGAATCCATTAGGGTCCCAATTTGCTAAATTCTTTTAAGATGGCTCGAGATAGGAGTTGAATGCATATGGAAAGGGATTCTGCAAAGTGGCAAGTATGAATGAAGGAGTTTTTAGATTTTGCTTTTAGTAGCGCTCCTGGTAGATCTACTATCCGATGCCCTTGTACAAAATGTCTCAATAATTGTTACAAAACAAGGCATGAAGTTCACCTTGACTTGCTAAGGAATAGAATGGATCCAAGTTATACTTGTTGGAAACACCACGGACTCTGATAAGGAAAGTATGGCAGAAGGATCTGGCAGTGAAGATGTGAGAGGTGATGACATTGTGGTCCAAGATATGCTCTCTACTCTTATTAGGAGCACTGACCTATGAAATAGCCCAAGTAATGAAGAAGCTGGTAATGCTACTCGCGAAGGGACATTGGATGATGGTGGCAATATCTTAGAAGGCAATGCAGAAGGTAGAAGTAACCAAGAGCCAAATGCGTCTACCAAAGCTTTTTTGCTTTATTAAAGGATGCCAAAAAGGAGTTATACCATGGCTGCAAGGAGGTGACAAAGTTGTGTTTCATTGTGAGGCTATACCAGATCAAGTGCTTGTACGGATTGAGCAACAAAACATATGATGACATACTTGGGTTGTTCTCGCATGTACTTCTAGAAGGTCATTGTATTCCAAATTCTCTTGAGAAAATTCAGAAGGTTATTCAAGATCTTGGAGTGGACTACCAAAAGATATAGGAATGCATTAATGATTGTGTTTTATTTCAAAAGGAGTATGCTAACTTGGACTGTTATTCGATCTATGGTATAACTAGTGGAAAGTTGCTGGTCGTGATGACACAGACGAGGTGACGACAAGTCATAGAGCTAAGAAGCCAGTGCCACGTAAAATTTTATGTTACTTCCCTCTTACCTCGCGAATGCAGAAGTTGTTTATGACAGATGCTACATCATCATATATGCAATGGCATAAGGAGCATCGTGTAAATGATGCCACAATGCAGCATCCAGCAAATTCTTTAGCATGGAAGCATTTTGATGATATGCATCAAAAGTTCTCATTAGATACCCTCAATATAAGGCTTGGGATTGCATCCGATAGATTCAATCCATATGGGATAATGAATGATTCATACACTACTTGACCTGTGATTCTAATCTACCCTACTCTATAATACACCAAAATTTTCTTTACTAAATCCACCCCCTCAACTACCCCCACAGTCATGCCTAATCTAAGTCCACCCAGAATTATGTACCAAAGGGTTCCAACTTCATACAAATGAATGGCCTGGATCTCTCCTCAAACCTTCTTCTCTTACTCATTGAAGATCCTAAGGCCAAAATCATTTGGATCATGCACATCATTGAGCCAAAACCCACCCCGCGCTCGCCTATCCCGTGTGCCTCCTCCCCCCACCGAATCCCGTCGCTCCTCCCTTCCCTCCTCCGCCGCCACTCCGCCCGTCGCTCCTCCCCTCGCTCCGCCGCCGTTCTGCCCTCACCTCCTCCGCCGCTCCACCCTCGCCTCCTCCTCCCCACCCTGCGCCGCCGCTTCCCCATCTCCGACTCTCCCCCGCGCCTCCCCTCCGCTCCCCCCATCCTCCACCGCGCCGCCGCTCCCCCATCTCAGTCTCCTTCTCCGACTGCATTTCCTCCTCCGAGTCTGAGATCCACGCATGGCGTCGCCGCGCCGCACCCCCGCCGCCGGATCCGGTGAGTCCCCCTCCCTCCCTGTGCATCTCTGCCCCCATGCCCCTGATTTGCTAGCTGGGGTTCGTCTTCTCTAGCTGGATCTCATCTGATTGGCCGATCCTTTCGAGATTCGGTTGTTGTTTCCATGCGTGATCGGCGCCCGCTTAATTTCTACCAAGCCTGTGATTTGCGCCTGGGTTTGGGAAAATGCCTGTGGCTTGATTCTAGACCTAGGCTTTGTTTCTTGCTGCCTCCCCACGTCTCTCCCCCGCAAGCAAAGCTCCCCCCGCAGATCCACCACCCCCACCCCCACCCACCGGGGAGAGCTCGCCAGATCTGACGCCTGCGCCTCCAGATCCGCCGCGCGCGCCACACCTCGGAGCTTCCCGATGGAGTGGGCCACGGTGCAGCACCTGGATCTCCGCCACGCCGGCGGCCGCCGCGGCGCCTTGTCCCGCCCGCTGCAGCTGCACGCCGCCACCTTCCGCGCCTCCCAGGCCATCGTTGCCGTCGCCATCGGCACGCACATCATCGGTACGTACGCGGCCCGACCTCCTCTGCTTTTTTGCTGCCCGAGTTCGCGTCGAGTCGTGTCACTCGTGTGACGCTGATCTGAGTTGGACGTTGGAATTGGATTCTCTCGGGCGATCGAAATGGAGGGGAGTTTGAATTCTGGACTCTTTCTACTTGAGGCGATCTCAGTAGCCGAACCATCAATCGTGCCCATGTGAACTTGACGATCGATCACTTCTGTACCAGTTCGTTTGTAAAAACCTATTCCACTCTGGTTGAGCACATGTCCGCCTCTCGTCATGAGTAACTTGAACATGTAGTAATGGATTAGTTAGTCCACAGATCACTTGCGTAGCTTCATGTGCTTTGAGTGATGTTTTCGGTAGTCGAGCACCAGGGATTTGGCCCGAAATGCTGTACAACGGTGTGTATTTGACTTCGATTACTGTCCTTTTTAGCTACGATTGCCTATGGAGTAATAGCTACTTTGTGGCTTAGGATGTTACAAAACATACTATAGTTAGAACAAGTTACATTGGTATCGCATTCACACCTCTGCAGAGGTGCATTATTTTTGGGATGTTACAGTAAGGAGCTTATCCATTCATTTCATTTTTATACACTTTTTGTTGGGAAAATCCTTTGGTTTCTACTTTGATATAATCAAACCGCTTATTCTTATAATAAAAGATGCTTATTCTTATAATAAAAGATGACTGTGCCACATACTATTAAGTATTAAACACCACTGAAGTTTTTGTAAGGCCTCGAGAGTGATTTAATTGTTATCTGGATTGTATGTGATGCATCATTTGACGCTTTTCTTAAATGTCTCTATTTTCTCACCTCTCTTTCTCCCTCTCAGAATTTGACGCTTTGACCGGAAGCAGGATAGCTCTGATTGACCTTGGAGCTCGTGTTGTTCGTATGGCATATAGCCCTACGGTTAGCCATGTTGTCATTGCTATTCTTGAGGTTTGTTTCCATTCTTCATTATTTAAGAAGTTATTTCATCCACTTAGAACTACAAGGAACTTTTTTTTTATCATCTAGCACCAAATGAATGGCCCAATGTTTTTAATACTATGGAAAGAAAATTTTTGATGGTTCAATCTTGTCCCTAGGCTTCTTTTATCCTTTTTCATTACTCAACTTCCAATATAGATTTAGTGTGCCCTCTCTTTATGAAATTCCTATGTTAGTGCTGTTGAGTGAGTCTCAACAATTAGAAACGTCTGAAAGCTAAAAGAAAAAAATATAAGCTTAGCAAATTTGGTTGGCGTTCAGACTTCAGAGTTCTAAATGGACATATTATAGCCAACTGTAAAATAGTGTGTTAGTGTTGACCACGAGAAGAGTCCTAATGCCTAATTCACTATAGTCCATTAAGTAAAGAAGCATGCAGTTAACTTCATTTGCACTAATTGCAGCTTAAGGGTTATGACCATGCTTGGATTCCTCTCTTTTTTCTATCATGGTATTTTGTTCGGAATAACATATTTTTGGGTTCAATTCTTAATGCACATTTTAAAAATGTATATCTATTACATGCTTACTGCTAAACTGAGGTTTAGTCTTTTAGAAATATACAGCCAGTCTGTTTTTAGGCAACGATGCAATTTTAAGACTGAATCATGCCTAGACATAGAAATAAATTGTATGTGTATTAGGGATGATCAGCTACAAATATTTTACTAAGCTAAGATACTTTCTTATTAGTAGCTTGGGCTCTCTAATTAATGGGCAGCAAGCATACAGATATTTCAAGGACGTTTGCAGCAAATGCTTTTTGGTATTCCCAAAGACCCAAGCTAAATGATAATTATCCTATTGTGCTAATCAGCTGTTAGCAGGCTGTTTAATAACTTGGCTGTTGATAAGGTTGACTACACAAATTTTTTCCGTCGTCTTTCAAATGTCAAAGCGGACCGTGGCATTCCAGAGAACGAGCTGCTTGTTCCACTAAAAGCTGCACTCTTGGATATTGGAAAAGAAAGGAAGGAAGCATGGATTGGATGGCTTCAACTATGTTTATTCTTTGCTAATTGACATTCAACTTTGTATTTCTTGAATCTTTTCTAAATATTATTATATAATTGTTCAATAGTACAATCAGTTACCATTTAAAACATGTTCCCCTAAAAAGATGTTGAAACTTAAGTATCATCATGCCCAGCAAATAAAATGGAACTATGATGATCTTTAATCTACTGTTAATAGGTAATGTACCATCCAAAGTCCTAGAATGTCCAAATGCTAAATGAGTATGATTATAACAAGCTGTTATGAACAAAAGGGATTCCCTCCTGCTGATTGTTTGAGTGTTGATTACACTTCCTATTTTGAAGGTCTCTTTCTGTATTTCAGTTTGCATTACATTACTCATGGTCAACTGAAGCACGTGCAAGACAAGCGCTGGCTAATGTATCTGCATTGCTTCGTCCTGGAGGCATTTTAATTGGGACAATGCCTGATGCTAATGTCATTATCAAAAAGCTAAGAGAAAGTAATTTGCTGTCTTCATCTGTATTTTGATTGATTTCATCAAACTGTACTTGCTGTAAGCTAAGTGATAAATTGTTTTCAATTTTCACTATCCTTAGCTGAAGGAATGGAATTTGGAAATCGTGTTTACTGGATTAATTTTGGTGAAGAGTACACTGAAAAGGTAATTCTGTTCAAATATTTATAATAACACTTTTCTGCTATTTTTCATTACTAACTGGTCCTTTTCTTTGTTTTCACAATGGCGTAGAAATTCCCTGCATCCAGACCTTTTGGTATCAAGTACAAGTTTCACTTAGAGGTAACAGAGGGACCAGCTTTTCAATAATTTGTGCTTCGTATCATTTTATTCTACCGTTTTCAATAATCCCCATTACCGTGAACGACATCGTGGAGGAGTGCAAGACGTTCTTCTTCGCCGGCAAGCAGACAACGTCGAACCTCCTGACTTGGACCACCGTCGTGCTCGCCATGCACCCGGAGTGGCAGGAGCGCGCCCGGCAGGAGGTCCTCGACGTCTGCGGAGCGCACGACGTCTCCTCCCGCGAGGCCGCGAGCAGCTCGCCAAGCTAAAGACCGTAAGCTCATCCCCCAGACATAGTTCTCCGACCATTTCGGATTAATGTACGGTGAGCTGACGCATTCCAATTCCACTGGCAGCTCGGGATGATCCTGAACGAGACGCTGCGGCTGTACTCGCCGGCGGTGGCAACGGTGCGCCGGGCGAAGTCCGACGTGGAGCTCGGCGGGTACCTGATCCCGCGCGACATGGAGCTGCTCATCCCGATCATGGCCGTGCACCACGACGCGCGGCTGTGGGGGCCCGACGCGGCGCAGTTCAACCCCGCGCGGTTCGCGGACGGCGCGGCGCGGGCGGCCGAGCACCCGACGACGTTCATGCCGTTCAGCCTGGGCGCGCAGATGTGCATCGGCCAGAACTTGGCGCTCCTCGAGGCCAAGCTTTCGGTGGCCATCATTCTCCAGCGGTTCGACTTCCGGCTGTCGCCCAGCTACGTCCACGCGCTGACGGTCCTGATGCTCCTCCACCCGTAGTACGGGGCGCCCCTGCTCTTCCCGATCCCGCTCATCTCAGCCGTCCAATCACGCGGCGACAACCGTGAGAAGGTTTGTTTAGAGTTCTTTATGTGTACGGATCCAATGTTGCTGCTCGTCTTCGTTGTGGCAAATAATGTAAAGTTACCTTCCATGTTGACAAATCAATATTCACAGGAAGTGTGGTAACAATGATTTTTCTATAGTCATTACTGCTAGCAAATTTTAAGTAATGGGTTTTTTTTCACTATCTGGTATTTTTTTTAAGAGAAGGTGCTCATATACCAAATGTAAAGTTTATGTAGAGAGATCACAGTTAGAGCCAGTATACCACATAGAGTTGTTTGCTGATGAAATACGTTGTTTATATTTTTTTAGTGGCTGCTTTTTATTTTTGCTCTTATGTTGAGTTGATCATGTAACGTATTATACACCAAAGAACTTGTGGCATGTCTCCCCTGTTGTTGGTGATGGAAAATCTTTGAGAACAGGATACAGTTGTTTTAACATATTATTGAGTTTTCATAGTTGAATTATATTTCTCAGAATATAGTATTGTTCCTATGTGTTCAAGTTATGAATCAATTTCTTTCTTTCTTTTTTCGGTGATCATTTGCTTTAGATGATTGTGTGTTTTGAATGCTTGCAACTACTTCCTTTTGAAAGGTTGGAAGGATCAAGCAGAAACGTCGCTACAAAGATCAATGGCCCTGGAACATAAAAATCTATACTGATGAGTCTGGAAACAACAAAGGAGATGCTTGCCTTGCTTACGAAGATCCTTCTGCTGCTCATTCAGCTGGTGGATTCTATAACAGTAAGTTTCCATTGAGTCATGATATTCTTCTATTTAATTCAGTATATATGTTGCACAAGCCATAATGCGTATAATCTATTCATTTACCAGATTTTGATATGAGAGGCTACAAAATTAGTGTTGTGATGGCTGAGAAATCGGCACCTAGAGCTCCTCCTACATATGGTCATGGGTATGTACTTATCGGTTGTTTAGCTGCTAAATGCAAATTCTGTAATAACATGCCTAGCCGAGACATCTGATTATTCTAGGCCAAGTAGTACATTGCATCACAATTTGATAGTCTAGAGATATCATTTGCCATGCACTGTCATACTCATATTATTCAGCAATGTATGATTAGGAGTCACCTAAAAAATTCTATCATTTCTATGATTAGGATGATATGCCATGCACCGTCAGATTATTTCATTTTGGCTTAGCTTTTACTTCAACTATTAGATGGAGTGTACTGCAACCAAGTTAACCAAACTGTGATATCATATACACGTCACACTTATGATTGATCTGGAACATAAAGCTCAGGGCTTGAGACTTGTTGTGCATTCCTATGATTTCTAAGGTAAGCATGACATTTGATGCTGAAACAATTGTCTTCTGTTACTTGACCTGTGTGTTCTTGATGCATAGAAGCTAATTTCTTGCACAAAGCAATTTGTCAAATGCATTGGAGTAGTAAACAATTCACTGGGGTGGGGAATTGGAGTGAATGTGTGGGATCAAGAGGATGGCAATTTCAATTAAATTAGGTACAGAGCATTGCACAGTCGAGCTACTGCTTCTGCATTAAAATCTTGAAAAATTGTCAATTCAAAACAATGTTTGTGAACCTTAATCATTATTCATACACGCATTTCATCATATGCAAGGAGAAAACAATTTGGGAGTTTTGTTTTAAGCAGTTGTGCTTTTAAGTTTTAACAGTGTATAACTTAGTGTAAACTTCAAAGATTGTACATATCACTTTCATTACATATAACTGAAATCCTGATTCATGTGGATGATGCTTATATATAATTTCTTCACTGTATTACATGGTGAGCAGAGGTGGACGCGGTGGTGGCTATGGTGGGGATAGACGCAGGGATATACAGAGATGGAGGAGGCCATGGGCCTAACAGACACCAGGGTGGTGGTTCGCGTTCACGACCATATTGAAAACAACTAATATAATTACTAAGATTGTCATCTGTGAGAAACCATTTCTATTCCTGTTCTCCGGACTTGTACTCATACAAGAGCTTAAAAGGTAGGTTGCCGGCTTTCCCTGGACTTCTGTTCCATTGTCATACTCCAATGTTGGTTGGATGTTTGTTTGCCTTATCCAAAAGTGATTGATCTATGTTATGTGAATTTTTCCCTAGAGGCAGCTGGATAAGCTCCAAATGCTGGTAGGTTTGAGATGTTATTTCAGGTGAGTGCCGATCTGTTATGACTCTGTAATGCTTTGCTTTCTTGGTGATTAAGAAAATATTTGTTTTCTTTGTAGCCTCAAGTTTAAACAATGTAGGGATGGAGAAAGTCGTCGGTAGGTGAGTCCAATGATGTTGTCGCCTCCTCAAAGGATCAGTCGTTATGTGACATGCATTATGTGACAAAAATATTTGGTTATACAATATATGAGACGTGAATCTTAATGAATCTGATTGTTCGTTTTATTTTTTACAAATTTTATTTTGTTTTGTATTTTATCGTAGCGTTAGCACGGGCACACTACTAGTTCCATATAACTTGCCACCTTGGTTGTGTTTGAAACATCCTTATTAGATTATGTCAATGATTATTCCTAGACCAAAGTCTCCTGGAAATAACATCAATATATATCTACAACCTTTGATAGATGAACTCAGTGAACTATGGTATAATGGTGTCGATACATACGATGACACAAAGAAGGAAAATTTTTGGATGCGTTCAGCCCTACTATGGACAATTAATGATTTTCTAGTTTATGGAATGCTATCTACTTGGAGCACCAAAGGCAAACTAGCATGTCCATATTGCCACATACATACAGAGTATTTATGGTTCAAATTCGGATGGAAGCATTGTTACATGAGTCATCATTGTTTTCTACATTCGAACCACAGGTGGCATTGAAACAAGAGTTGCTTCAACAGTAAGACTAAAAGTAGAGATCCTTCGATGCTACTTTTTGGTGATGCAGTGCTACAACAGTATGAGAGTATCGACCAAGTAGCATTTGGTCGAACAAGAAAGAGAAAACATGATGATGATGCTAGATGGCATAATTGGAGGAAGAAGAGTATATTTTTCCAACTCCCTTATTGGAAGACTTTGCTTATTAGACACAATATGGATGTGATGCACATTAAGAAGAACATATGTGATAGCATTTTAGGGACATTGCTTGACATGGATGGCAAATCAAAGGATAATCTTAAGGTGCGTCTTGATTGTAGCTTATGGGGATAAGGGAGGATTAGCATACAATGGTTAGAATGACAAGTACATTCTACCCCCAGCTTATTATACGTTGACTAAGGAAGAGAAAAAAATGCTATGCAAGTTTTTGCTAGGCATGAGGATGCCTAATGGTTATGCATCAAACATCAAGAGATGTGTGGACCTTATGAGTTGCAAGGTGTTTGGCCTCAAAACTCATGACTGCAACGTCATTTTTCAAAAACTTCTTTCGATTGCAATACGCAACATGTTGCTATAGAAAGTGGTTGTACCATTGCTTGAGCTTAGCCAATTCTTTGCTACTATTTGTTCAAAGGAGTTGGATGCTGAGTTAGAAAGGTTGAGCAGTACCATTCCTAAAAACTCTTTGTCATCTTGAGATGATCTTCCTGTCGGCATTCTTTGATATCATGACGCACCTTCCAATTCATCTTGTTGAAGAAGCTCGATTAGGTGAACCCGTTGCTTAAAGATGGATGTATCCAATCGAGCAATATTTGCGTACGCTTAAAGGATATGTGTGGAACAAAGTGCACCCTGAAGCTTCAATTGCTAAGGGCAACATAGCAGAGGAGTGCTTGACATTTTGTAGTCGCTTCCTGGATGATATTGATACCAAACTTAATCGGTTGGAGCATCATGAAGGTGTAGGTAGAAATGAACCACCCTCCAGGCTAAGTATATTTGGAAAAATTGATCACTCAAAAATGTTTCTTAGTTGGATCAGTTTCTAAGGCAGAGATGAAGCAAATTAGGCACTATGTAAAAACAATTTGCGAGAAGACCGATTCTTGGGCCAGGTAAGGATGTATGCACCTAAATTATAATGTAGTTCATGATACACACACACACATTGATCAAGCCTACTTAAATGTTACTTTTCTTTCTGATAGTGAGCAAATTGAGGAGCTCGAAAAGACTAGTCACCACAATGTCCAAAAGAGACAAAAAGAAGAGTTTGTAGATTGGTTTAAGAGATGTGTAAGCATATAATACATATTAATTATTAACCCCATGTTGATAAAATTTTAGTGTATATCTTTCATACTAATGTGCATGTGTTAATATAGATCAAAGCACTCACGGTGATGGGAAAGCTAGTGATTTTATGTATGCACTAGCTAGAGGACATGATCATCGAGCTTGAATTTATAATCGTATCTTAATCCATGGCGTTTTCTTTAGAACTTCTCATGTAGAAAGAGATCTAAATACCCAAAACAACAGTGTTGTTGTTAGGGCGATGAAAGTACCAGCAATATTGATTGGTATGGTGTTATCAAGAAAATAGTTTGTCTAGTTTTTGGGTTGGATAAGGAGGTAGTGTTGTTTCAATGTGACTGGTTTGATGTGCCTCCTTAGGAAGGATCAAAATGGGATTATTAATGTTGATACTACTTGACTTTGATATAAGGATGATCCTTACATCCTAGGCATTCAAGTAGAACTGGAGTTCTATGTGAGAGATGTGAAGAAACCAAGTTGGGCTATAGTTGTTAAAATGAAGCAACAGAATCTATATGCCATACATTCTGCAGCTAATGGTGAAGACTTTACTGAAGCCGATGCTGACTTATTAAATGTTGGAGTTAGAGAAATGAATGTACCTAACCTAAATGAGGATATCACAAATTGGTGTAGATATGGCATAGGAGTGAGTGGCAATATTCAGCTATTGAAAAGACACAACCTATTGACATAGTAGACAATTGGCTTGATTCTGATGACAACAATGACAATGAGGATACATATATAAATGATGGCCATGTTCCACATTTAGTAGATGAAGGCTCTGATGATGATAATGATTGTTTGCCTAGTCTCTTGTAAATTAGTTTGTTGTACACTTAAATGGAGACAATTTTGTCCATTTTACTATCTGTTATATTATGGCAATTTTGATAGCTATGGCAACATAATAACTGCCTATTATGTACAATGTATTTCTTTATCTATGTTGCTTATTTTTCAATACTGAATTCTTAATTGATGACTTTGCATGTATTTCATCTAGCCTTACATGCATTTTGAATATGTTAATGTAGGAGAGGAAGAGGATGTTACTTCTACTAACTTACTAAGTAGACCAAATGCTTTTTGACTAGATTATATAGGGGGCATGCAAGGAACGGGAGTTCAATTCTAGTCCACTACCATATCTTTTAGGTAGAGCCAACGAAAAGTTTTCCACTTCTTCCAAACTATTCATGTGTTTGTCTGTTTGTATGAAACAAGAGCTGCAATATCTACAGTGACAAATGCAATACATACCATCTTGAAACCTTGAGATCACACAACAAGTCTCACTTTGATAGATAGATAGATTAGCTGATCAAGCCATATCTTCGGTGGTTCATGCATCACAAGTTGGTCAAGATCGTTGGTGAGATGATCAGTAGCTCCTATGTCCACATACCAGTTTTGATCACTGACATGACTCTCGGAAGTCACCGAGTTGCCTGATCGTTCTTCGGGTTGATAAGCATGATTGAAGCGTTGTCGACACCGCAAAGCATCATGCCCATATTTTCCATATACTTATGTGGACTTTCCTCGACCTCCACTTCGATCACGGCCCTGGGATTGGTTTCGCCCATGATCACAATTGTATCCACCTTAGCCTCCATTGTGTTTGTTGGCATAGGTGCCACCATAGGAACCATCGCTCCGTCGGGACTAGAAGTTGGCCAATGGATGTATCTCCTGGAAGGTGTTATGCTGCTCGACCCGAAGCTCAAAACTCAAGAGATATGCGTACAAGTCGTTGAGACTTATGGGATCATCGCGAGTTGTCATAGAGGTGACTAGAGAATCATATTCAGATCCTAGCCCGGCCAAAATGTAGCTGATTACCTCATCATCGGAGAGCACCTTGCTGACTGATGCCATTGTGTCAGCGTGACCCTTCATCTTATGGTAGTACTTGGACACCGACAAGTCCTTCTTCATATTCGATAGTTGATATCAGATCTGCATTACCCTCGCACGGTTCTGGGAGGAGAACATGCCCATCAGAGCCGTCCACACCTCGGCTGAGGTGGTTAGCCGTGTGACTTGGGCAAGAATGTCTTTTGTCATGGATGACAGGAGAGTACTTAGCACAACTTTGTCCTGCCGGAACCAGTGGAGGTATGTCGGATTTGGGACTTGTCGCGTAGCATCACTGGTTCCCTTGGTCAACATCACCAGAAGTGCGACAATGCTTCCATCCACGTATCTATACAGGTTTTGGCCGCACAGATACGGCTCCACCTACGCTTTCCAAAGGAGGAAGTTCTCCCGGGTGAGCTTGATACTAATGAGATGACCGAAGGTTGGGATTGAGACGTTGTCGTCGGACGAAGGTGCCAGGGCGCCGCTGGTTGTGCCTGCATTGGCAGCCGCCGAAGAAGCCATGAGCCCTTGTTTCAGATCATGGCTCTGATACCAAGTTAAAATATGTGGAAGACAAGATATATATATATATATATATATATATATATATATATATATATATATATATATATAGGAAGCCTCTTTTCTACTCCCGAGTGTAATTACACCCTATATCATATCTCATAATATAGGGAGTATCTTGCGTAACGGAGGTATGTACGTGTAGTATACGAGTATTTAAGACCATCTAGGTGGTATGAACAATTTTTCAGATGTGGTATGTATATTTTTTTCGACATACTCCTTTTTATATGCGTATATGAAGGTATTTACAAAACACGCTAAAAAGTATGAACTCCCTTACAAGTTTTTCATGTGGTTCACATTGAAGTATCTTATAATTAGTATATGAGTATACCTAAAGTGATAAAGGAGTATTTTAAGTTTATTTAGGTGGTATATTAGATGTGGGTGTAATTACACCCGGGTGTAAAAGGTATTTTTCATATATATATATATATATATATATATATATATATATATATATATATATATATATATATAGGAAAATTACATAAGGCACCTGGGTGCCTAGGCACCCACATCAAGAACCGTCCGATACCTGGGCACCAAAACTCTCTGCCTTTGGATTGCTTTTAGATATGTGCTAGTGAGATTGAGACTTCCCATCTATGATTAAGACTTTCCATCCATGATTGATTTAGCATGCCTAATATATTATATATCATTGCACTAGCACGCATCTAAAAACAATCCAAAGGCAGGGAGGCTGGGTGTCTAGACACCATGGTGTCCCATTTCAGCGTATACACACACACACACTCAATACAATACATGGAAGAGATTACAATAATTTGGGAAACTAACAGATGTGATCCCTACAATATCGGCAATATCGGGTAACTATTCATAATACGGCCAGTGCAGATTGCTATCAATCTACCGGCTCTGCCGTTCAGATTTCCATCTTCACAGTCTATGACCCCAATTTTGTTTAATATTTTAAGTATTTAAATGAGCTACTAGTACTGATTGATGAATTATAGATTTTTGAAGATAAAACAGTGGATAGCACAATTAACATGTAACATCAATACCTTTGTGTTATCGATTGAGCCATCCCAGTCCAGAACACCAACTGAATCTGTCTTGTACAAGTTGTACTTTCATTCACTTCTCTTGCGGTTGCTGCTCATATGTTTTATTTGGTTGTCTTCCATCATTTTTTCACAGTACTGGTCATATCCATAAAATCTTCACTACTGATCATATGCAGAAAAAACTTCGTTCCTTGTGAAGTGTAAAATCTGTTGATTGCAGTTATCCATGTATGAGCAGAATGTGGGCATTTCTTGAGTATTCTTAATTTATTTTTGGGTACGAATGTCAAGACAGGAATCCAAAATGGCGTATAACGTTACCTCATCACAGAAACAAAATATGTCGTTACGGAAGTCATACCCAGTGAAGATCAGCAACAAACCTAAAGCCAGCTGCATAATCCGGTCAAGTTCACTAACTCATTCATATTCCAGGAAGAAGGCAGACTTAATTTGTGGTGCGCGTGCTTAATTCATATATGCATATACAGCTAGCTAGCTGGATTAGTTGGAATTGGGCCATCGGCTTTTTTCGTCTATAGTGTTATACATAGTGTTATTTTGGGTCTGTTCTGCTCCTAGTGAAATGTTTTGTAAAAGTAATGCGTGATGCGAATTGCAAATTTATTGACTTGTCTAGAAGAAATCTGATTCTAAAACAAATAAAGAGATTTTGGGTTTATCTATACCAAATAAGATTTGTGTGCTTCTGTCAGGAGTTTCACACTTTCTTGTAGTAACTGACTCACATTTTCTCCATGACTGACAAGCGAAAGCACTGCTATGACTTCAAGGGATGATACCATCTTGGCATGCTGAAATCAGCAAAGTGGGCAGCAAGAATTTAGTACTATCAAATATTTACAAGTACTTTTGCAATCGTCAACAGCTTACTAAAATATTTTATATTGAGCTTGAACCTTGTGAAAACACATGCAAGCCAAGATTCTCCAAATGATGTGAATGGCACTCCAACTGTTCCCTCGGCACAGGCCAATACTCGAATGCTAAGGGGTACTAATTAGCTACACTTATTGTCTGATGTGGACTTATAATTGAGAATTCTAGTACAACTTCTGATATTTTTAGTGTGTTGGCCTGTTCTTTTTGACTGCGACTTATGGCTTTTGGGTTGTTCATACGAGGGATTATAGAGTAACAAAAATTCACGTACGGTTTTTGCCAATATAAATGAAATTGGTACAGTATATACTACAATTAACTAGTAGACCCTATCTTGAAAAAAACATTTCGTTTAAAAGTTAGTTACTGTAGAAAAGCCAAAAGCTGAAACCAAAAGCTAAAAAAAACAGGCCCGTATTAGGAGTAACACCGAACAGTTGCTCCCTTGATGTTTTATACTTGTGCTGTTTTTATATTTTTAGTTGTATATGTTAACTTCAAAAGACTCAAAGGTGTCTCAGTGCACCGTCCGCCTATGTGGTTTGTTAAGTAGTGGTAGATCTTTGATAAATGACACAAAAGTGGTAGTTCCATGACCATTAGGACAAAATAGTGGTAGGTCTGTGAAATTTACTCATGTATAAAAATGTAAGCTTAGTACTCCACAGAAAGATATTCAATCATGCAGTACGTGGTTTTGATTTGGCTCCATACATTTGTGTTTTGTAAAGTTGTTGAATACTAAGTGACACATATATCAGGATGATGTAAAACTATTTAAAATAAATCGGACCACAACAGTCTGAGATGCCTACTTTTGGTTACTACTCTTTATTCACCAACTTATCCACCAACTTTTTCAAGCATGATATCTTGGGTCAAAATCAAACACACATCAGATTATTTCTGCAGGTGTTAGGTTCAGTTATGTTTTGGTAGGAGAAAGAAACATTCAGGCATTTGTTGTACCAACCCATCCATGAAATTAGTCATCAGGCTCCGCAAACTATACCAAAAAATTTGATCAACGCATATCATTTGGCCAAATCCGTTTATGTGATCAGAACGCCAAGGTTCTCCTAAATTTGCACGTGCTGGTATTTTGCCTATTTCATTTGTATTGTATAATCTGTTTGTTAGAAGAGGAGATCGGGATCCTGCGTTGACAGCAAACAATTTTTAAATTTTTAGTTGTATATGTTCACTTCAGAAATACAATGTCAAGAAGACCTTGTACATAGGATGAGAACTTTACAAATACTCTGCTACTGGCCTTATAGCACTCAATTACAGAATATTGGTCAACTTTATTGTTGGTTTCAGTAAGAAAAGGCCCTGTTGAGACAACAAGAGAGGAGTCCATCACTGCACACAATAAGCATCTGGTAATATATTCTATGCAGTTTTTCTCTTACTACAAAGTGAAATCAATATTATGAAATCTCTTTTCAAACTTTGAATAATTATGAAATCGTACGTAGATATGAGTGCACCAAATGATGTGAGAAATACAAAATGACAAAGAGAGACTATGCCAATCCCGTCAGAGTTGCCCAATGCCATGTCTTCACCTACCAATTGGCTATCTTATGCTCGTCACTATCATACACAAACAAAAACTAGTATTACCTTCAACAATACTTTTTTGATTGCTTCCTTCAGTAAAAGGCAATTGTCACTAATTCCGTATGTTTGTCATTTGTAGAAATTGGTGGTCAAAGGAAGAATGGGCGAGGTGTTCTCATAGCAATCACGATAGCCAAGAAGCGCTTCAGGAATATCAAAGCTTAACATTGAATTCTCCAATACATTGGGAGGTTCAATAGAAGAAAACTATCGTTCATTTGTGGATGACGTGGTGGGCTATATAAAAAAAGGGCACCACTTATTGGAGTGAACAAGTGGTCTAACATTTATGAAAGTACTAAGAAATTAATCATTAATGATGGACTTGTTAGTATCATTTTTTATAGCATCTACATACTTCACCTACTTTCCAATATAATTGTTATTTATATTTGGTTCTTGCATTTTTTTTAAGGAAAAGTGGGCTGTGGAGGGCACGGAAGATACTAAGAAAAGAATTATAACAATTGCTAGAAAATACTATAGAGGATAGCGGTCAACTTTGCATGCCACTTATAAGGCATACAACACTGATTCTCAAAGAATGGCCCATAAGCCAGAGGATCTCACCCCAGAAGAATGGGAATATATGATTGAATATTTTGGCACTAACTTAAAATTTCAGGTTACCTCTATATTAGTTACCAATTGTAATAAGAACCTAGTTTCAGTGATGTCATCTTAATGGCTCTTATTTATTTTTGGTGGATTGGAGCTAAGCCATAAAAATTCGGAGAATCATAAAAAGCAGAAGGTGAAGCATAGGGCTAGTTCAAAATCATACTCACATATTAGTTATGAGAAGGTAATATAAGAGTATATATTCCTATTTCAGTGTCAAATTTTAGGTTATTTACTGGACATCTTCATAATGATAGAGAGACCCAGAGACTGGACAGAAGCCAACTGCAATAAAGCTTTCGGAGGTGACCCATAAGAGGAATGTAGTATGGTCTAATGCTGAGAGTCAACCTGTTTATGTAAGAAACCTTGTCAAACAATAAAATTTATCTTGTTAGTAATTAGTACGTCATGCAATAGTCTATTAGCTTTGATGTCAACTAAAGATGCTATCTTTGTATTTGTACAAGACAACGCATGCATACATGTCAGGGAGGTAGAGGAAGCGATTGGAGGTCCAGTTTCAAGTGAAGAGCAAAACTCTATTTTCCAGGCTATTTACAGAAGAACAGTAGAATGTAGATCATAAACAATCAATGAAGGATGAAGTTGGACAATTAGTAATGGCAGAACTGATGCAAATGATGGGAACTCAACAGGCAACACCACAACAGGTAATAAATTGTCCTTTGTTTGAATTTTCTTATGCTACATGTCAAAATTGTGCTATGTGATATGTACAAGTGAGAAAGGAGAAACAGATCTAAGCTACCTGCATGAGAGAAAAACAAAGCCCACAAACAACATTTGTATAAAACCATCCTATGTTCTCTATTTCCTAATGATTTGCACTGTTTTTTAGGCATTTGCACTATGTTATGACATGACACTAGCATATAGCCTGGAGTAGTAACATAATTCCTTATCTTCTTGAGAAAATGGGTTAGAATTTCTTGTGAACAAATGGTGCAGCAGATCTGTATAGAAACATAATGAACAAATTGGTAGGTTGTAGTTAAAGAAATTGAGTTAGCCAAGTTCAACTTATAAGTACTACTTATTATTAGCTTATGTACAGAATTAGAATGAGCAGATTGGTAGGTTGTAGTTAAAGAAATTGAGTACATAGCATTGTGTGAAAAAATAACATTGGTATTCATTGACAAGTGGTTCAATGCTCCACTTGTCAACCTCAATTGGAAGTTGTTTTTGCAATTTATATTTTTTCAGTGTTGGAGAGCAAATTTAATTCATAACTTCTATGAATATGAAATGAAACTTACAGAATTATCTATTATATATAGTTTTCTCATGGAAGGGCCGGTTGTTCAAAGAAATGGAGATATATCATACTCTATGTATCACAACTCAAGCATAATTACTTCTTACAAACTTATGCAAGCTGCCAAAAATCATCGTTGTTCTCCAAGTGATAAGGTAATTGACACCCTCGTAATAATAAGTTTCTATTCAAATCAAATTATATAAGTTAATATGAACAATTTTCTAGAAGTTGTAATCTTCTTTAAATACTTATATGACTTTCTTATTTATTGACATCTCAGCTAACTACAAATGAGAATTTTTGCTTCCTGCCCTGTAGGATGGTCTTCTTTGAGTGAAGTGAAGATCGAAAGGATTGAAGTTGTACTGCCTATTCAAATTGTGCCCTTGTCATGAAGAATGCACCATCAAAATTTCTTTTCATTGTTTCTAGAACCTATATGAATGCTTGGACATATAATATAGGATGTTTGCTTCTAGAACTTGTATGAATGCTTGGACATGTAATCTTGGCTATTGCTTCTAGTATCATCTAATTATTATGAATGCTTTTGGATGTGCTACTAAATTGCTTCTACTGTTGGTTAATTATATGATAAATCATATGTCTACTGTTATCGATTTAAAATGATGTTAGCATAATTAATGTAAAACAATTTCATATATGTATGGTTATGTACAATTTAATTTGTGGCAATTAGCTATTGCCACAAAATTTGATGCATTGCTTTAAGCTATTGCCACGAAATCCAGCATGTTGTATTTCTTTATTGCCATGAAATCCAGCACGTTGTATTAAGCTATTGCCACGAAAGCTATTGTGTTGCACTAAGCTTTTGCCACGAAATTCAGTGCATTGCATTAAGCTATTGATATGAAAATTGGCGCGTTCCATTAAGCCATTGCCATAAAATCCAGTGTGTTTCATTAAGCTATTGCCATGAAATTCGATGTGTTGCATTAAACTATTGACACGAAATTCAACTATTGCCATGAAATCCAAGGCATTGTAGTAAGCTATTGCCATGAAATCCAGCGCATTGTAGTAAGCTATTGCCACTAAATATAAATCGTGGCAATATGTATTTGTTGCAACGTTTTCTGTTCGCGGTGATAGAATGCTATTGCCATAGTATAATCATTGTGATGATAATTTTTATCACCATGATTTGTTTTTTTTGTTATAACGAGTTATTACCATAGGATTTATTACAATACTTGGCAACTGTTTTAATTTCATTGCAAAATGTGCATATTGCAACGACTTAAGTCTTAATATAATAATTAATTTTGTTGCAACAATCACATTTACTTGTAGAATTAATATTTTTTAAAAGCTTTTTGCATATAGTTCTAGATGTTAATTAACACCCATAAAACACGAAATGATCTCTAAATTTCTCTTTAGCATCTCTGGCCCAGCTGATCAGTTATTAAGTCATGTAAAGACAAAGCTAGGAGCTAGCACTCGATAACTTCAATTTTGTTGCCATTCGGAGCTTTTCAAGAAATTAATCATCATCCCTTGATCCCTTCAACATGAAGATTGGTGCATCATATTCCACAAATTAACGTATGTGTTATGGAATTGTATAGGACGTTGTTGCCCTTAATTATAGCCACCCGCTTGGGAAGTCTCCTGAAAACTGAAAGATTATCCAACTACATATGAAGACCAGAAGATCACAACTGATATATATGCAATGATAGGCCACAAACGTCTAAGCGTTTACGAGGCTTTTCCTGGCAAGTAATGTCATAGGTTTTGAGCTGATGAGCCCCACTTACTATTTGCTTCGAGCAATTTCCACATAAGCCCCTTACAAATACCAAAACTGTTTATTTGATCTTGTTCATTTTTCTTTCTTTCATCGAGGTTCCTCAGTTAGGCCGCATCAAGGATGGTTATTGGTTCCAAATTAATCAATCCTATTTAAATCTTCAACAACGGAACTTGTCTATTTACACAAGCATATATGTTGTTAGTGTACTGTAGTGCATCTATTTGTAAACTAGGAGGGGGAATGGGCAATAGTATAATTAAGGACTCAAATGACCAGATAATGAATGTGCAGGAACAGTCGTAGAGACATCATTTATTCAAATCCTTATTTTAGCCATAGTTACATGTCGCAACTGTTTCGAGTTACATTAGCTGTGCGTTTCAGCTGTGCAGGTAACGAAAGGCTAAGGGAAAAAAAACAAAAGCCAAAACCAAACACACGTGTGCACCGACACAAATTACCCGTCACGAATTAACAATCGAAATTAACTTGCGTTTTTAGAAACCATTTAGACAATATAATGACCACTATTCATAAAACCCACGTGCAGCTTAATTTGCCGTCTCTACCAGCTACGCGCCATTGTCATGAACGCACCCACGTACGTGGACTCGTGGAGAGACATATATATATAGTACGAATAATTCATGAGAAAGCTTCACGGCGTCGGAAGAATGCACCCGTCGGAGCCGCAGTGCACCGGAGGGAGGTGGTTGAAGGCGATGCACTCCTCCGGCGAGCGCTGGTGGGGCCAATCGGGGATGCAGTTCATCCGGTCGTCGCGCAGGGGGACGTGGAGGCAGGTCACCGGCTCCTCGCAGAAGTAGTTGCCGGCGATGGTGAGGTTCTTCAGCTTCGGCAGCTGGCAGATGGCCTCCGGCACCTCGCCGGCCAGCATGTTGTAGCCCACGTTGAGCACCTCGAGGCTCTCCATGTCGCCGATGGTCTCCGGCAGCTCCCCGGCTAGGTCGTTGCGGCTGAGGTCGAGCACCTTGAGCTTCTTGAGCTTGCCGATCTCCGGCGGGATGCAGGAGCTGATGCTGGAGTTGAGGAGGATGAGCTCGACGAGCGTGTCGGCCATGTCGCCGATGCTCGGCGGCAGGCAGCCGGCGAGGCGGGTGTTGGCGAGCACGATCACCGACGCCGTCGAGTTGGTCAGGCTCCCCGAAGACAGCGACACGTTGAAGCGGTTGTTGTTGGCGAAGAGCGCGTCGAGGCTGAGCTGCCGGCCGAACACGGCGTCCGGGAGCTGGCCGTTGAAGTTGTTGAAGCGCAGGTCGAGGTACTTGAGCGACGGCAGCGAGGTGAGGAAGGAAGGGAAGTCGCCGGAGAGGAGGTTGTTGCTGGCGTCGAGCTCGTAGAGGAGGCGCATGTGCTGCATGGACGTGGGCAGCGTGCCGTGGAAGCGGTTGGAGTTGAGGTGGAGGAGCGCGACGTCAGCGAGGAGGCCGAGGTGGTCAGGGAGCTCGCCGGCGATGCGGCCGTGGTTGAGGTCAACGCCGGCGACGGTGAGGATGTGCGGGTCGTCGGGCGCGGCGGTGCAGAACACGCCGGTGTAGTTGCACACGAAGGGGCCGCACCAGTCGGCGGTCAGGTTCTTGGGGTCGTCGGTAATGGCGTGCTTCCACGCCTGGAACGCGATGTACGCCGCGTCGAGCCGCTCGTTGAACGGCGAGAGCGGCAGCGACGGCGGCGCTGGCTTCGGGGAGGGGGAAGGGGAGGGGAGAGGTTGGGGGAGACATGGGAGGAGGAGGGAGAGGAGGAGGAGGTGTTGGAGAGTTCTCGTGGTTCTTTGCCTTGAGATGGGTGGCATTTTGTCTGGATTTTGGTGTTTAATTACGAGGGCTTGGGAGATATAAACAGGGTGTGCAGTAGTGTGGTATAGTCTTGGATTTTGAGGTGGCTATATATTGGGTTTCTGGCGGCGGTTAGAGGAAGATCATCATAAGTTTTTTATGCTTGATCATGGATGTTGACTTAATTTTGATATATGTTACACTCTGATACCTGTGTAGTAGTCATCGGATCAAATCAAAATTTATGAGACATAGTATAAGCATGTACAATATCAAGCACGAAAAAAATGAATCTCATAGATAGAACTAAAATAATAACATTGAAGCAATCACGGCGAGAGAGAAGATTTGGTGAAACCGACTGTAAATTTTTTAAGCACAATCTCAAAAGAGTACAAGAGATTGTCGCACTCTCACAACTCACTTGAATCTTTTAGTACCCTCGGATATTTGCCCTATACACGAATCTAGTACTAAAGAATAACTTAACATCTAATCCTTTTATGTACATCTACCTTTGGATGAGTGGTTTTTTTTTTTGCTTTATTGTTTGGTTGTTTGGATTCTTTATGACCACATATTATGGCTTTATATAGCCCCGCTAGCTATCCATCAAAGTGGAGAATTAATCCTACTATAAAAGAAAGAAGGAATCCTAATCCTATTAGGATTTATCTAGGACTCTTTATAACACACATTTATATATCCTAAAAAATTAGGATATGAGTCATCACACTCAATAATCTCCACCTTGATTCTTATCCGTTGAAATCACCATACTCTTTCAAGAACTCACTTCAAGTCGGCTCTGTATTTTTTTTTATTTTTCCTCCTACCTTTAAGAGTGCCCCTACTAACCGTTGATGACAGGTTTCCTTCTCATGGCTAGGATTTTTTGTTGGACTTTCTATTGGTTGCTTTTCCTTTAGGTGTACACATCAATCAGTATTCTCCATTGATCCATATACTTTTCATGATCACTTGTCCTTTGCAAGTAACTTTGCATGACTCCACCTCGAAGTGCTACATCACAACCTTCAAGTTCAAGCAACTTCATAAATATTATATTCTTATTTAAGCTAGGAACATACTAAACTTCTGTCAATATGCGATGTGCTCCATTATGTGTTTCCAATGTAATAGTTCCTACCTCAGAAATTGCATACTCCATATAATCCACTAAATAAACAGTTTCATGTATCAGGCACAGAGATCTTTCATCAAACATCTCCTCGCCGAATATATATGAAAGCAACAATATGAATCTAATATCCATCCATGATAAATACCGGAATGACTAACAACTAGTACGTCCAAATCATCCTTAGCTACCTCCACTAAGCATGCACCCTTCATTTGCTTCAAACTCAAACAGTATTTTATCATATGACCTTCCTTGTCATAGAGATAGCATCCACATACACCCTTGCTCTTACCCTTCTTCTTTGTGTGACTTTTGCTTTTTCCTGCAACACCTATTGCAGCTAATGGCTGATCACTCAAGGATGAAGATTCATGTCTTTTTTAGGGACTCTGCCTCCAATAGATATGCAACTGCCCCATTAAAGTTGAAAGTAGTGTCTTTTTTATGATAGCTTATTTGTAGGTATGTGCGCATATATATATATATATATATATATATATATATATATATATATATATATATATATATATATATATATATATATATATGGTGTCTTTTTTCTACTCCAAGTGTAGTTACTCCCATCTCCCATTATATCTTCTGTTGATCATCCTCGAGATACTCCTATGCTGATCGGGTTTGTGAATCCACTAGATATCCATTAGTAGACAAACTAACTGATTGGTTCAATTAAATAATAAGTAAAGTAATTAATTAGCGCAATAAACTGCATTATTCTCTCGACCTGGCGCCGAGGGGGTGGGGAGGATCTCAGGGGGCGGAAGGGAGGAACTAGCATCGAGGGGGCTGGGGAGGAGGGAGGAGCTCGAGGGCGGCGGTGCCATCGAAGAGGGAAAGGCTAGGAGGATCCCGATATTGCTCGATGGATAGCGAAACTCGTGGAAGGTCTCGATGGATAGCGAAACTCTCGGAAGATACTCGATGTCTAAAGTGTTTCATACACAGAATTGGATCGGATCGTGGCAATAACCTATGACTTTTAGCTCCATTAGTCACAAACTGAAGCACGAATCGCAAACAATCATCAACAGTGGATGAACGGGGTGTAATTACACCCGGGAGTAATTAGTATATATATATATATCAGCAAAGCATATGATAAACAATGTTTAAAAAATTGAATTTGAGTTTTTTTAAAGGTATGCATTTTATTTGAATTGTTATAGATGGATATATACCTTAAAACTGAAATTTTTGAAAAATCATGTTGAATTCATGCATTAAAATCATTGTGTGCTGACACCACAGTATAGGAAAATGGTTCCATACTTCTGGGAGTACGTACTCCTATTTCTCATATAATGCTTTAATGGTGTTGTTATACTTATTTATGTATTTGAGCGTACTCTAATAATGATTATAATATACTCCAAAGTGAGTTCTATGAAACATTTTGTAAAAATCCATTTTTATAGCATAATTTGTGTATATAGTCCTTTTATGTATGGAAATGAATATATAGCAAAGATAAATGGTTTCGATGAAAAATATTCAACCAAGTCACATTGCAGTATCTTAGAATTAGTATTTAAGTGTACCGAAAGTGATAAAGAAGAGTAAAATATTTGTTTAAGTGGTATATATATATAATATTACTATTCTACATACAGGTGTAAAATGCGCACTAAAAAGTTACTGCCGTTTGTGAGTGAAGTTACTACCAAATACATGTAGAGTTACTATCAGTTGTAATACTACACAGCTGATTGTAACTCTACATGTGTTTGACAGTAACTTCACTCATACATGATAGTAACTTTATATGATATGAATTTTACAGCGTCAAAACATATTCAACATGGATCTCGTTTTGTTAAGCTCGAAATTTCAAACACAATGGTGCAAATGGATCGCAGTTGGACTTTTAGTGAAAGAGTTATTATATTTTTTAGCTTATAAACAAGATAAAAAATCATAAGTCAAGTACATTTATTCCCTTCTCTCTCCTGCTGCAAGCATGCATGTAAGTCAAGTTACCATCTCCTGAACATTATGTTATCATCGATAATTTATCAAGTTACTATCTTCTGAATATAAAGTTATCATCAAACATGAACCGTATCAGGATGCTCGTGCACGCAGCCAACGACCTGCCGTAGCGTGCGTGCACAACCATGTATTTATACACATACATACATACATACGTACGTACGTACGTACGTACGTACATACATACATACATACATACATACATACATACATACATACATACATACATACATACATACATACATACATATAATCACTAATCTGCGCATAGGCATAAAATGCACACCAAAAAGTTACTACCATTTGTGAGGTCGATGATGACGATTGACGGCACGCAGTCGAAGCGAGGAGCGACAATGCTCGATCGGCGGCGACGAGCGAAGATACCGGATTAGGACGTGCGACCGGTGATGAGGCGACAAGGTCGTCAAATTAGGAAGGCGCAAAAGCGAAAGGGATTGAGAGATGGGGAGAGATCAAATTGGGGGATGACGAATAGAGAGATTCCTGGGTGAGCTTAAAACCCGTTTGGTTTTCATACCGCACTAAATCCTGGAAAAAGAGGCACATAGGACAGCTTGGGATCTAGAGACGTGGGTTTAATGCACTTGATAACTATAAATAACTTCAAGAATTATAGATAATAACTTTAGTACTTATAGATGATAACTTCATGCATGGGGTCGATTGAAAGGGGGTGGCACAATTGGCTGATTAGGTCGTCGGATTGCTTCGCTAGGGGGTCATGCGCTTATTCTACGCGTAGCCACTGATTAGTAAATCCATATGTATATAATGTATATGTATATGTTTCTTGGTCATTGGAGTTGTGAAGCCTATATAGCAATTCCTGGCGTAGCGAGGTGAATATGGGCCTGTTTGGGAGAGCTCCACCACTGAAAACGTGAATCTGGAGCAGCAGCTCCACCGTAGATCTGGGATCCCACCATGGAGTGTTTGGCTTGTACAGCAGCTCCAGATCCACGAAATTGAGGTTTTGATGGGAATAGCCACTTTTGGTGGGATGGGGTGTGTAACCAGTGGTATTGGTGGGTAATTAACACCCAACTCCACGGTGGAGCACCCCTTGAGGAGCTCCATGAAATCCATGGATCTGGCCCTCAGATCCAGGATTTTGGTGGATCCAGATTTTGCGGAGCTAGAGCGTTTGAGTAAAATTTCGTGGAGTGGAGCTGTTTTTCGTAGATCTAGAGCTGGTGGAGCTCTCTCAAACAGGCCCTATACAAAGTCTTACAGCAACGGACAGATGAGCCTTACGTACTGAATAGAACGATTTCAGCAGGAAACAATCTGTCTATGAGCATTGCAATTCTTCCGTGCCAAACGGGCCCTTAGTGCTTGTATCCAGTCGGACGAATCACTCTTTCGTGCAAGCTGATGTTTCCGTACCTCGGATGTGTGGCGTTTGTGCTGTAATGTTTTAGTGATCGATGCATGATTAAGTGCACGTACACTAGTACACTTAATTCTAACTGGAAGCACTGCACACAAAAGTGATTCGGGTGAGGGGTCATGCTCTCCAGTCTCCATCCCTGTCTTGTAGGACGAAAGAGATGCTGGACGACGCTGATGCATCCCAATTAAGATAAGCATGAGGTCAGACTTCACAGTGCACTTGATTAATCTCTCTCTCTCTCTCTCTCTCTCTATCTCCGTGTATGCTAGAGAGAGGAGCACATATGGAAGCATCAGAGGAGAACATGCAACCAGACCACCTATCTCTTGTTGCCACATCTTTGGCACTTAAGGAAACCAAACTGCTTTGGCACCCATCTCTCTCCCTCTCTCTCTGTCTCTCTGACGATTCACTCTCTCTCTCTGTCTCTCTGAAGATTCACCGTCACCCTCCAGCTTAACCCAATCGGTAGGTGAGGGAAACTGGTAGCCGGTGAGATTGCATTGCTAGCTCAAAATCTTCTTACAGCGTGCAATGCGGTTTTAGGTTAATGTCACGTGTTCCTTTTGCCACCTCAATCTATTATCTATATCTATGCTAATTGGAGGCTCCTTACGAAGCCTTCATATTAATTCTAGGTGGTAAAAAAGTTAGAAATTACCATAATAATCAAAGAATATATCTATGGCCCTGTTTGGATACGCTTATCTGAGAATCGATTTTAATTTGATCAGGATTTTCTGATAAGTCGCGGTCTGAAGAATCTGCAGTCTGAAGAATCGTCGCGGTGGAAGAAACGGCCCCTTGGGCTCGCGGTACAGGATTTTGGATTCCCAGTGCAAATGCCGATCTTTCCCACCGCGGCGGTTGAAAGAATCGAAAAATAATCAAAGCGTTTGGGTGGGATTCTCGCTTAATTCTACCAGAATCGGATTTTAAGCGTATCCAAACAGGGCCTATACTAATTGCATGCTCCCCACGAAAGCCTCCATATTAATCCTAGGTGGTAAAAAGTTAGAAATTATCATATTAATCAATTAATCTGAAAAAAAGATAGAAAATATCTAAAAATTCTCACACTAATCCAAGAAAAAAATCTGAAACATCAACCCTGCTCAACTTCATATACGTTGCACATATATAGCAGATGAAAGCGATGAGTTTGATACAAATAAAACACACGCATTTTTTAGATAAAGGATATAAAATCCGGCCTCTATATCTACGCGGGATATATACAGCCAAAAGATACACGAGCTCTTAGGCTCAAATCCTCAAAACTGAGGAGCTAAAAACAACAAAAAAGATCTCTTAAGGACTATGAAAAAAGCTAGAAAGACTAAGGGTGCGTTTGGTTGAGCTTTTGGGAGCTGCTTTTGCTTCCAAAAAGCCAAAAGCCAACCAAAGGGGTGGAAACCAGAAGCTGCTTTTTCAGAAGCAGCTACTTTTGGGTAGTACAGTTTTGAAAGCACCTTGGACTCTGCTTTTGGCTTTTGGCTTTCTGCTTTTTGAAATGGTGAAAATAGGGAGCTATTTCACAGTTGTTTCAAGGAAAATAGACATAGGAGGTAAGTTTTATACTTGTTTGACCAAACAGCTTACAGCTTTTCCACAGCCCACAACCTACAGCAGCTTTTCCACAGCCCACAGCTCACAACAGCTTTTTCAGAAGCCACAGCTCAACCAAACACACCCTAAGCTTCAGAACTTCTTCTCCGTCCTTGCTTTCAAACAAGCCCCTATCCCCAACCGACCGCGCCATCCAAACTTCGGTCTACTTTGCGTGGAGAAGGACCTCCGAGGCGACGCCTCCAAGTAGGCGACTAGGAACGCCGACGCCGCCCGCCTCACCGAGGCAAGATTTTCACCCAGAGATCAACATACATGAGGGCTATGGAGTGCCATGACAACTCCTCCAGGAAGGAAAATGGTGCCCAAAGGCGTCATCGTTGTCGAGACCGGTAAGAACACCGGCAAGGCTTTTGCCAGCACTTCCACAGCACCCCACATACTACCCACACACAAAAAAGACCGCCACCAACACACCGGGGTCCTGCACGCCTCAAGGCCATGGCATAGCCACCCATGAACTCCACAATGAGCCGCTTCCTGCAATGCTCGCCTTTGAAGAAACCACTACGCGACGCCTATGCGCCACCACTGAGCAGAACTAAGAGCACGAACCACAGATCAATCCTATAGCAATCACAATGCGACAACGTCGCACCATGGCCTCCTGCTCAAGCTAACGCCGCACCATGGCTCCCTGGACTGAACGTCACGACCGAGGACTAAACACTGCAGCGCCTAACTCCCAGCACCAATGCCAGCTTCGCCTACTCCGGCCGCCGCGGGATGCCTCAGGAACCCAGCAGCCGAACCGCCTGCCGCACGACAGGACAAACACTGAAACGTCACAGCAAAAGAAACCGCCGCCGACTGAAGGCGACCCACCGGCGACACCGCAGCCAATCGAAGACACGCCCGCCGCCGCTCGGCCTTCCCCACCGGCGACGCCGCACCGGCACCAACGGAGCCGCCCGAAGCCACCGCCGACCACTCGGCTGCACCCGCCGGCAACGGGCACAGAGTCCGCGCCTTGCCGTCGTGGCGACCCGAAGCCGCCCGGCCAACCCTACCCACCTGCGCCGCCGCGCCCGATGCCGCACACCGGCCGCCTCCGCTCGGCCTATCCCTCCATGGGCGCCAACACGCACGAACCCACCAAGGCACCGCAGATGCGCCCGAGGCCGCCTCCGCACGCTCGCGCCCTAGGAGCTCGCCTCCAGCATCCCCAGGTTGCCCGCCGCCTCTCCACCCCGCAGAACTGGGCCGAGAGACGCCAGATCCGGCCACCAAGCCGCCGGATCCGCCGTCGGCGAGGGGAGCCGTTGCCAGGGAGCGCTCCGGTGACGGCGAGGAGGTGGGTGCTGCCCTCTGCCGACTGAGGGGAGAGGCCCGAGAGGGGGAAAAATGTTCGGCCGCCGCCCTCCTTGCGGCCACCGGCGACCGGTGGCGCGCTCCGGCGACGGCGAGAAGGCGAGATTCGGGCAGGGATCCAAACGGGGGGTGGGAGGTGAAGGGACGGGGGAGATGTCCCACCTTTTGGATCTAGTGCATGCTCAAATAAAAATAAATAAATAAAACACACGCATGCATGTCTGCATGTATCCGATTGGCTACACGTATCTGTTACAAATATAACTCCTGCATACACCGATCCATGCATATCTCTATTATTATATAAAGAGAAGTTGATGGTCGTCGGTGTGTTTTTCTCTCTTCTCTCTACAGCCATTCGATTTTATCTGGATCATTTGTCTCTCTCCTACTCGCTCTCTGAGGATACAACCGCCCACCCCCTCCACTTTCTCCATCTCCTCGTGTATTCTGGCCACCCTTCTCTCTCTGTAGTTTACTCTCCAATGTTTGATGTGTGAAGTTGGCCAGGCAGTAAGTTCTATCTCACTATTTTTATGACTTCGTTGTAACGCATGGGTCTCTAACTAGTATGAAAATATGATTAGGTGAGTAATCAATATAGAGCCCTGCATGTCTCCCAATGGTGTTGCAATTGCCCGAGCTCTAATCGCTGATGTCCCTATAATCAGTATAGTATCAGATCAGAGGGAAAAAAAAGGTTGTATGCTTCCTTATAAATTGACTTCGTGCCAGATGACTTGCAAGTTCAGTGCTGAGTTTCATCATATTTCGCCATCCGAGCTAAATTCAAATAGGATATTTGTAAAAAGAAGTATCCTTATCTCACTCAAGATAATTAGTTCATAGGATTTTTCTAAGATCAAAACAATCGGTATGAAGCTCCTTTTAAGATACGAAAATAGTTATACATGAACTGAAATTTGGAGTTTATATAAATTCCAATTCAAACTCAAAAATTAATGAAATTCATAATTTATATAAATTTAAATTCGGAAATAAAATTAGACTTAAATTCAATTTGGAATATATACATATGTAACTGAAATTCCAAAATCATCAAAATTAAATCATAATTAAATTATTATAGAATTAAAATGAAGTCTCAATCATGTTAAAGTTTGATATGTACAAGATAAACAAGTGGATAGCCTTGGAAGTCCTATCTAAATTCAATTAAAATTGGTACAAGTTTTCTATGGAAAAACAATATTTAAAGTACCTAGCCCATGCAGATGTACGGGTTGATGACAAATATTATTAGAGCAATAGAAAAAGAAGTCACCATATTCGCCCTCAAAGGCTAGAAATTCTCACATTAATCCGTGAAGAAACAGAAAAAAAAATCTACACCGTCAATTGTGATGGGTCTAGATCAAAAGAAAGAATCCATGTCAAGTATAATCAAGAAATAACTAAAGTTTGAAACAATAAAAAAAGAAATTACCAATTTGATTTCCATATAAATTCATAAGTAAAATCCCTAATAAATATAATTCAGAATAAAAATTAAACAAAAATTAGCAATTGGATTTGTATATGATTCCAAGAAAAATTAAGTACAATTTGGAATAAATTTAAAATAAAACTATCAATTTGATTTTAATGCAAATTCCAAAGTAAATTCCTAAATAACAATAATTTAGAATAAAATTAAAGAAAAAATAAAAATCGGATTTGTATATGAATTCCAATAAAATTAAATAAAATTTGGAATAAAAATAAAATAAAATTTATAATTTGATTTTGTACGAATTTCAATCCCTAAGTAACTAAAATTCAAAATAAAGTAAATAAATTAGTAATTTGATTTGTATACAAAATTCAATAAAAAAATACTAAAATATGGAATAAAAATAAAAGTTATAACAAGGATATCACGAGTGGTGTCTTAAGAGATTTCGAAGAGGTGCAATAGCGTCGATCTATCATGCAAGTAGACATTGACCCATGAGGAAGTGAAAGAGATGATGACAATATTGTGTTGCTCATCGGAGCCGTTGAAGAGAAAGATTAGAGTTGAAGGAGCCAATGGTCATGACAACAAGCGGTAAGTGTCAGTGCTGTTAAACTAGTTAGTTGCCAAATATGCTCAATGATGGAGAATTGTAACATCCGATTTTTGGAGCAAGAATTTTGCTTGAGTGAAATTCAAATTTTAATTTCAAAATTCAAAAGTGTAATGTAAATTTCAAACTAAATTTCAATTTTCAAAAGTCTAAATCTCTCTTGGGCTTGGTCCAGCCCATCCCTACCTTCCCCTTGACCCACCTGGCCTTGGCCCAGCCCAATTGGCCTTCGGTGTGGGGACCCCCGGCGAGGCAGTGCCCATAGTTGCCGCATGTGTTTTCTATGCTAGTCTTATGATCAGTAGCTAGTATACATATTCTCATCATTGTGATCACATCTATATACATCGTACATAAATAGCTTACATAAAAGGGATGATATTATATATGCAAGGCATCAAAGAGTGCATACACGTAAGGCCGACCGACCAAATAACCAACAGAATCTTGAACAAAATACAGCGAAAGTCTAATAACAAAAGTATCCAATGATCTGGCATCATAACCCGTAGGCAACCGACTGGAGTCAAACCCTAGAAGGACCCCTCGTCAAATTCCCTGGTGCCAAGGCGAAATACGCATCATCGGCATGAGATCTACATTCTCTGATCAACAACAATTTAAGCAAGGTTGAGTACATTATGTACTCAGCAAGACTTGTAGTGTATCGCAAAGTTTTACATATATGCAAGGCTATTAAAGGATGAGGCACTATACTAAGTTATTTTTAGCACAAAGCATATTTCATTTAGCAATAAGTAGTAATTTGCAACCAGAACTGTAAAGAGCATTTGACATGTATTGAGATAACATTTATGTAACTTCCATAACAGTAGATCAAAACTGTTCACAGCCCTCCTCGACTATGAACATCGCACAATTCCACCCACAGGCATGGCACACGATTAGACGTTTGTACCATCCCATATGTTTAATGAAACAATTTTAGAAAAGAAAACTATACCCTTTGTGGCTACATCCAAGCTTGCTCATGACCGCGAGCACAGCTATTTAAATAGTTTTTGACACTCTACAGAGGTTGTACAGCTTTACCCACATGAGATAATCAAACAAACTGTCGGCCATTACATGCTTCCTTGGGCATGCGATAGAAGTGATTATCTTATAGCCTTTAGGTTATCTAGCCCTAACCTTGCACCAACCTGATGAATGGACAAGCCCTCACTTGGATGCGCCAAGTGAGCCGCATGATAGACCCTCACCTCAGTGGATTACGTCCCTTTGGTGAGACATTCACCAATGATTAGTAAGCTTTAGTACCAATACCTTGGTGAAGGGAGCCCCTACGAGCCAACCATTACGCGAAATGCCCTTACCACTTCTGTGCCTACCACAATGCAAGGTTAGACCTAGAAAAGTTAGTTAGCTAAATGTCAGAGCCCATATAGCACATATGGTTATACGGTGTGACTCTGATGTGTGGCAACAGCGTTCGGTCCTTAATTGACCTAGGCGAGAATCTCTCCCTATCTACATGCGAGGTTCCGCCTCACATTCAATAGTTTACCATATAACTCACCAGCGTGCAAAAACTATGTTTTTCATTTTTGTTTTGTACCAAACTAGCAGAGGTTCCTCCTCTGGACCAACATTTCAAAACCATCCATATCCATGTGTAAATTTTCTGAAATATCAAACTTAGTGAAATCTATTGCTGGGCTAAGCATCTAGACCATGTATCAATGTAGTATTGCCAATTCGACACTATATTGTCTAAACCATGTCTTAGAGATTACAATAGTGAGGGTATCAAGTTTTCAAAGAGGTTCAATGTATACAAGTGATCGTAACTACCATTACCTACAATATAGCAGTTTTAACAGAACATGCACGCATGCATAATAGATTTTGTAATCAATACACAATAATTAAAATACTAGGATCAATATGGTCAAAGGGGGTACTTGCCTTGCGCTTGTTGCTCAGAAAATGTTTCGGATGCGTTCTCGGTGTTGTCTAGAGTGGAGTCGTCTAACCGATAAATAAATCCAGATAAAAAAAGCAAATAAGAGCCAAATACATAGAGGCAAGACTCAAATGTTTTTATAAATTCAAAAAGATCTTGTTTTTATAAAAATTTAGAAACAAAGATCACTAAATTTGGAGTGTGTATGCAAAAGTTATTACTATTTGAGTTTTTGCTTGGTTTGAATTGTTTCTTCTCAGTGAGTACAGAGCTATTTACGACTATCAATATTCTTTAGATGCTTCAAGTACCATTCCACCGGCCACCGTGCTTGAACTACAAAGGTCTTTATCCTATCGCAACTTCAGTCGTACCACTCACACAAAGCCAGTATTACAGGTCTTTGACCACGAAGGTTTTTCGAGCACCGAGCAACTTATGACTACCAATTATCAATTAGGTTCTATAGATTTTCAACTACCAATTGAGTACTGTTACTTACGACTATGACTGGGTTCTGTAACTTATGATTACAACCGGGTACTGTGACTTACGACTACGACCGGGTACTGTAACTTACGATTTCGATCAGGTACTGTAATTTACGATTACAGCCGGGTACTGTAACTTACAACTATGACCATTTATGACTACTACCAGGTATTGTAACTTACGACTATTGACCATGGCTTACGACTATCAACCACGGCTTACGACTATCGACCAGTGTTGTAACTTATGACTATCTTCCGCACTTACGACTATCTACCACACTCGAGGATTACAAGTCCACCTGTAGTCGAAGGTTTCAACAATGGCTGTGGTCAAAGATTTCAACAACGCAGTGGTTGAAGATTTTGACACAGCAGCGGTCAAAGATCTTGACTGCCACAGTTTCATTCTGATGTTCGATTACTACAGTTCTCTTTACAAGTTTGACTAGTTTAGTTCTCTTCTTGACTCCTATCACTTTAATTTTCTTTTCAACTTCAGTTACTTTAGTTCTCTTTTCAACTACAATTACTCTTTTCAACTTATATACTCTACGAGGGAGGAGGATCTTACTGATGATGATGGCGGCTCGTGAGAAGCAACGGGAGGAGCTAGCGTTGGAGACCTCATCGGTGGTGAAGGGGTCTGTGGCAACAACATTGTCTGACAATAGAGAAGCTACGAAAAGACGTGCGCATGAGCTTGCATGCATGCTTGCGGAAGTATGGGTGATAGGAATAGAGGTACGGCTCATCGGAGAGAACGTCTTACAACGGCGTCTTGGTCAGAGATGAAGAAGAAGGCCTAGCTCAAGTGATCCACTGCATGAAAGGTCAAACAAATGAGTGGGGTGTTCAAGGGAGAGGTAAGCCACGTTAAGATAGGGTCGAGAAGGAGAGAAGCTCACTAGAGTAACTAGCATGTGGTTGCGTGCTCACCGGAGTCACGTACGACTTCGATTTTCTCACCATTCCAGAGTGTGGAGTGCACAAGGATCGTGCTCAAGAGACCGAGTGGTGAGCTAAAGAGCTATGGCACGGTCAGGGTGGGTTTTATAGGCACAGTCTCTAGCTCTCACCATGGAGTGCGATGTGAAGAAGACAACAACAGGGAAGAGAACTATTGCATTGGAGTGACGGGTTAGGTAGGAGTGGGCAACAGCAGATGAGAACTATGGGCGCTATGTCCAGTTCCATGAGCAACTCGAACGGAGTAGGCGAGGGTGGCGAGGTGGAAGATGGTCTCAGTGCTCAGGCCCCACATGGCATGGAGAGGGAGAGGGAGAGGGAGAGGGAGAGGGAGAGAGAGGTGATCTTAGCTCAGAGGTTTTGGGCATTTTAGCCACTCGTCAAATGCACTCGAAAGATTAGGGGGAATCTTTAAGAATGATGCGGATGATTATATAAATTTTCAGAGTTCTATCTTCTCTTGATTTTTCTAGAAAAATCTTAGAATATTCCTTGTTGAGTTTAATTATACCTATCTGATTTGGATTTGATCTAATTTATATTTTATGCACATTTGGTTTTTGAAAAAAATCAATTTTTTTAAGAAACTCTAATAAATGCCAAGGGAGAACAAATGCATGCAAAAATTTTAAATTACCCTCATTTTTATATTCCTTAGAATTTTCAGGATGTTACATTCGGCCTGGCCCAGAATGGCCCACGCCGCTCCTCCTCTCATCGTATGTGCCCCGCACTGGTGTGTATTCCAACCCACTCTCGCTGTGCACACAGTCAGCGTCACTTGCCACTGTGCCTCCATAGCGCACCCCCCATGGTCCCTCAAGCTAGCCTCATGTTATGCTACCCCTACCCTATGTGGACCCCTTCCTCTCCTCTGTGCCACGCCATACCTATATGCCTGCGCATCCTACAAATGATCGTTGAGCCTCTTTGCATTGCCTTAACTTCCCTCGCGCATGCCTGTTCCTCTTGTTGGCTCCACCTCTCGCTTCTGTGTCATGTCGTGCACTGGCGACAGCACCCTCGGTACTCCACACTCACCATCAAGGCACCCAAACCTTCGGTTAGCTTCGCCTTGACCTCAATTTCACTCCCTCACCTCCAATTGCCCTAAGCACCACCCAAATCACCTCCTTCTTTAGATTCGGCCAAATTGCTGCTGCCAGCACCGACCGAGCCCCGCTGTATCTCCGTCCGATTGCCTGCGCTTGGAGCACCACCCAAGGATCTCAAAGTCAACCCGATCCTCCCGACCGCCCTCTCCCTTGATATCAAGCCCTCCATGTTGTCCACCTCGCCATTGATTGGGTTCACACCGTCAAGCCATCCTTCTCATCCCGAGCACCGTTGTCACTTCGGGTGAGTTTCTGTCCACCCGTAGATGCTCCAATAGCTCGGAATTAGCTTCTAGTGCCCTATGCTGCCGTAGTGCCATGCTTCCTATTCTACCGCCTTTTGAGCTCACCGTCGACTGCTCCGCACTCCATATTTGGCCACACCACCTCACCTGGAGGTTCGCACCGTGCTGAGGAGCCCATTTCTAGCCCTGCTTCCTACCGCCACAATCCCTTTCGCTGGTGACGAGCGCTGACTCTCTTCGGTGGGAGAAGGACACTATAGCTCACATCATTAGTTTAAATGTGTGTGTTTAATTTTGGTAATGACTGTGCTTAGCCATTTACTAATCCCCGTTGACATGTCAGCCCCTCCTCATTAAGTTAAGTTCTTAACCATATGACATGTGGACCCTGTCGGCTGTTAAACCTTTGAAAAGCCTGGTTAAGTGGATAGCGCCACTAACATGTGGGCTTAGTTTACTGTGCCCACAGTAAATGTCACCACCTGTCAACCTCAGAGCCATTTTCCTTTTAGAGAATAAATCAAAATTTATGTAAAATCCCATGGTATCTAGTTGTCAGTCTAAGTGAGCTTTTTCAATAGAAAAATAATTTAAAAATTAAATAATAAATAGTGGACCCCACCTATCAGTGAGAGCGACTCTCTCCTCTGTTAATTTTTCAATTTAATCCAAATTTAAAATTTTGAGAGCCCATTATTGCTCATTTTAACTCAAAAATTAATAAACAATTATTTTAAATTGTATAAATTCAAGATATATCTAATGGTAATGAAATTGTTCAATTTGGAGTTCATTTAAATGTTTATTTAAATTTATTTGTTTTGCTAACATGTTTATCCGATAAGATCGTCCGAGTAGAGTATGAGGACACAGAAGAGCTGCAATGCGAGACAACTCAAGAATTTTAAGACCAACCCACTTGTGAGTCAGGCGGGTCAATACATTGATCATATTGAACCTATATTTTATGCAACGTTATATTCATTCAAATTATCAAATTGCATGCTTTGTTTATTATGCAAATGTATGTTAAGCTTTAGGTTAGATATATGCCTACTTGACATTGTAATAGTATTATACTATCCTTTGGATATTTGAATCGCATAGTCATTATCACCCTAGATACTTTATGATAAGTTTAATAGCTATAAGTCATACTTAAGCGTCATGCTAATCTTGCTTAAGTACCAAGGTATCAACTTGCCCTAATCATCATCTTTTAATCATGAATTTGTTTTGGGCAGTCATTGGACTTGCTGTTACCATATCTGGGCAGATGGTATGATGGTTGGTATGGATTGCATCCACTAGTATGGGTTGTGCCATTGGAGTAACCCATGAGTCGTGTCGTTGGTTTTAAGCTGTCATGGACACAGGTCATGTCGCTGTGTAAGTCGCTGTGTGGCGCTAGAGGGGGTTTGGGTGTAATGGATGTAATCTCACTTAGGTGAAATCTTAGCAGGTGTAACTTACACTGGGGGATGCATTGTAAAGGCCTTGTGGTGATCTTCTTGATTCACATGTCCAAGGAAATATTTGAAACATAACAAGTTGATTAACTCTTATGGGTAAAGTGTATAGCCTCTATAGAGTATAAACTATTCAAATAGCCATGCCCACACTTAAGGGCAGGCATAGGAACTTACTCGAGTTAGTTTTTATTTCTAAAACTTTGTGAGTGGGATGAAAACTCGTTATTGGATGTAACCCTGATTTTGGATTTCCTGGAGTGGATGTAACCTTGTGTTGATAATTGGGTGAATATAACCCTAATAATAAAAAACGAACGTAGACCATTATAAATATTGCACACTTTTACTCTCTTTAATAAAAAATTGTTTAGTCAAAATGCTAAGTCATAGGAATTTCTAATAATTGTAGTTTTGAAATGTTGCCTTTAGCAAATAAAACAACCCAAGCCTACTTTTGTTGAACCTTAGTCGCTTACATGTGGAAAGATATGCCCTCCTCTTTTGCTTCCACCTCCTCTTCCTTATTTATGTGATGTATCCATTTGGCCTAATCGGCTCAATTGAAAACTTGACCCCGATGCGGTCTATTTAAACTCTGATGAATGAAATATTAATTTATGATATGGTTTTCATCATGTATAAAATGATTTAGTGATATATTATGTGAGAACTATCTATCAATCCAAGGAATATTATAGTGGTTTCACAAAGGATTATGGATCGACTAAATCTGGGTTTGATAGGAAGCTTGGAAGAGAGGTGATAAAGATTTGCATTGAAGATGAGGGACAGAGGCAATAGTTCTACGTCAACAGCTCACTGTAACGAAGGATAGGCCAATAGCATGGATGGGTGAGCTTCCTTACTAGCTGAACTTGGACGGAGAGCAAGGAATTTGTTTGAAACTCACTGAGGAGAGAGAATGGCTAGTGGCGGCAGTTGTGGCCAAAGTTGAAAATTATGATGCAGTTTTTGACACGGATGGCAAGGCCAAAGCTCACTGGGATGAGAGGATGGCATGGCGGAGCTCGGTGGCAGTGTGCACCTTAAGTCGAGGACGAAGGAGTGTTCTAGGTGCACCAATGGAGGAGAAGCTCGTCCAAGTGTTAAAATGGAGATGACGAGCAATGGCAATGGAATTAGCGAGCTCTAATGGAGCTTAAATAGACAGAGCTCGCGAATTTGCATCGTTGAAGCTCTCGGGCAACTGTCGAGACCCAAATATGCAGATTCGGACTCTCTATGTGTTCTGCACTAATCTAGGATTACATTAATGCACACAGTGGAATCATAGATGGAATATCAACCATATTCACGATTAGCTAACAAAAAGACTCAAATATTATTATTTATCAGAGTTACGGCCTTATGGCCAAATTTACACTTTAACAGCCAGAAGGGCTTAACAGAACTAGTAGTGAAAATACCACGAAAAACGAAGTAGCCATTCGATATGTTCACAGGCAATCGACTGGAAGCGAGACCCTATTCTAAGAAGTCATTGAACTATCCTCCTTCAAGCACCTCTAGTTGATATGGTTCCTCTTCTTCAATTGAGCAAATATGGATATAACCGTGAGTACATAGAGTACTCAGCAAGTCATTTGTAATAAGAATACAATATAATATGCAAGGCTTACTAAATGATGGCCGAGTGGTTATTTTGCAGAAAACAATAATTTAAACTAAATACAGTAAATAGATTGAAAGCAAAGATTGAAAATGATTAGTGAATAAATAATCAAAGAAATTGAATGAACCACTCGTGAACTAACCATTTATGTAATGAACTACCAGTGAACTAACCATTCACTTAAGTTTTTATGAAAACTCTACCCCTCGTCTAAAATCACTCAGCATTATCCATAACTAGAGATACGGCTATTCGAATAGTTTTACACTTTGTAGAGGTTGCACAACTTTACCCACATGATATGATCATCTTATAGTGACACTAGAGCAACATGTTTCCTTGGGCATACTGACTAAGAAGATCATAAAAAGGTTGTTACAAAGTTCCATCTCAACTCAGTTTCACCCACTAAGATTCACGATCGAGTAGTCTAACTACCTAGCCGACAGATCCCTTTTATACCCCATGGAAATATCTAACTGACACCCCCTGACATACTGATGGCGAAAGCAAAATTGAAACATCGCAAATAATTAGTCAGGTCTATCCCATACTGGACATGTGGTTGAATGATGATGCTTAAATCAATGGCTACAAAGTTAAGTATTTAGACATTACACAGGGGAGACATCCACATCCTAAGAAATGCTAACCACATTTCCCCCTTTACCGCACAATCACTCACCCAAGTGAAAACTAGTTTTGTTTAACCAACACCAATGACACTACCCATGTCAGGGTACTCAAATTTTATAAATGTGGCTGACCACCATGATTCAATTTCTTATTAAGTTAAAATTAATTAATCAATTAGCATGTGATGATGAGTCCAACGTACTACAAGCTAGAACGGAGAAGAACATGCTCTCAGAAGATTTAAATCTAAAAAAAGAAAAATAGGATTTACTAGAATTATTTCTTTAAAGGAAAACCTTAATTATGATGTCAGCATCTAATTTCTTTTTTGGCTAAAATATTTTTCTAAAGGAAAATATGATTTATGATGTCATCGTTGACATGGCAGTTGATTGGGCTACTAGGGCTGACGTGGCATCACATGTGGAAAGACATGTGGCACATAGGGCTGAGGTGGCAGGGTGACATGGCTGACACGTGGCATGATGATGTGGCACTAACATAAGGCTTGGTTGGCTAGGGTGGCAGACACATGGCTTGACACGTAAGTCTAGGGCTGACATGGTTTGCTTGCGTGGCTGCTAACTCGACTCGGTGACTTGGCACGGTCTACGGTCTATAGAATAGCAACCACTAACATGTGGGACTGGGCTATCAACGGCACGGCTTATGTGGGAGGGGTTTACAAAGAAAGCAAAAGGTCAGCGGCACGGGAACCGAGGTGGCTCTTTGGACAGCCGAATGGACATGGCAGCGAATGCGCAGGACGAGGCAGCGGCTTATCGATAGAGACGACAACAAGCGGTCGGAATTGAATAGGCATGGCAAAGCACGACGGCTGGTTGGTGAACAGCTCATCATCGCTGAGGACATCAATGAGAATGATGACCCGACAAAGATGGTGCACGGATGGTGAAGCTCGGTAGCTCATGATGAGAGAATGGTGGCAGTGCTCCGGATGTGAAAGATGAGGGGAGGGTGTGGCTTTATACATGGATGCTGAGGTGACTGTGGTGAACACAGGACAAGAGTGCATGATGGGCACGACGCAGATGTCGAAACAGACACAACGGCTGGAGTCTAGGACAGAAATGAAGAGCATGATAGGTAGGCACCACCTGTCATCATAGGTGAGAGAACGGACAATCGAGATCACGGTAGTGGTGAAGCGGCTTGTGGATAGATGGCACGTGGTCAGCATCCAGTGGATGAGACGACAGGTGGATGTGCAATGCATGGTAGGCATAGGGTAGGCTGAGGCGGACCAGGTTAGAGCGAGAAAGGGTTTCGGCCCATTGGGCTTTTAGGGTTTTGCTAAGGATTTTCTATTTTTAGAAATTAAAAGAAAATCAATTGAGCTCTGGAAAATAGTAAATAAACTCGACAAAATTCCAGAAAATTCAGAAAAATTCCTTGAAACACAAATAAAATACTTTCAATAGAAATTGAAGTTTAATTTAGTCACATTAAATCATTTTAATTAATAAAATTTAATTTAAGCTTTAATTAATTTCTTGCAAAATCCAAAGGTGAATTTTATTTTGAAAACTTCAAAAGAACTCTAAAAATGGGATGTTACAATGGCGATAGAAGCATGGCACTCATGCACACTGAGGCTGATAAGATGGCTCGGGCAGGCGTGGCAGATGATAGGGGTGTGGTGTAGCAATGGGAGTGATGGCTTTGGCAGGGCTTGTCACGGTGTGCTCATTATAGCACTGGCATGGGAGCACTGTAGTGCGGTGAGAGGTTGAAGGCAACTGCTGATAGGTGGATCTTGGGTCTGCATGATAGAGAGAGTGAGGGAGACGGTGAGAGAGAAAATGGAAATGGTGAGAAGGCGCTTTCGCACAGAGAAGGTGGAAAGATGAAGGCAGCTCAGGCGTGGTTGGCGCACAGGCGGGCACTGGGCTGGAACAATGATGGACTAGGCCAACAAGAGATATAGTGCCCACCGATGAAAGGAATTTCACTTTTGTTTTCTAATTGATTTAATTGCATAAATCAAGTTGAAAATTTTAAAATTAGCAAATCAACTTCAAAATTCATGAAAGTTTTTGGAGAGGCACTTCAAAATATAGAGATCTCAAATAAATTATTTCTAGGCTCTAGTAAAGTTTTAATAAATTTTATAAATTCACTTTTGGTTGCAAAAAAAATGTAAAACAATTTTAAGAAATGCTGAAAATTTTAAAAAAAAATCCAAAAATGCATACATGATGATTTTTAAAAATAAGTATACTAGTTTTAGGAATTTTAGGTTGTTACATAGTGTATGCATGAGCATGGTAATCTAATACCATATAAACTAATAAGGTAATTTGATGCACACATAATCAAAGTATTGCTTGAGATTAAATAGAGGTACACGTGCATGCATTAATTTTGCAAAAGTGTAACTAATGTAGAAAGAATAGATGCATCCAGCTATATAATCCATGCCAGATGGAGAGTAGTTATGTTTATGAGAACCCCAACAATTTATTGTGCTTAATGATTTTTCTTCTATCCAAGCTTATACTTCAATTACGTTCATATTTTTCTTCAAACTTTTATTGTCATTTCAAATATTTATGATATTTTAAAAATCTAAATAGCATACAAAATATGTAGATATATTATCAACCATCTAAGTTATATCATTTGATGCTACAAATCTTAAAACATGTCTAGCCGTACAAATGTATGGACCACCCTGCTAGTTATTATTAACCAAAGAAAGTTAATGTTCACACTTCTCGCCAATAGCTTGTTTACTTTTATGTCCCACATCTCATGCATTCTTGCGCTCCAATTGGAACTCTAATTCCTTGACAATATTTGTCAAGCAAAACAAATTCTCAAATATCGAATGAGATAAAAAAAATTACTTGGTAACAGGCCTTGAAGCTTTCAACACAATAAGTACAGGTGGTTAGCAGAACTGTAGTAGATCAGGCTGAACTTTCATTTTCTTCTCTGAATTGCAGACAAAGAAACCCATTGGAGAATTTTGGTTGCGTTGAATTTGTTTGGTATATTGTGACATCCAATGTCATCCATCGACCATCTGATCATTTCATAACATTTATTCTTGTAGCAAGGGTCAAGAATTTGATCGCGTCAGGGGATTTCTTAGAGCTCAGAGCAAGTGACCTGATCAATATATTGCCATAATTTGGCCAGGGTCAGACCATGTACCATGGGCGGATCCACCTTAAGTCATGGGTATTCAATCGAATACCCAAAATTTTTAGAAAAAAACCACTATATACAAGATATATTATATGTATATACACACTAGTAGTTATGCTAAATTCATTTTGTTCACACCCAGTTAGCCTAAATTGATGTCATATCCTTCTAGCTCATTTCCCCCTCCCATCGACATTGGCCTAAACTCACTGTCATCCTGTTCATACCCAGTTGTGAAACCGTGTCTCACTCAGTCTCTGCTCTCTTCATCTAGCGTCTAATTGTCTCTCCATCTCTCGGCACTCGGCTAGTGCCTAGCGGCAGTAGGTGTTTGTGCCCCTGGTTCTGGTCTTCTGGAGGTAGCGTAGGCGGCAAGGGGGCTAGAGGCTGCGCAGGTGGCAGGAGCGCTGGAGGTCGGAGTGGCCACTGGCCAACCAGGCACTGCCGCACTAGGGCCTGCAGCACTGGGGCAGGTTCGTCCCCTCCGACCCGGTGACCCCCATACTATAGAATCTAGATACGTAAATGGTAGATCTGCTCTGCTTGTGTGCCCCTAGAGTTTGTAGTTTTGTACTTCCGAGCTAAGTGGATGATAGATCCATAGATGACTGAATAGATGTGAATTTGGTATATGTTTCTTCTTTGTTTCACTTTCGGTGCTTAGATTTTGTTTAGATGTGGTGGATTACTGTATTTGGCTCAGTTATCTTTAAATTAGTGATTATGCCTTATGAATCGAAATCTATGTTCTCCACATCTTTAAATCTGAGTAGCCTATATCTATGTACCAAGTATTTCAGAGGTATGAGCTACGAAGTTTCATGTCATACCTTCATCTAAGCACTTTGCTGTGAATCTATGAAATAAGATCCTTAGCAGTAGATAAGTTATTGCTTATGAATTATTAAAATACATATTCTCCACCTCTTACCTGTGATTCTGTGAACAAATACCAAGTATTTCATAAGTGCGAACAAATAGTTTCAAGTCGGTTTTCACTATCCTAATATGAATAATAAATATAGATAGTTTCAGAAGGGACAATAGGAGCTAAGTGGAATTGCATATTAGTGGAACTAATTGTAATTAGGGGTGGAAAAAAAGCTCGTTAGTGGGTTCGTTGGCTCGGTTCAAAATTGCTTCAATTATACGTGTTAATTGGTTAAACATTAAAATGAGTTGATTTCAAATGAATTTGAATTTTGCTCAAGCTCGGCTCGGCTCGGCTCGTTAGCTCGTTTCTAAAAATACTTTTAAATTATCCGTAAAATGATATTAAATCAAAATATGCCAATTTTAGAAAAAGCTCGATAAGACGAGCAGTTGGCTCGATATCTACCCCTAATTGTAATCTTTTAATCGGTTCCAAGGCACAAATAATGGTCGAGTTAATTTGTGATTTTTAATTATTTTTTAGTTTCTTTATATTATTTGAGACGTTGTCTCTAATATGAACATTTCTACTTTAATTTTCGCAATTGTAGACTTTTATGTTTTCTATTAGATAATATTTTTGTAACTTCGAATACCCATTCTGAAATTTCTGGATCCGCCCCTGCCATGTACATGCAACTGGTCTTAATATAGCCGTCAGAGCAACAGTTATTGCATCATATCAAAACCAAACATCAGGATTCAACAGCTACGAGGTCCATCAATGTGTTATCAGAAACTCTATAGGTAGTCCAAGATCTGTCAGATTAGGAGAGAGAGATGTGTACAAGCAATGGGTCATTGTTAACTGTAGCTGAAGGCATATATGACACGGAAGGAAGAACACTTTAAAGGATGGTGAAATACGCATGCCACAACACAAGGAAGCGCATACCAAAACGTGACCAGAAGCAGGGACGTCGCGGGAGTCTTGAGTATGTGTATGTTAGAGTATATGGGATATATCTATATTTACTAGTTTAGGATTTGTAATTCTGTGATACCTGTTTTATCTCTAGAAGAGGCTTCTTGCCCTCCAAGCTTGTACTCTATATAAACCGCTCTCGAGCCTCAATACAATCATCCATTGCAGTATATTTATCTTCCCACGTGGTATCAGAGCGGCGCCCGGCCTTCACAGCTTCCGCCGCACTGCCCCTGGGAGATGATCTTGTCTCTATGATCTCTCCCGAGGGCTACACAATCCATAGTTTAAGTCGTATCACCGATCATCCGATCGGCTACCAATTAGAGTTTTCCCCGGTCATCTTCAGATCAGGTTTTCTCTACTTTTTCCGATCATAGATCGGTTTGCGTCATCCTACCAACTCATTAACGTTCTTCAGCTCTGGATTTCACCGTCTTGACTTCGACCTCTCCGGTGCATCCTCTCCTCCGATGATGTTGTGGCGTGACGAGGCACGCTCGCTGACACAGCTCTCCCTCTGCAGCCTTCCAAGCGCCTCATCATCGTCGGCCCATTGTCTGCGAGTACAAGCCGGCTCCACAGCGGGTCCGAATTCGAATAGATTCGAACTCCACGGCCCCAAATACGGGCTCCCAAACGAGTGGCCCCTCCTCCTAGCCCTAGTCGCATCTTCCCCCTCTACCACCGGTAACGCCAGCTGTTCCGCCAACATCTTCTCCTCCCCCTCGGTACGTCGACCACAGAAGATCGACCACGTCACCCTCCTTTCCTCACCTTTCCCTCCATCGGCATGGCTCTCTAACTCTGTCGCCTCTCTGCTCCTATCTCTCATCATTGAGGATGACCACGACCGGTCGACCATGGCAGGACAACAACGGTTGGTTGAGCACGATCAGACGACCACGGTCGGTCGACCACGGCTGGTCGACCACAGTAAGTTGACCACGACCGATTGACCATGGTACATCGACCATGGTGGCTACGATCGGTTTCCTATAGCTATGGCGGTTCTCTGACCAGTTTTTTTTGTAGCTACGACCAGTTTAATATACACCGATCGTAATCGATGGTCATATGCACCTTGGGTATGACCTCCTCTGCATCAACTCCACTACCCCGACCACAGCGACCTGACCACAACGACGACTTTGATGCCAGCTACCTCGATATGGCTCCTTCCTCAACAGCTATGACCATGGTCACCTTGCTCTTGGTTACCTCGACAACAAAGGGCTATCATTAACTTGAGCAAACTCGTCGATTCCCTCTACAGTCACCACGTCCACGACGCCACAGCAGTCCTCGACGCTCCTGCTGTGATTATGGGGATGTTAGTCTGACGGTTCTCCACCTTCAGCTTCCTCTCCATCCTGACTGTCTGTGACGCTCCTGCTATCCGTGACGCTACCGCTACGACTACTGAGAGATGTTAGAGTATATTGGCATATCTCTATATTTGATAGTTTAGGATTTGTAATCATATGATACCTGCTTTATCTCTAGGAGAGGCTTCTTACTGTCTAAGCCTTGTACTCTATATAAACTACCCTTGAGCCTCAATACAATCATTCATTACAGTATATTCATCTTTCCACAGTGTATGGTGTACCTTGCATGTTTTCCCTAACAACTTACATTAATTGGCCAATGTGTGCAACTCCGTAGGAAAAAAATGAGAAATAAGTTACATAGCAAGAATGCAACATGACTTGTCCAAATGATGTGAGTCAGGTTCTAAAAACGATGTGAGTTGGGATAGATTCGGTATGGATCCAAGAGGTGACCTGTCTCAAGTCTCTCACCTAGCCAACCCAATTTGCAATTTACTAACATGCTTATTTTGACCTGTCCGAAGTCTTCTCCTTTTGACAGGTTAACTACAGAATATTGGAGTGACAAACATTAAGAATTGACCCCTATGGTTTACAAAAGTTTGTCATGCGATTTGCTTAACCTTTGAGAAAAAGGATGTGAACTCTGCTAATCTTCTGGGTAATGTTTTTACTGTACTAAACTCAAAAATTGGCTTTGATGCATCCTTGGATTGGAGGACCTGATAAGCTGACAAAACTTCAAAATTTTAACTCTGGAAAGGTAGGTAGTCATAGGCCTGTTCTTTTTGGCTGCAGCTTGTGGCTTTTGGCTGAAATTTTTGAATTTTAGCTGTTTACGGTACAGACTACGGAGAGACAGATACTCACTTGTGACTTTGGCTGGTACAGATACTCACATGTAGATCGTTTAACTTGTAGACCCCATCTTGAGAAAATACTCCGTTTGAAAGTTAAGTACTGTAGCAAAAGTCAAAAGCCGGCCGACTTTTGACTTGCCGAACAGGCCCATAGATCTGTCCCTGCTCAGAATGGTAAAAAAAAAACAAAATCAATGAAATGCAGCCTTCTGACAACAACGTTCATCGTTCCATTAAAAATATAAGATGCTCATCAGATTCAGAATCACAATCCAGTCGATAATCTTGTCATAGCAAAATTGGCAAACAATTCATCTGTCTTTCAAATTTTACACAAATTCACATAACAATGCTCTCCAGATAATTAATTGTATGTCCTCTCTTGTTTACAGAAAAATTCCACTGTAATATAGACAAATCATGGAACATGATCATAAGCTACATGCAACAAATGTTAGCATTAATTTTACAAGCCAAGAGGTAAACTCATAACAGATGGTTATAGTCAATGACTACCATTTACAATCCTTACATACCACTTATTTACCTAAAAAACATGAACAAATGACTTGCTCCATTTTATGAAGCTGAAAAGCTTGGCCTCCCATTTCGCCTTAAAAAAGAAGCTGCGTGAAGGCGAGTTAGTCGTCGATGGTTTTCGCTCTCATGCAACCACAGGGCAAGCCTCGCTGCTTCCTCCGACTGTCCCGCCTTCTACCGTAGAGATACTCTACTAGCTGCACTTTCGACCGCCGCTGCATGGTTTTTGGTGTTCTTATGCTAGTCTGCTCCTCCTCATATTTCAGCAGAGCCTGCTGGACCTTCTGCATTTCCACCTCCAGCCTCCCAATCTTCTCTGACATTTTCCTTGCACGCTCCAAGATCTTCCGCTGGTGTCTGCTCCTCAAGTCAATATTATCCACATCAAGACCATCGGCGGATGTGAACTCTTTGGCCTTCTTGGACAGCCTACTGTTGGTGTCGATCAACTGCATGATGGTACCCTCAGCTTCTCTTATTTGGTATCTGACGCTCTCGAGCTCGAACTCTTCTGATGCCTCAATGTTTGTTTTGAGTTCTTGAATGCTGGATTGGAGCGCATTGAGCCTCTCTGCGTCAGAAGATAACCTTTCAATGACCTTGTTCTTCCACTCCTGGTGCGGCTCTGTGGTGATTGACCTTGGTAGCTCTTGCTTGTCAATGCTGAGGTCCTTCACAACAATTAGCTCGGAAGGAGACTGTTTACTGTTGTCCCTCTCAAGTGACTCTCTTCGCGGTGGTCTCAAATCATCATGCATATGGCTATTGCTTGGTCCAACAATGCCATGAAAATTGAGCATCTTATGATCTACTTGTGCTACATTTTTCTTTTCCTGACCAAAAGAATCAGTTCTACGGTCTGAAGAAGTTTGGATGAGGTCAAGTTGTATGTCTTTCAGCATTTGCTCGTAATTCATTTCAATTAAGTCATCATCCAAGATCTCCTTAAGCTTCAGCACCTCAATCTGCTTCCTTGCTTCTTGCAGATTGGCATTGAAATCAAGCCTCTCTTGTTCAAGAAGGACGCCTGTATCCATGACCACCTTCTGTAGTGCTTTGATTGTTCCATGCAATTTCTGCAGCTCCATGTCTTTCACTGCCCTCATTGCATTTTGATCACCACTGGATTTCACCGTCGTTTTCAAAGGATGAGGTGATAGTGCATTTATCTAAAAGAAAGAAACAAGCAAAATGAGTCATTAAAAGAAAAGTGATTACTTCATGATAAGTATTGTTATCTTTAGAGAAGAGACGGATGATTATCAGTTGTATTGCACAGCCCAAAGAGGCTATATATATAGCACAAGGACTCAAGACATACTAAACCCTAGACTACAAGTACAATACCAGAAATACCTTTAACAACCCTTCAAATGTAAGACGTATGTAATAGCATTATATTTGAAAAAGGTTCATACTAAAATAGGAAAAATCCAAAATTCGACTATTGAAGATATCGTCATAGCATGCGGCTTTTGGAAAAATGTGTCGGAAATATCGTCTCCCATCCAAAATCATGTGGTAACCCATAAAGCACAAAGTGCATGGGCCGAGAAGGTAGAAGTAAGCGGGAGCAAAATCGACCGCGGTAACACAACGAAAAGGATATGGAAGGTGATATAAATAGAGAGATCTTGTCAAATCAAACCAAAGAGGGATAGATAGTAGTGGCGTAGATCGAAGCCTAAGATGGCGGCAGCGCAGTGCATAAGAAGCACAACGGAGGCGCGGTGCAAAAGAAGCGCAGCGGCCTTATAAGCTCGGGGCGGCGGCTCTAAGAGAAGCGGCGGCATTATAAAGACTTCAACAATCTGCAGCGGCTCAACTAGAAGAGCGGCAGCTGCGGCTATGTGAAAGGAAGAAGATAACCACACTCATCCGAGAGAATGGACCGTAGATAACAAAGCAGTCAGCTGACTGACAAGGATTTTGTGGACTCGCACGGCTTTGATGAACTGATAGAGAGATGGCAACGGACTTGGATCGATGCAAAATGAAACGGACTAAAAGGCAGCAGATTCTAGCATCCTCAGCTCCACCACCACTTTTGTTCATCCCGCGCAATTGAGCAGCTAGCCCTATTACTTTATTTGTATTTAATGATTGGAGTTTTGGAACCCAAAAAAAACTATATTATGCATCTTTATTAACAACTAGTAAGATTAAAGGCACATCCATGTGCTACCTTTTGAGGAAGATGCCATGTGAATCTATTGCTCGTGGTTTCTCAGACTATGGTCCTTGAATGAACGTTCTTAAACTGAATTATTCTGTTTTATTGTTCCACTTGCTTACTTGAGCTTCGATTCTATCTCTTGCTTTGTGAGACATCGCGCGTGTGTTGAACAACGTGGGCACGGCTTGGACTCAAATATCCTTGGTTGTCAACGTGCAGCAGAATTTGGATCAGTTTCTGGCTTTCTTTTTGTCGTACGCGGGCAGCAGGTCTTCGTTTCGCTTGGATGCAGCCTCGTCGATCACGCACGCGAGCTAGAGGCGTCTCTTATTGCTGGAAGTTTGGGTGCAACAGGCCTGGCTCATGTTTGCGTGGCCCATGCCATTTGATGGTTAGCTATAATACGCTATTATAACAGTCCCACACCAGATAGATGGTTATATATTTTTCCTTTTATGAGTTAATGTGAAAATTTCTTTAGAGTCGATCTAAATCATTGCAACTTGACCCCACCAAATAGATGGCCAGGTATAATTAAAGTGGGAATTTCCTCATTGTGGGTAATTAGTATTTCTTTAGAGTCGATCCGAGCCGTTATAACTTGGCCCCACCAGATACAATTGAGTGGCTAGACACTATAACATATATGTTTATTTTTGTCAATAGAGTTTTATTTCCTATATACAACGATAACAACTCTATTATCTGTATCTGATTAGTTTACACCATTATAGTCTAGATCCACCAAATGTGTAGACATTTTCTCTTTTTCTCCTATTATTGTGAGAATTTCTACCTTCCAAGGGCGAATGTGGTAGGCTGGTAGCCTCTTTTAGCATTGTTTTACATGAGTTAGCTTTTTTTTAGCATCATTTACATGGGTTAGATTCAGATTAATTATATCATTTATATGTGGATTTTCCACTATGATTTGTAAAATTTGATCCCGTGACCTATGGACCATAAGCTTTAAAAAATGACGCACTTGTATTTCTACCTTCATATCTTAAAGTGGAGTAGAAGTCGTTATTGGAACCAAAATAGTTATATTTGATTAATCTCAGCCTATTTCTGTGTGTCAACATATGGCGATTAATGCAGTAGATCTGTGATTAATTACATTGATTTATTTGTGAATTTTCCACTATGATTTGTAAAATTTGATCTGTGATCTATGACCATGAGCTTTTAGGGTGTGTTTGGTTCGTGGATGGAGGTTGCATCGTATATCCTAGCTGAGTGGATGTAGGCTGAGTGGAATCGTATTTCAGAAAAAGAAGATGTTTGGTGAGGCTGCATGAGCGGATACAAAAAAACTGAGATGTTGTTTGGTTGCCTGTATGAGCGGATGCAGTCTACCAAACCTGAGAGGCTGACAGCACTTGTGCAAGTTGAAGACTGAAAGAAATTCCTACTATGTTGAACCGAATAGCAAAAGAAAAGCTGGCCCTATTTAGAGTTGTACTTCACCACTATAATCACATATATCTAACCAATCTCCATAATAATCTGGACCTAGTACAATCAGCGGTGTAGATCTTTCTTTACTTCTACAGATTAACGTGGTAATTTCTAGGCTCTAGCCCTTTAGAACAACTATGGTGGCTTCGTTTTTCTTTGCTTTAATAAGATATAATAGATGACAGATTTACTTTTTTTTGGGAAATATTTATTTTGAGGGAAAATATGCCAGATTTCCCATGCATATCATTATTAGTTCGATACTGCATTAGAATTACTTGTAAATAATTTTATCTCTTTCTTCAACTGAAGGTTAAGGAGAAAATATTGACTTTGATGTACTAAAGCACTGCTGAAAAAAAGCTTTAACTTGGTAGAGAGTGGCAGAATATTATACTATAGCAGGCCAGATTATAATCCTTAGATCCTGAAGAGAACATGGAAAAGGGAATGCATACCTCCATCCTGAGCTTATTTGATTGCAAGCAATCATTGGCAAGGGACAAGGTTTGTTTCTCTAGGGCACTGACTTCGGTCTGCAATGATCCTAACATTGTGAAATCACCATTTTGATCAACCTTCAGTCTTCTGTTCTCAATCTCTATAGCATTTAGTTTGTCCTTCAGCTCATCTACATACGAATTCCTTCGGGTGATCTCTTCCTTGAGCACCTCCTTCTGCACCATGGCACTTATCTCAAAACTCTCACATGTTATGATGAGCTCAAGGACCTTCTCCTTGAATAGAGACGCATTCATTATAGCCATTTGCATGTTAGCCATCAATTTCGTGATCTCTTCATCGCAGGATTTGATGTCGATCAAAGTCTTCTCCTTGCTCCTAAGCACTTCCACTATGCTCTGCAATTTAAGTACCTCCTCCTGTGGCATTTCATTCGTAGCATTGTCAACTTCTTTGTGTTGTTCCACTTCCATGTCTACATGATGATCTTGTTGGGTCCTGCCAGAATTCAGGAGATTGGTATCTCTCCACACTGGATGCCCTTTTCCTTTAGCATTTTCTGCACTAGACTGGTCACAAATACTTGTGGTTCTACAGAGTTCTTTTCCGAGGTGGTTATTCTCGATGCCTAAGTCTCCAAGCTTCTTGTTCATCCTGATGTCCTGATGAAGCTCACTGCCTGCAGCTTGCAGACATGCAAAATAATTATGCAAAGACTTCAATTGCATGACCCTCTCTTCATGAAGGCTTCTAAAGCTCACGGAAAGGATATCTTTGCTGACTGCTTCACTGATGAGAGTGCAGAAATCATCTTCAGAGATCTTCTCTTTCTCTCTGGAATCATATAGTTCATTTGACAGAAAAGAGTTCTCTTGAATCAGCTTGATAATCTCACTTTGCAGTGACCTCCGAGACTCTTGCAGTTCTGACAACTGTCCAACCAAGAACTTTGCCTCAGCCCTTAGCTCATCTACTTTGCGGTTACGAGTCTCCATCTCTTCCCAGAACTCATCGCTGATCTTCACAACTTCCTGCCTTTCTCTCTGCAGCTGGAGCAACTCCTCGCTCTTTGCTTGCTGATCTTGCTTCAGGATGTTCCGCTCTGACCTCAGGTCAGACACCTCCTGTCCAAAGTGCTCCAAAAGTGTGACAAGTGACTTCTCTACAAGCTCATTTTGCTTCACATCCTGGGCATCAGATATTATATTCAGTAGGCAGTTGATCTCATGCAAGATGAGCGGCACAATGATGTCAAGCTTCATTTGGTCTAAGGATTCATATTTATCATCCAAATGTAATACTTTCAGCACGGAACCAATCCCTTCAGTAAGCTTCTGATTATGCTGCGACAAGGAGCCCAATTTCTCCTCCTGAAGCTTACACACTTCTTTCTTCTTTTGCAATTGTGCTGAACAATCAGAATTTGCTTCTGCCATGTCGTGCAAACATTGCTTCAAGATGAAGATCTCTATCGGAGCTTTGGCAATCTTGAGCTCTTCCTCTTCAAGCTGCTCCTCTCTATTCCTGCCTTCCTCTAGCAATAGGCTAATTTGCTTCTGTAGAGCATAAAACTGAGTCTTGCTTGAGTCTGCAAGATATTTGTGTTCTTTCCTCTCGAGCCTTATCTGTTCCTGTAGCCTGATCACTTTGTCAAGCACCGAGTCTTTCTCCTGTTGTAGATCTGAGTGTCGCCTTTCCAGCTCTGTGTATTGCGCTTCCAAATTCAGGAGAGTATCACTGATACTATCAACCTGAAACAACAATAAGGTAAGCATATAATTAAGAAGGTCAGCTAAAGTTTAATTTCTGACGACAACTCGCAGAAAATAATAAAGTTATTCACAAAGGATACCTGACAGACAAGAGTTGTCTTCTCAGACCGAAGTACAGAATTCTGATTTCGGAGTGCCTCTGAAGATTCTTCCAGCTCTTTCAACTTCCTCCTCAAGCTCTCAAGTTCAGCATTACCATCGGATAATGAATTCTCCAAGAAGACATTCTTCTCGAGCACCTCCTCCATAGTCTGAGAAATTGCCTCAATCTGTGCAACAAGCACAGCTCGCTCGGACTGATGGCTGCATATCTTGGAATTAAGGAGCTTGCATGATTCTTCCAATGCTACATTCTTCTCCCTTAACCCTTCAACCTCAGTAGTTGCAGCTGACAAAGACTTCTTCAAATGTGCATTCTTCTCGGACATCCTCTCCAACTGCCTTAGGTTCTCGGTATGCAGAACTTCCATGCTCTCGTGATTCTTGATAATCTCTTTCAGCTCAATATTGCCATTCCTCAACTCTTGTGCAAGAGTTTGTAGTGATTCTACATTTAAGTTCACAGATTGTATTTGCTCCTTGATAGAAAAGTGTTTCCTCTCCAAGTCACTCCTATCCTCTTTAAGGTGAGAAAGCTCATGTTGAAGTGTCTTCTTTTCATCCACATGTCGACAAACTTCTTCCTCAAGTCTATGTTGCACATTCTTCATGGAAATTATCTCATCCTGCAGACGAATTATCACAGCTGAAGAAGAGTGATATTGATCATTCAACCTTTGGTTCTCTTCTAGAATCTTCTCTAGTTCTTTCTGAAGCATAACTTTGCTTGTTTCAATGTCCTTTACCTTGCTTACTTCACTCTGCCTCTCAAAAGCCAGATGCCTCAGTTTGTCCTGTGCTAGCAATAATTGCTTCTCCAAAGAGAGCTTCACCATTTCTGCTTGCAAGCACTTGAGATGCTCTTCTTCTGTAGAGATGTTAAGCTTTTCCATCTCAGCTTGCTTCTCATTTAGCTCGTCATGCTTCTGTTTCAACAAATGTTTCAGCTTATCTAACTCCAAATGCAAGTCCTGGTTAGCTCTTTCAAGCAGAAGGAAACGCTCATCTGCTGTGCTTAAAGGCAGCAATCCAATTTGCATCTCCTCTTTCAGCATGTTGAACTTCTCCTGGGTATGTAATATTTCAGACTTGAGGTTCTGTAATCTAGCAGTAGACTGTTGGCATTGCAGAACTGCGGCTTCCTTCTCTGCCTCTTGTTGTGCAAGAACCTCCTTGAGGCAAAGAACCTCAGATTCAGCTTTGTTGCTCCGTTCTAACACTGATGAGATCCTCTTCTTGAGATCTTGGTTTTCCTGTGACAAGCTTGCTAGTTCTTTCTGTAGTTTCTCATAATCCTGGTCATCTGGAAGAGAACATTTTGTTTGTCATGACTTATTTTCAGTATTTATTTTATTTTTTTGAATTGCTTTGAGAACTTACCTTTAGCATGCTTTTCCGAATCATTAGCACTGATGAAAGAGAGGAAATATGGAGTCATGTCTGGATTGTCGAGGTCAGTTTCAATGGATGCAGTGTCAGCTGGGAGATCATCATCCAGGTCCAATAGAACCTGATCAGGAAATGCTTCTGCTATTTTCCTATGGGCCTGTCTGAGTTCCCCAGCTGCATGATCATATCTTTCTGCTAAAGCTCGGTATGCACGGTACAACTCCTCAAGCAAGGTCATCAACTCAGGTCGCCTCCGGTAGTACATTTCTGCTCTTTTTGCAAATGATTCAGCATCTTCTTCAATGATCTTGATCATCAGCTTAATTTTGCTATCCATATCTGTGTAATCAAGCATTCAAAAAATATGAGCCCGGTACAAACTTCAAAGAACTTTTCGGAACACTGAAATTGAAGCACAATCCAATACAAGGATAGGATAACACAAACACTTCATTGTTCATAATATCAATTCATTTATACATTTTAACTGGAAAGTTAGCTTTGAGAACATGCAACTTAGATTAGCATTCCCTCGACTACTTATGGAGTGACTGCTCATTCATAGAATGAACAAGTTATGGTATTCCACAAATTCATGATAATCCATGAATGATTATCACAATACATGCATACTAGTGCCTTAAAAACGTCCCACTTATAGTAATCTTACATGTTCAAACTATACAATAGACCATTTTCCCAAATACCTACACTCATAAATTGCACTCTCATGTTAACCATTTTAGGCAGGCAAGTGTGCCATATATGATCAAGCATTTTCATATGTAAGATCCTTTATATAATATTCCACCAATATTGTTCATGTTACAAAATCATGTTCATGCTAAAACCTGCATCCTTGACAAGACTCAGCAACAAGAATTATCATCACAATGTGTTTTATTTATCAATTGGTTTGACATCTTCAGGTTTTTCTGCCACAAGAATCACAATTCACGACTGACCAAAAGGAAGTAGCCACCATCACTTACAAGGGATATCTTCTGATTGTTCACTTCAGAAACTTGTTAAGCACACGAGTCTAGTGTAGTGGCTTTTCTAACCTGACTTTTCGGTTAATTTCCACCTAACATAATAATAACAAATTGTACATGAATCTACTGCACTGCTGATCTTCAGGTGAAGCTCATATTTTGTATCGTGATCTCAGCTACTACACTAAGTCAATACAATTTTCAGTCTAATCTCAATTAACTAAAACATGAAGTAAATGATATAACATTATCATTTGGCCATTCATTAAAGTAGCCAACTAAACCAAGACCTGAGTGCCTGCAGGAGAACATGTTCTTGCTAAGTTGTTATATTGCAGCATTGAAGTTGTCCATGTGCCTCCACAATATTTTTCTGACTTTTACGAACGTATGATCACAGTACAAGTCGTTTTCAGATAATATTATCTAGATATGACAAATTTGTACTTCATCATCAAAACCTTTTCTTCTCACATTTACATCCTTGAGACCACATAAATCAGTGCTATTAGATCAAGGCAGTGATCGTATTAATCAAAGAGTAGTGCTTCTATAATATCCTGAAAACTGAATTATAAAAATCCTAAAAGCAGTATTCTATTAATCAAATGCTGTACAGTGTAGAGATTTTCTACTTTTACTGTATGTTTCAAAATGCATATTAAAATAACAAAGTCATCAGCTCAGCATTTCTGTTTCTAGATTGAACTCCCAGGAACTGGCCATGAATTTTGAATTCATTTTTTTGTGTGCTTGCTAATCACTTCAGAATCAGGATTGCAATGCTAATGCCAGATCACCATGCCAGAAATGCTCAGTTTCTAGAATCCAAAGGGACCGGTCATCTAAGGAAATAGCACAAAAATAGCTCAACAAATCAACATAATGTACCTGCAAGATTCTCTTGAAGCCATTTAGAGTTCTTTGGGCAGATATGACTGTCCCACCACCACGAGTACTTGCGCCTTGTATTGGTCGGTGATGTTGCGGCCATTATGCCAACAAGCTAAACAGTAGAGCTGTTCTTATATTTTGAAGAACAATTTGATCCTCTAGAATGCCACAGCCAGAGAAGTATGACAGCAACAAGAACTAATCACAGTCTAACACTAGTCAGTTACCTGCAAAATAATAAGAACTGTCAGACTCAAGAGCATCAAGAAGAATTTTAACTATTCTTAACATGAAGAAACAACCAATGAAGTAAAGAAAGGGTCACTATCTGCTCCTATTTTCATATTTTTAAAGAAGCTCCTATTTTCAGATTCACTTTTAGAAAACAGGCCACATATGAAGATCAATACTGTAACGCTACTACGCTAGGATTTCGTCCTCGTCATTCAACACACCACAAGACAGAAACAGCAGCTTGCAAAGCTAGAAGCAGCTAAACCTCCAAGTAACGAATTAGTTTGTGGAGACTTAACCCAATTCTCAACATGGGTTGTGTTGTTGCCTTTCTTATGAACAAAGTAGATATTGGTGGTGATCGGTTCGGCTGAAAAGCTCGTGGCTTATGGCTGAAAACACTGTAGCTGGCTGAAAAAAGCAATGTAGCTGACAGATGCTTATTTAGCATAATTAAATTTAAAAAATTTTAAAAATAAAAAAAATATGTTAGCCCATTACGTATAATACAAACAAATACGGGAAAAAAAAGAACCGGCAAAAAAGCTCAACAAAAAGCCAAAAGTTCAAAAAAAGACGAAACTTATAAATAGTGAAAAATAAGCCAGAAGCCGAAGCCGAGAAGCCGAAGCCGAGTTGATCAGCGTAAGTGATGAAAGAAAGCAATGATGAATAAAAAGCAGCAAAACTGCAAGCATCCCAATCTCCAAGAGAGAGCTCCACAATTCGCTAATGTGCGGATAAATACATAAATTCAGTAGAGTGAACTCCAGCATCATTCATCTGAAGAGCGATCAATTATTCGATCAAAACAACAGAAAAAGAGGAGAATCATGAAGCTACCCAAACTGTGAAAAAGAAAGAACGCAAAACAATACCATTAGCAGATCTTTCCAAAAGTTGAGGAAATCAGAAGCTTCAGGTCACATCACCAGTGACTAAAAAAATCCTACTTTACTATACTGAACCAAAAAAGTAAAATCAAAAACAAAAGGAGGTTGCTTGCAGAGCTAGGAATGGAGCATCAAGCAATAATAAAGGAATGTTAGAGGAAAGGGTGGGCAGTGAAAAGAAAACCCAACAACCCAATAATAAAAGATGCGTCCAACCACTTCCCAGCTCCCAAATGACCCACAAAATGCAGCAGAATTCCAAACCCAACAGGAAGGAAACCACATTAATTGCATGCATACTTCATCGGTTATGTATCAATGATCAAGCCAGAAAGAGACAAGTGCATCCTTTGATGAGCCACCCAAAAACCAGAAACTGAATGCATCAAGAAACTGTCATCCTAAAACCACCGAAGCAAAAGAGGAAGCCACCGAATTCCCTGAGATGGATATACCAGACCCAATCTCTGAAGAAATAGAAGGCAAATGGGTGAGAAAGCTATCAAGAAAAGAAGAAATCATAATCATTTCATAAAGGGCACAATGATGATGAAGAGACAGGCCCAAAAAACCTGCAAAAAGGCAATCTTGCAGCAAAGGCAGCCATGAAGAGCATCATGTGAGGAGGCCAACGCCACAAGAAACAGGAGAAGAAAGGGAGTAAACCAAATCGGAGAAAAGATCCATACATACCATCAAGAAAAAAGGAGAAGACTGGGAATCTTGCGGTGGAACTTTTACTCCTTGTCCTCTCTCTGCAACTGCAGCTGCAACCCAATGGAGATCCAGCTGCTCCCCATGCCGCCGCTAGGCCATCATCTCCCACCAACACCCCGAAAGGAATTCACACAACACCACAACAAAATGTGTATGCGCCTCTGTTGTGTATGCAACGATGTATCAGCAGCAAGATTATACTTTTCCTTGGAGTCCTCGCTCTCCGCCCTTTTCTTGTAGCAGAGCAAATGCAATCATGCCAGAAGCAGAGCAGAGAGTGAGAATCAGATCAGAGAGCAGAGCGGTGGTTGTCTGTTCGCCAATGCTTTAACCGAAAAGCAAGGACAAAGTTTGGGCCACAAGAGTTCGATTCCGAGTGGGAAAAAATTTCTTTTCGGTACGAAAGTCTTGGCTGGGCGGGCTGGTGCAACAGTGTTCTTGTCTCTGCGCGTGAGTTGGGAAGTTGGGGACTGACCGGGGCGGTGCAAGCACGGATTGCTTTTGTGGAGTTACCACCAGCTCTTTCCCATTTCAGATTTGCATGTGCGTCCTTGGAAACGTTGGGAAATTTCCTGACAAAATGAGCGAGTGATGATTAGCTGCCTCTTTTTGGCTGATTCTTAGCATGTGGCATTTTTTAAGAGGATTAGTTGGTTAATTAATGGTTTCTGCGGGGTACTCCTGCCTACTATTGCTAAAAAATGGAGGAATTGTGTAATGTAGAATGAAGGATGAATTCAGGCTGGGGATTACAATTTACGAGAGAGAGAGAGAGAGAGAGAGAGAGAGAGACGATCCCAATAATTCCGTGCGTGGAGAAGGGAGGAGGAGATTTCCAGTACACTGATCCACTACCAGTCATCTAGCCGTCTGCCGTCGTCGTGGTCCCCCCTCTGCTCAGTGGCCACCAGTACAGCTGATGTAAAAAGTTGCTAGACCATTGTGAAGTACTGATCTGGTAGATCATGGTCGAGTATTTAGTAATAATAAATAATTAATATTTAGGTTTTATTAAAATTTATGTTTATAAAAGTTCTGATTGATGTGTTTATATTGCTAGAGTTTTCAGCGCAGTATTACGACCATGACAGTCACTCAAGGCAGATCGACTATGGCAATCACTCAATGCATGTCGACCACGGCTTTTCGACCACGACTGGCTTTGACCACGTTTGGTAGTCGGTAGTCCGAACGGTCTTGTATCGTTGGTCCGAACATCTCTGTGTTGGGTAGTCCGAATAATTTTGTCCAATCAGCAGATTTCAATCACATCAGGCTTTGATCACATCATTTCGACCACGGTAAGTTGAGCACTACAAACTTCGACCACGCCAGACTTCGACCACGTCAGACTTCAACCACATCCGGTTTTCGACCACGGCAGACTCCGACCACAGCCGACTTCGATCACGTCCGACTTGGACCATGTCTGACTACGACTCCGGCTTTGACCACGATAGCCTTCGACTACGACCTTTTTGATAACGGAAGAACGACAATGCAGGTAATCGGTAAGCTTCGATCCTGACCAGCAAACTTGTCGTAGCTACAGTACTTTTCGATGGTCGTAGCTATAGTGCCTTGTTTATGGTCGTAACTACAGTAACCGGTCGATAGTTGTAGTCTTTATTGGTCGTACTTGATAACCGTAGACTTTACTGGTCGATATGCGATACTCGTTGACTTTACTAGTCATACTCGATAGTCGTAGATTTTACTAGTCGATGGTCTTAGATTTTGTGATCAGTAATTGTAGACTTTGCGATTGGAAGTCGAAGACTTTATGATCGGTTGTCGTAGGCTTCATAGTATGTACTCGTAGATTTCATGATCGATATGAGTTCTTTAACTCTTACTATCTTCGAATACTCATGTTAAACCAGTGGTATGACTGGCTGGTGGTGATCGGTGAATAGTACTCGAAGGTTTCGGTACTCAGAAGATGGAAGTACTCGATGGTCAGATGGTCATGGTACTCTGTAGTTAGAAGGATTTGGTATTCGATAGTCGTGGTTTTCATGATCATAGTCAGCTATCGATTGTCAGAAGTGATGCGATCAGTTATCGTAGTCGATGTGATCAGTACTTGGTGGTCAGTATTCAATAGATTTGTAGTCAGCAGTGATGCTTGTTATTCCCAAGTATTTTGAGCGATGGTGTTTTCCTGAGTACTTGTGTTCGAGTACTCGATGTATTCGTGACTAGTCTTGTATAGTGGTTGTAAACCGGTTATAATGAGTGGTTTAAAGTTGCTGTTTTGGAAAGCGATGGAATTTGTGGTCGTGGACGACATTGTTGGTGTCTGTGATTGTTTGGTTCTTGTCTATGGATAGACAAGGATGTGTTTCGAGTGTGTGTACTGATGTCGGTCAAGTTGGGAAGAACTTGTGCTGGAAAAACTTTCTTTGATCTTTGCATGTGCAGGTGGGTGTGGAGACGAGCATGGTTGGTGAGGAGGAGAACTAGGACTAGGATGGGAAAGTTTGAGATCCAGGTGGTTGAGAATGTCATATGAGGTGGTCGGGTTTACGCTGGAGCACGTGGAGATCAAAGTGGTGATTCGTGGAGAAGTTATGGACGGTACGGTCCAAAACGCTTTGACACGAGCGGTGATAAAGTATAGAGAAGCTACAGGAGGTGCAATCCTAGAGGCTTCAACATGGGAGTTGATAGTGCATGATGGAGATACAGGAGGTATTGTCCTGTAGGCTTCGTAACGTGGTGAGTTAGGAGTTGTGAAGGGAGTCTATAACATGGAAGAGGTAGAGTTTGGTTAAAACCCGTGTTTAGAAGGGTTTTAGGTCCCTTGATTTTTGAAAGAGATAGAATTGCGTGTCCAGATTGTTATGGACACAGTTTGAGATGTCCATGTTTGATATGAACATGGTTTAGGCCTTTAGCATATAAAAGCAGAGAAGAGACTAAGAGTTTAATTATGGCTTTGTGGTGGCTTTGCAAGGCTTTTTGTACTAGGGTTTTAGGGGTGACGTGAGGACGCTTTGTATCCACAGAACATGATCCAGAAATAATAGATCAGATATATTCCAAGAAAAGTTAGTTGACGTCGGTGACGTGTTTTCTGAGCATCATTTTTTCCTGTGGCCTCGGCGGTGATGTGTTAACACATCTTGATCTTGTGTGATACGAGCACGGTGTTGCCTTCGGTCTGTTCTTATTCGAGCAGCTGAAGCTTTCGAGCGAAAGGATATTTCGACTACATGCAAAGGAGATCGTAGCGAGCGGTCGAAGCAAGCGGTTGAACACCGAGCGATCGAAGTGTTCATCAAGAGCGTGCAAAAGAGTCAAGAGTGAGTAGTCGATCAGCTTGCTGACGAAATCTACATTTGGTAATTTAGATTTCTTTTATTCTGATTTGAGATTTATTTTCAGCTATTAAAAAGTGAAGGCAATCATTCACCACTCTCTGAATCCTACATAATCCCTCTATTCAGATAGTGAGATCAAGTTCCAACGGATCAGATCAATCGGTAGCACACCAAAATGCTGTAGTATCAGCACCCATTATGATCTAAAGCACTATTTTTTCTACATTGACGGCTCTAAAAGAACAGCACAACTTTCACAGCCAAGATAGTGGTGGTTGCTGCTGCCCTTCTTAGTTAGTCCCAACTGTTTCTTGGGAATAATAATAACAAGCACCTTCTACTGTCATTTGCTCCCCTCATGTAGTACATTTGTTGGTACTAATCTTACCAGTAGTACTAGTAATTACTCTCGAAGTAGAGTACATGACCTGAAGTCATCATGAGATAATTGCAGTTACGTGCTTCCACTGTGCTGTAAAATTTAATTTTCAGGGTCCAGCTTTGAATATTAATCTTGGGTTGCTTTGACTGTAATTCATAGCAACAGCCGTTTCTTCTACACACATTTTCTTGCTTTTACCATAGGGCCCCCTGATGTATCGTATCTTCTTGGACCTTTTTGTTGGCCCCATCTTTCTTTGTTACTGCGACATGACAACTGCTACAATCCTACCATCTTACTTGGAAGAAGAAGCTCCACCTGTATGGCTGTATTTTACTTCTAGCTATCGAGGAGCCTTTTAGTATATTTAGTAGTATTTGTCATTGTTTTTATAAAAATAGCTGCACATTCTAGTGTATTGATAAAAATAACGTTTTTGCCATCCTATGACCGGACAGCAATGCTCGTGGGCTAACACGTAGTTGCTGCCATCCCGTGGCCGGACAGCAGGCGGCCTACTGTCCCGTGGCCGAACGGCAAGCTGCCTGTCATCCCACTACCAGATGGTAGAGGGCCTGCTGTCCCATGGCAAAGCGGCAGGTGATTAAACCAGCTGATTAGCTAGCTTAATTACCTGTCCTTATTTTTTTGCTCAATATTTTTTTAAAAAAATCAAAAAAAATTACAAAATTTTATGTGCAGCCTTCTGATACAATATAATTAGCTTTGTAATTTTGTGGTAGTTTGATCCAGTGTGAATGTTGCTAAACAATTCATACGATTTTGATATTTTTAGGAGTTATTACATATAGCAAACGAGCTCCAAAAATTACAAAATTTTGTGAGAAGCCTCCTGATATAGTCATAGTAAATGTGTAATTTTTTAAAGAATTTTATATAGTCCAAATTTGTCATATTAATTCATGTTAATTTAATCAAGAAATTAACGATGCTTAGGCATCTTTTACAATTCAAACATTATAAATATTTGTAGAAGTACATGTAATAGTACAAAAAAAATACATCACATAGGATGCGATATGGCTCACCCATCTGAGTCACTGCTATCTCCTCGCCGCGTCTGCCTCTCCGTGTGTAGCCTTGTCTTTCGTTGAGCACGAGCATATCCCGTGGGGTACATCAGCCGGTCTGAAGGTTGTGTATCGGTCCAGAGAAGCTATGAAGACCGTTCCATTTGCTCAGTAGCTGGCGGTAGTCCAATAGGCTTAGGTACAAAAGGATGGGTCCGGTAAAGGTCGATGTTATCCAGTTGAGACATGCCAAACTACGAGCCGTCAGCAATAGTGTCATAAATGAAGGACTCTAAAAATCCCCCTCGTGGTGCGAAGGAGCTCTCGCCTTGATCGTATGATGTGGTAGCAAAGCTGGAGGACTCTGCCCACCGAAGTCTCCAAACCCTACGTATGGTGTGAATGCTGAGCTCTGCCCTACATACGCTGCAAACCCTAGTGCTGTGTACTACTCTCTGCAAGCATCCAGGAGGCCCATATTATCATCGGTGGACTCGACATCACCCCCACATTGAATTGGAGGCTACAAGATGAAATAGTGTTAGTCACAATAAATATTCCTGATGTACAATATGAATCTCATATATCTCGGATGTGCAACGAAGATGAACGAAGGGGAGTGGTTGTCTGTATAGGTGGTGCGGACGTCAAAAGTGATGCATCTCGACGACGGACCTGCAACAGGTGAATGCCATGATATTAGTGGAACGTAAGGCTTAACATAAAAATAAAACATAGGTTTGTACGTAAATATCTCCTCATCGATACGGCCTATGGATGATCGGTGGCTAGTACGATACGATGATACTGGGTAGACTCAGTAGATTGCGATAGCCGGCCGGACTCGCTAGGTCGCGATGACCTAGCGGGTGAGCATGGTGCCCCTCTGGGTGCCCGATGTGTACGGTGTGACCCGTCGAACGACCACAGCTCAAGTTGTGCACTATTTTTTTGGTCTGCTTTAGAATGTACTTCAAAGTATTCTGCACGGTCGTTGGTGTGTTTGGGCTAGTAAGGGTGGTCTCAAATGCGCTTGTGATGCGTTGCGCCCACTCCAACTGAAGTGACATACAAAACAGGTTCAAAAATGACCAGTATGAATTCCATAAATGAATCTCAGAAATTGCAACTATCTTACTTTATCATGCCGCCGTGAAGCACTTTGGTGATCGATCGAGCATTGTATACTATCGTCATGCATGATCTGCTCGGGGCGATCTGGTGAACGAACGATGAGTCTGCTACACGACCAGAGTACGTACCACTCTAGGTACTCATCATACGTCCAGACGTCGTACCGACGCTACTCCATGATGACATCCAAGTGTGCTCTGTCCGTCCATGCCGTCGTCCACTCATGCTGCATTGGCCGCTAATCTTTAATGAGCTATGTACTGGCTTCTCAAAATAATGAGCTACGCACTCTTAATTTTGAGTGACGACCGCGAGAATGAGCTTCTGCGATGAGCAACTGAGATGAGCGATGATAAACTACGAGAGGTTTGTATTTATGGCTGAGCGAAAAGGGAACCCGGTGCGCTCACCCCACAAATTAAGGACTTCTTATTGATGAGCAACACTTCGTGCGAGGGGGACGGCATGGTAACACTGACAAATGTGCAGACGAGGGAGTGAACAAGGGAGGACGTCACGGACATAACGACATTAGTGTGGGGGACGAAATGGATAAAGTGACAATTATGTGAAGAACACAGTGGAAAAAATAGCAGTAACAGGCCGACATATGTGCGAAGGATAGAGATTAGACATTGCAAAAGATGCCTGAGCATCGTTAATTTCATGATTAAATTAACATGAATTAATGTGGTAGATTTAGAGCACATAAATTTTTAAAACATTACACAGTTAATATGACTATGTTGGAAGAATTTCTACAAAATTTTGTAATTTTTAGAGCTTGTTTTCTATATATAACAACTCCTATAAATATCAAAATCAGACGAATTTTGAGCAACATTCATAGTGGATAAAATTACCAAAAAATTACACAGTAATTACATTGTGTCAGAAGGTTGCACATAAATTTTGTAATTTTGTGAGTTCATTTGCTATATTTAAAAATTTAAATAAATATTAAACAAAAAACATTAGAGCAGGTAATTAAACTAGCTAATTAGCTGGTTTAATCACCTGCCACTTTGCCACGGGACGGCAGGCCACCTACCGCCTGACGGCTGCGGCTATGCGTCAGCCCACTAGCGTTGTCGTCCGGCCATCGGACGGCAAAAAAGCTATTTTTATCAATATGCTAGATATACATCTATTTTATAAATATAGTGATAAACAGTGTCAAATATGCTTAAATAAGTCGCTATCGAGGAAGGAGCACTTGTTGACTTGTCCCTAATTTGGTCCATCAATTTGAGCCACCCCGTCAGTTGATGCATACACCAACCAGATCGTCCTATTTTTTATTTTTTTTGGTTGAAAAAGGTATTAACCAGTTCATTAAAAGGTTGAGTCCTTGAGGAATGGTGAAGTACTCCACCTGTACTTCAACAAAAACACTGTACAATAGTGTGGTGGCAAATACGCAGAGAAGCGGCAATTGTGTGAACTTAGACGACGTGATCATCTCGTGTCATTGAAAGTGGAAGCATCGCTATGGGCTTGATTGATTGAAGCGTAACCATGTATTTGTCGTCAAAATTGTTAATACCACATCACAGTAAAGTAAACATCCTTCTCTCGCTCGTCTGCTCACTAAGCTAGGTGAGCATGGTGAAATCCTAACACTGGATTGATGGATTCTTCTTAATTTGCTGCAGATATACACCGGCACAAATCGGATGGTTGGTTTATAATTATTAAAGGAACACTTTTATTAAATTAAATTAAATTAGTTGATTTGACCCGTTGTATTTAGCTAAATAGACAAAATGGGAGCATATTCTTTGCGAGTGGAGAGGAAAACTTGCGGATTAATTTGGCATTTGCGTTGCCACCAGGCATCAGGTACTATACCATACATGGGAAAATTGATTATTTGCCAAAAGAATCGCCTTCTAGAATTTGTCACTTAAAAAGGTTGTAATCAATTATTTAACACTTTAAACATTTACCAATTCACTATGCCATTTTGGCCATTTTCCTCCCTTTTCTCCATTTTTCCTATGCGAAATGACCTTGTTACCCCGTACATTAGTCATATTCATATGCATGTTCTTATATAGTTGTAGCAGCATTTCTTCTATTTGATATATATGATTAAACTTTATAAATAAACAACTTGTACACAGTAGCATAATTAAAACTAGTAGAGTGGCCCGCGCATATGTGCGGCTAGATTTATTTCAAAGTTTTTAGTATCAAATGATATAATTTAGATGTTTAAGAATATGCCTATGTATCTTGTAGGTTATTCAGAATTTTAAGGTATCATAAACATTAGAAATTACAATAGAAGCTTGAAAGAAAATATAACTCAAGGAATGTAATTATAGTATAAACATGATGGAGAAAAATCATTGAGTGTACTAAGTTGTTGAGGTCCTTAAAAACGTAAGCACTCTTTATTATACATGGATCATGTAGCTATGTGGCTCTATTCTTCCTCCATTAGTTACTCTTTTTTGAAAATGTATGCACATACATGTACCTCTATTTAATATCAAAGCAATACATTTATTATATGTGCAGCAAATTATCTCATTAGTTTACATGGTATTAGAGTATATTTCTTACGCATACGCCGATGCACCATGGGAGACTTATCTTGAACTTATAATCCCTCACACTCTGGCTACCCTACCGAACCGCATGTCTTCTATCACTTTTTGCCACTATAATTCTTGATCGATCTCACTTAGCCGTTACCTATTCCAATACAATCTCTTCACTGTTACCCATTCCAACTTAATACTCCACCATATAGTTATCTTCTATTGTTCTCCAATTGTTGCTTAATGCTAACCGTTGCAACATCAAATATTCATACACGTGCAACCGTTGTTGATCCATGCCAAGGACACCTAACACACTCTCCCAGGTGGCCCTAAACCTATTCCCTATGGATACTCCATCTCTACTTCTATACGCCCATATTTCTATTTGTACATATGCATGCATGATGTTTTATGTGCTCAATGTCTATCTTCTCCTATGTCGACCGCTCCTCTTCTTCAACATTGGCCACCTCAACGTTATGTTTTCCTCACTAACCGTAGTGACTTCGCATCTTCACTGATCCTCACATGTCTACTTTAGTCGTTGTCTAACGATATAGAGAATCTTCTCGCCATTGTCGGTGATGTCGTCCCCCTCACCAGTGATGGCACACTTCTAGCTGCCTAATGACCCCATATCGTTATAGCTCATGTTTAATGTAAAGCTTCATCTCTTCTCTATCAAAGCTTCCCCATTATCGATCTTATTTAGACACAAACTTCTTCAACAATGCTGACGATGACTACTTGTCATGGCCCTTAGCTCCTTTGACTCTGGGCTTTCTCTTCAATGACTTCGGTGAGTAGCATGACATTGTCCTTGTCGAATGACCAAGGTGGGCAGCATGACATTATCCTCATCTCCTCTGCTATCGCCTTGGCTCTTCACTTCTTGGTGGGTAAACTCTTTCAAGGTCTCATTCCACACTATTCATGCTATCATTGTTATAACATTTATTTTTATTGAAAATTTCATTTGTTTTTAAATGGAGGTCATATACAAATCAAATTGCTAATTTTATTTCATCCATTTTGAATTTTAGTTATTTAGCGATTTTACTTTGTAATTGTATGGAAATCAAATTGAAATTTTCTTTTATTTTTTACTCCAAATTTCAATTATTTTTTTGTTGAAATTTGTATACAAATTTAATAGCTATTTTTGTTTATTGTTTGTTAACAATTATAGTTATTTAGGAATTTTACTTTGGAAGTCGGACAAAGTCAAATTGCTAATTGTAATTAATTTTATTTTTTTTCTTCTAAATTTCAATTTTTTGAATATTTATTTATTTATTTATTTTTCTGAATTATATTTATTTAAGGGTTTTACTTGGTAGTTCGTATGAAAACCAAGTTGTTAATATTATTTAATTTATACTGAAATTTAGTTATTTAATGATTTTACTTCAAAATTGTAAGGAAAACCAAACTGCAAATTTTATTTTTATTATTTTAGATTTCAATATTTTTGTTGGAGTTCATATGTAATTCCGAATTGCTAATTTTTAAAAAACTTGCTAATTTTATATACCTTATCCTAACTTTTAGTTATTTAAGGATTTTACTTCGAAATTGTTAGGAAAACTAAATTGCAAATTTTCTTTTTATTATCTTAGATTTCAATTTTTTTGTTGGAATTCATATGCAAATCCAAATTGCTAATTTTTAGCCAAATTGCTAATTTTATTTACTTTATGCTGAGTTTTAGTTAGTTAAGGATTTTACTTTGAAATTGTGTGGAAATTAAATTGCAATTTTTTGATTTCAGATTTCAACTTTTTTTTGGTTGGAATTCATATGCAAGTCCAAGTGTTTTTTTAAAAAAAATTATTTCTATTTTTGGTTATTTAGATATTTTGCTTTTTAATTCACGTCAAAATCAAATTACTAATTTTATGTTCTTTTTAATTCCGAACTTTAGTTTCTTTTTTGAGTTCATATAAATTTATTTATTAATTTTTGTTTAATTTTTATTCTAAATTATTTTATTTAGGGATTTTACATAGGAATTCATATGGAAATCAAATTACTAACTTTATTTGTTTTTATTCTGAATTTTAGTTATTATTTGGATTTTACTTGATATGGACACTTTGTTTTAATATAGATTGTTATAATTTGAACCCACCAAGATCAACGGTGTGAATCTTTTCCTTTTTTCTTCGATTAATGTGGGAATTTATACCCCTTGAGAGTGAACGTGGTGGCTCATTTTGCTTCTACTTTAATAATATAATAGGTGAATGGTCTATTCCTAAAACCCAACATATTGATTATTTCCATATAATTATTAGCTACTATGCATGATGAAAATTAAATAAAAACATGCATGTAAATATGACAAAATGTATGGGGAAATAAGGTCATTTTGCATGGGAAAAATGGAGAAAAGGGAGGAAAATTGACCAAAATGGCATATTGTGAAGTGGTAAATATTTGGAGTTCCAAATAATTGATTACAACATTTGGAGTGGCAAATTCTAGAAGGAGATTGTTTGGCGTGGCAAATAATTAATTTTCCCACCATACATTGTTCCCTCCGAATCTACACATGCTCGATTGAAGATTTGGAGTAAATAGATATCAAATGCAGGAGAAAATAATGGACAAATTAGGAGGAACTTGACTAAGAGCAACTCCAGCAGGGCCCCTATTTGAGCCCTCAAACCTCATATTTGAGGGCTTGAGGCAAAAATGCAACTCCAGCAGGGCCCCTACTAGAGCCCTCAAATTTGAGGAGCCCCTCAAATCCCCCTCCCACCCCTCATTCCTAGGGGCTCCCCCTCCACCCCTCATTTTTCTGTTTTTTTCCCGCACCGTGAAACTTCTCCCGCTCCCCCCCGCCTGCTTCTTTCCCCGCCACCTCCCTCGCCCGCCCGCCTCCCTCGCCAAAAATCCCCGCCTCCCTCATTGCTCCTTCCCCCGCCGCCGCCCCCTCCCCTGCCGTCCCCGCCGCCCCCTTCCCCCTCCCTGGCGCCTCCACCCCTTCCACCGCCGCCTCCGCCCCCTTCCCCGCCGTCCCCGACTCCCCCCTTCCCCTGCCGTCCCCGCCTCCCCCGCCGCCCCCTTCCCCTTCCCCGGCGCCTCCGCCCCCTCCACCGCCGCCTCCGCCCCCTCTGCCTCTGCCCCCGACTCCCCGCCTTCCCCACCGCCCCCTTCCCCTTCCCCGGCGCCTCCGCCTCCGCCCCCTCCCCCGGCGCCTCCGCCCCCTCCACCGCCGCCTGCGCCGACCCGCCGCCTCCTCGTCTCGCGCCTCCGTCGTCCTCGAATCCGGGCGCCACCGACCGAGCTCCTCCACCGCCGGCCTCCACCGCACCAGATCCGGCCTCGGCCCGGCTGGATCCGGCCGCCTCCCGCCCGGATCCGTCCGCCGCTGCGCCGTCGCTGCCGGATCCGGCCATCTTCGCCCGAGGCCGCCGCTCCCCGCCCGGATCTGACCGGAACCGACGTCGCACGCCGTCTCCATCCACCTCACCAAGGGCCTCCCCCTCGGCTCCGGCCTCGGCTCCTCCGCCGCATCCGCCGCCGCCTCCGCCAAGGCCGTCGACGTCCTCTTCGGCTTCCACGCCGTCCAGCCGCCGCCGGATCCCGCCGCCGCCGCCGCCGATGGAGTGAGGGAGGGGAACGGTGACGAGAGAGAGGGGACGAAGAAATTTGTCAGGAGTGGGTCCCATGTGTCAGTGTGTGGTGAATAGATTTGAGGGCTTAGATTTGAGGGGTGCTGTTGGAGTAGAAGCAAAAAAATTGGGCCCTCAAAAGTAGGGGGAGCCCTCAAATAAAAAGTAGGGGCCCTGTTTTGAGTAGTACTGCTGGATTTGCTCTAAGAAGTTGTAACAATGCTAAATTAATGCATTGCTCTTAAACCTTTCAACATCTATCTTCATCCACGCCTTGTTTTCCTTTATTTTATTTACAAAGAAGACACGCAAAGCAAGCTGGCGGGAAGAAGATTGCTTTGCTTGTTGGGGGATAGCAGAGCATTACCATTCTTCACTCCTCAGAAAAGAAAAGTGGATATCTACTCTCCTTTTTGGTTTAAACCGGGGGCACGTGTCCTTGAACTTGATGATCACTTGATCGATCATGAACTGATCGAGAGGCCTATTGCCGAATGTGTTAGATGAATTGCATATTTGATATTAGAATTTTTTTTTGAATTTGCACATTCGCTGCTCTAAAGACGTTAAGAGGCCGCTTGGTTGGGCTGAAATAAGCTAGCTTATGGCTGAAATTGCAATGTAACTGACTGAAATTACACTTACCTGATGGTGGCTTATTTGGCGTAACTAAATTTTAAAAAAAGTAGAAAAAACAGGTTAGTCTATCATGGACAATGCAAACGAATATAGGAAAAGAACGGAAAAAAGCTCAAAAAAGCTCAAAAGTCAGAAAAAGACGAAATTTAGGAATAATGAAAAATAAACCAGAAATTCAAGCTAAAATGAGTTGGGCCTAATTCCTCTAGTGCTACAGTAAAGGCTGGAATTGTTTCCTTTTTTGAGGTGTAGAGTCGAGGATATTTGACACCACTCTGGCGTGTGATGGTGTGTGCATGAGCTCCAACGCGTGTTATGGAAGGTACACTAGCATGAAAGACATGTTTTCTACATTTGGAGTGGTAGATAAATGCCGTAGTTGCCCCTAGCTTGTTGAGACAAAAGTCGCACCCTACCTTGTATCCAAAACCCTAAATCCCTTGCAACCGCAATTTCCCCTCTAAAACAAAAACCCTAGATCCTCCGTCCCCGTCGGCCGACTATGAGATGAGTGAAGATGGCCCGTACGATGGTAAGCTCTAGTTAGGGCGAATCAGGACATGCTAGCTATAGGACCAAGAAAGGTGACTAGAGTGGGGATGAATAGGAGCCTAATTTAATTCCAAGACTTTCCAAAATCTTTCCATTTGAGTGGAAGAAAAACTCTTCACTCCAATAGCTATGAAAGGTATGAAGATCAGAGACAAATAAACACAAGGAAAAAAACTGATCAATACCAAGCAAAATGCATGCTGACAACCCCTGTCGATCTGACCTCTATAGATATGGTGGTCTAACCTTCATAAAGGGGGTGGTTCGACCTCTCTCTGGGTAGTTTGATTACTATGGATAGTAAAATTAAGCAAATCTATAGTAACTCCAGTCAAACCTCTTCTACAGTACCGGTCAGATCGGCGCTACAGTAATTTTAGGATGAATACTGATTTCACTTCAGTTTCAAACCCGAAAATACATGTAACTTTTGATCGGTTGATCTAAATGACTTGAAACTTTGCATCTACCTTCTCTAGAATGTCAGTAACCTATTTCAATCAACGATCAAGAAAATCATTGCTAAATTTTTAACCTTTTTTCATTTGAAGGAAGGGTGCATCAAAACCAGGCAACAGAGGCACATCTCGATCTGCTCTTGCTCGAGAGTTTTTAATAATCTAGATGATCTTGGATGAGTTCTCACATGTCATAGAAAGCTAAATCATAGTACGAAATCAAGCCAAAACGTCCGCAACACCAAAACTCCAAATCACCCCTTTTTGAGCCAAAACCGAGCAAACGCAAGAAATTACAAATACAAGTGCCTAAATGGACAACATCTAGTCTCCAAGACACATCTTCATCACTTACATATACTTGGCACACAACAAGATCAAGGGGAAAAGAGAAAGCAGCAAAAATCAAGCCAAATCAAGATTTCCCATAAGATACTTGGACAAATTTTAATCTATATTGATACTTGGAGATGAATATTTATAGGCACTCCCTAACCAACACAATGTCTAAGGGTGACAAAAAGCTCAACCACAAGAGCCTCTCACATCTCCCATAAGATTCTCTCCATGAACCCTAACTCTCCTCTTAAAGACTTGGACTAAACTCTCCCCCAAAAGCTTGATCTAGCCACCCCTCTCCCTCCTTATATATGGAGGCTCACAAGAAAAACCCTAACAACACTTTTAGTTGGGTTTCATCTACTTACATGTGCTAACCCATTAAACCTACACCATATTGGGTTTTACACTTACACATACATGCTTTTTAAAGCGCTCACATCTATTAACCAATTAGTGAATCAACACTTGGCCCAGTTCAAATTTTTAGCACATACAAGTCCTAAACTACTTAGCCCAATGCCGTGGTTTCATACACCGTCACTTTTATGTATTAGACAATTTATCAAAATACCCCTCTATCGCTTTCTACGAAGTTTTTCATTTCCTTTGCCATGAAGCTTCATCTATGCTTCGTCATCTTCCATGTGGACTCAATAACTTGCCACCAAGCCTCTCACGCATTCGGACCCCACCTAACTGTTCTCGCTTGCAAATGACTCAAATCACTTAACGCACCATACGCTTCTCCTCATGCATGACGACACCTAAATTCCTTGACTGCACAGGACCTTAGCTCCTCCCTTAGCCTAGTCTTGGTCCACCTCACCGTTGTCTTTCATGTCCTCCACCAATAGCTTCCGCTCTGGCTCTTCATCGTCTCGGCTTGTAATCACCTCGCAAGTCTTGGTCATCTTCGATGGCTCCTTAATCATATGGACCTTGGCTCTTTCTGAGTGTAGTCTCGATCTCTTGATCACTTTGGACCTAAGCTCTCCTAGTTTAGTCCTGGTCCTATCCGCCTCACCATGCTGTAGCTCCGAAGTTCTACAACCGATACAAACAAGTAAACCATGACGTAGTATCACACAATAAACAAAGTTATTAATTGACATAATTAATCCATACAATGCACCATACAAAATGTATGTAACCAAATTAGTAATCCTAAACTTAGAACCAAACAATAAATCTATGTGCACACAACAAACTATCTAAATCAACCAAACTCATCGCAACACTCAAAAACCCAAAACTCAAATTCTGGCCGAACAACTGATGTTTGGCTGGTCCGATCGGCTGCCCATACTGGTGAGGCCAGTTCCCAGTATCGGTTTGACCGATACAACCGAGCGGTTGAACCGCTGGAGAACCTCGCTAGCAATCACTCTGCTCAATAGACAAAAACAACCACTCTCTGAACTCTTAAATGCTACTCAGAGCATGCATGTCAACTAACAGTAGAAAAAGACTCTAACAGCTAACATGCAAGGCATAGTTAATCTCCATCTCGTGCATGCATGCAACAACAGTAGCCAACAACTCCTTAAGCATTTTCCATTGTGCTAACAGAGTAATTTTTCAACACAAAGCAAACTCAAATTTTGAACCTTCCACAAACCAAACTAAAACTCTGCAAACTCTCAGAACTAAAAGTCAATTACTTATCACAACCACAGGATGACCTCCACATGGTCTCAAACTAGCCCTCCGAAGTCCTTGACATGTGGTACAGGAAGATGGTGCAATACAGGGATGCGGCACGGTACCTTGAGGCAGCATCTCCACCGTCGTCCACTATGAAGGCCGTTACTCTTTCTGATGACCCAGCGCACCAAAGATCCTGTTAGCGCGGTCCTTCGAAGACCTATATCGGTTCAGCGAAGAGGACTTGATGAGCTTGAATGCGTGGGTTCCAAAGGAGTAATGTCTTTGTTCCTCTTCTGTGTGTTTGCATTTTTCGCATTGCGATAATTGGTTGTATGTCTTGTTATGTCCTTGAAATTTGGGATTGGGTGCTTTTGGGGGTCGCAATTTCCAATATATTTTTTTTGACAATGATGCACTTTCCATTGTTTTATTTGTTCTTGCAATTCTGAATTGTATATGTTCTAACTTTGTGGGTGCTATTGTTTTTGATATTGTTGCGATAGGGTGGACCCTAACAAAGCGTTCAAATTAGCTACTAGGATGGGATTGTACATATGCAAGGAAAATAGTGGTAGGTTTGAGTACAATAAGGCCAAAATCATCAATAAGGTGGTATATAAGGAATGCTTGCTGCTGAGTACTTACTCAGGGTGTTCGTGTGGGATAGTAAACAATATCTTTCATGTTTTTCCTGGGATAAATGCGCTGCTGAGCTATGTCCCATTAATTCTGATGATGAACTTCTTGATGTGTTTGAGATGTACTTCGTGGAGAAATCAGTCCAGATAAATGTTTCAGTCATCGATGTAGGGCTGAGGTGGTCAGGAGAGAGATTGCTACGTATGCTAATTAACGCTGCCATGTTGTCGCATTTAGACTCACATCTCGTAAGTGTTGTTGAGAATCCCTATCAACAGCAATCCACAAAAAATGTTCCTAAGAATCCTTCTGAGCAGCAATCCATGGCAATGGAGGATGAGGACTATGTGGGAGTAGATGATAAGGGGATTTATGGCATATGGGAATGCTCTTGCAACTAGTGGCAGATAACTACTAGGTCATGTACTCATACTCTTGTTGTCATCAGGTCAAAGAGAGATAGGTAGTGTGTGTGATTCATGGATGCTATGTAAGACTATTTGCGATTCTATGCAGACTATGTAAGATCGTGGTTTTGTCGATGCTATGTTGTTTTGTATAAGACTATGTCATTGTGAGTACTTCTAGAGAGTATGTTATTCTTTGATGTCAAAGGTTGATACTATGTTATCTTGAGGAGTATTATGGTCCGTGTACTTTTGGAGAGTATTATGATATGAAAAATATGTCCATTGCAAAGTTCTCAACACAACATGGGCCAAATCTAATGCATTCCAACACGCAAATCACATCAACACTCACAACACTACACCTTCCAAATAACAACCAACATAAAAAATAAAACAACAGACAACATGATGTTCATCTTGCTCTCTAATTTGTCAAAACACTGCCTCATCTCCACCATATCCCTACCCCACATCAGAGCTTGTTTCTATAGAACAATGCCATACCGTGCTCTAGTGTTCAGTTCATCTTCCCATACCCAGAATCGGCAATCGCTTGAGGCGTCCTGCAAGAGAATGAACAAGAAATCTTATTGATAGATCTATGGTAGGATTGGAACGGAGCAATTGAACTTAACTAATGGAGTAAAATGGGCACTTGTAGTAGTGGCATCTAGGATTCTTGGTTGTCCTCGAGGTCTTCCTTTTAACCAGAGTCTTGCATTTGGGGTGAACGTCTCTAGGTGCTGAAGAAGATGCGCTTGCTTTGCTCATCCTGGTGTCAAACCAATGGGGAGACAGGGCAAATGGATGGAGATATGAATAGGGAGGGGAGAAATGGCTCAAGAGGGGAGGGCAACAAAAGGGATAGACTTTATATCCCCAAAGCCGTTAGGTTTTGGCTCCAACTCCTCGCTTCTCTGGCAACAAACTCCCCACTTATTTGGTTCAAACAACCAGAAATTTTGCAAGGAAAAACGGCCATTGCGCACCTTTATCGATAGCCTAGTAATGGAACCCTCACAATAAGGGAATTTTCAAGAATTTTGGCCCTTCGCAATGGCATTTGACCACACGTACGCTGCACGATGGTATTTTCCAACACACGATTATTTACGATGACACTAAACAAATTTGCTCATTAATGCATAGTGAGGTCATGTTTTCATTACAAGAAAGAAGCTCTCAGAAGAGCATCGAGCTTAGGCCTGCTTTGGAATGCACTACACAAATTCTGTAGAAAAGAAAACATCTATTCTCAATAGCTGTGGTGTTTCTTATGGAATCATGTTAAAAACATGTGTTCTAAATGGGAATTCATGTGAAAATCATGTGTTCTAAATGGGGTTTGTCTAGTTTTTCCCTGAGTTTAGACATGGAAAGAAGAACATGTAGCAAAATGTGAGAGGTTTTAATTGCTGGATTGCCATTTTTTTATTCCTACAAAATAGTTTGCATAATTTATTGGCAATGGTGATTGGTTGCATGGAACAACACAAATGTGTGGGTGTCTAGGTGATTGGTTGACTGAATGTACTAGTGTGCATATACATACAGGCCCATGTGGTCATGGACGAAGAAGCATCGGTGCATGCACGCCTATGAATCCTATATATGCATGATCGAAGCAACCAAGCATCTGTTACCTCCAGGTAGATACATGTACATATACTGACATTACATGCCGCATATCTACTCAAATAATTCATTGTTGATAAACTTTATAGGCCTGATGACAGTAATCAGAGGGAGATGAATAATTCTCATAGTTTTTCCAACGGTATTCAAAATCCTTACTCAAGTGACTATAAGAGTCATCAAGTTCAGATTGCACCAACTATACTATGCAAAACAAGGCTAGAGACCTAAACCAACAAAATCAACAGACTTTAGCCCCAGGCTAGTCAGACCGCTCTGCTTGCAGGCATAAGACCAGTCTGACCAGTGGGGCCAGTCTAACTGTAAGCCTAGGGCTGGTCTGACTGGTCCCCTATTTTCAAACTTGAAAACTTCTTGGGACAAAACTCAAACCTTAAGAACTTGCTCAATTATCATTCAAACACTGTTAAATTTTGCATGAGACTTACTCAAGACATTTGACGAGGATGTAACAATCCTCAAATTATTATTTATCTGTAAATGATATTGTTACATCATTATACTCCTTGAGTATACCCCTTATCTATAAGAGAGATTTCACATGGTAGTCATAAACTCGTCTATGACAACTCTTTAGTCATAAGCACTTCTACGATAACTCGGTTGTAAACATTTTCTATGACCACCTCATAGTCATAAGTTCTCCTACGACTATGACATAGTCAAAAGTTATCCTACCACCATCTAGTGGTTGTAGATCCTCCTACGACTAAGCCAAACTTTACTGACTTGTTTATGATAACACATTGCATTGTGGGCCTGTTTGACGAGACGATTACCAACGACTGAATCCAAATAAAAGCAAATAACTCAAAGGATCCAAATAAATTCGAATAAACACAATTTAGTTTAATTCTGAGTTATTGGGTGTTTCGAGGGACCTAGGATTCAGTGTACAAGATTAGGGAAGCTTTATTTTGGCGAGCACCCATATTCAGGGTCTATACTATATGCGATGTATACAATTCTTACTTTATCGATTTAATTCATATTGCTAGTAATCTGATTCGTATCATTTTATGCGGCCCTAATTACTCGTGTTATTGGTTAAATGTGTACTTTAGGGTATTTATATGTCGGTGAGATTATTTTGATGCTTGATGACCTAGGGTTGTTTAGCATCTGTTTACGATTATGACCCTTTTAATTCGAGTGCTCTCTGAAAGTTACTGATACTGATATTTCATGTACCTTCAGTCACCACTAGGCTAAGTTTAATTGGAATTAGGGTCTACGTATACGGGTCCCAACTTGCTATATATATAATTATTCTCAATATTATTATGTATTAAATTTAGTGTTACGATTTAATTAATTGTACTATTATCGTCTTGCTTATACTTTAGCTATTATTAGGCTTAGCTTCATTTCTAATTTTAGTTTAAACTTAGCTATCTAGGCACAACTTGGTATATAAGGTCATATTTCAATATCTGCGAGTTAGCAAAACCTACTATAAAAATATATCTAATGGGGGCATGTTAAATATTGGGCCTAGATTTTAATTATGATTAAGGGTAGTCCTTAGTTTAGAGCCTTGATTTATAACTAAGCATAGTATCCAATCCTTTAACTTTATTTAGAACTTCTTTTCAATTAGGGTCTTCACTAAATTTGAGTATTTAACCAAAGCCACTTTTTCTTTAACACTGCCCTTAATTAATAACTAGATGTTTAAAATATATGCTCACTTAGAAAGTCTCTACACCTCAGTTGTTATTTGGCCTAGCTTTAATTAACATTTATTTTTCTAGCAAGGCCTGTTTTATAAAGTTATATTTCAATATTTGGTAATTAGCAGAACCTACCATAGGGTTTATTTAATGGCAGCATTTTACACATTGGGCGTAAATCTTAATTTTAATTACTGGCCACCTTTATTTGGTCATTTACCATAAGTTGTTTTTCGTCATCAAAGTCTTTAATTAGTGATTAGTCTTTTAATTAATTATTCAAATAATATTATTTATTTAAACATAATAACTAATCCACATTTAAATATTAATCAATCTGGTTTTACGGCCTAATTAAATTTATTAGCTTTTCTAGATTATCCCTATATTATCTTGATTTTTATTAATTAAGAGAGCTACAAAAAGTTGAACAAAAATTATGGGGGAAAAGGTGTTGCCGATCGGATTTGAACTCAAGACCTTGGGGAAGAGCTGATTGCTAAATGCGCTCGGGTAGCCAACTGGCGCAACGCCTGGGCTGACCCAAGGAAGGCCTGCTATCTAGCTATGCCGTGCGGCCATGGAGGGTAGAACAGAGGAAGGTGGGCGGCGCACGGTGCTGACGCTACCGGCGGCGGACGGTGGCCGTGGGAGATGGCGTAACCGACAAAATGCGTCGTAGGGAGCGGAAGGAAGTTCTGGGAGGTGGCGCGACGGTCGGGACGGCGACGAAGCGGGCGGGAGGCAGCCCGAGGCGGCCGGCGACGGGGTGGGGAATGAGGCGCCGGCGGCCGGGGTGGAGAGGGAAGGGGCAGCGCGCGCATGAGTGGGAGAGCGGCGGAGGGAGGCTTACCGAGCAACCATTGGAGCCGGGGAGGTGCCGGAGAGGGCCAGCGGCGGTGGCCATGGGTGGCGCGAGCAAGGGCACGGTGCCGGCGAGCTAGGGCGTGCTGCAGCTCCGATTGACGGCGGGGAAAGGTTCAGGACACCGAGACGCCGCCTCCACCGCAATGAATCGGCAGATGGTTCACCGGAGAGGCGCCGGCGACGGTAAAGGCGGTGGCGACCGTGTATTGGGGAGGAGGACGATTCGAGGGAAAGAAAAGGTGAGGAAAGAAGGAGAGATGGTGCGGGCTATGGAGGGAACCGGGAGACCTCTTATGGTCGCAGAGAGGCGGGGAGACGCGGTAGCATTGGACCGGGCGGCGGGGGAAGGACTGACGGTCCTTGCCCAGCACGGGGCCCGGCGCACGGGGGCACAGAGCGGGGGAATGCGACCGGGCACTGGCGGAGGGGGCGCGGCTGCAGAGCAGGGAGGCGGCGACAAGGCGAGGCGACGTAGTGCAACAGGGACAGGGCAGGCGCGTGAGATCCAGGCTTGCCTGCTTGCAGGATTCGGCGCAGAGGAGAGATGGAAGGAGGGAGACGTGGAGGATGCGCAGCCACTGAAGGGAGAAGGAAGAAGGAAATAAAAAGAAAGAAGAGAATGGGCGCACGGGGAAAGGAGGAAAGAAGGAGGAGGGAGATGCGGCGAGGGCGTGGGGTCCACCGGGCAGTGAAAAGGGGAAAGGAGGAGGGAGAGAAAAGGGTGGGTGCGAGCAGGCCGGGTGAGTGGGAAAAAGAGGGAGGGAAAAGAAGCTGGCCCCACGTGTAATAGAGAAGGAGAAAGGGAAAGGAAAGGGAGGAAAAAAGAAAAGGGCTAAGCAAGGCTTTGAATTCGTGAAATTTTAATTTAAATTTCTACTTCATATTTATGATTACTGATTTTAAATTTTTACATGACATTTGAAATTTAAGCTTTAGTTTTCCACTATTTAGGTGGGAGTTTTTAATACTTCTTTAGCCAGTGTGTAAATCCTTGGATTTCCTATTTCTTTTATTATCACCATCAGTGTTTTTAGATTGGGATACTATTTCTCAATACATAAATTTGCATGCCACAAAACTCGAGAAATTTCAAATAAATGCTCAAAAGAAAATTTGATCACTAGCAAAATGCAAGAAAAGTTTTAAAGCTTCCAAATTTTTGAACCCTCGAAATTTAGGATGTTACACAAAAGACGAAATTGAAAAGCTCAAGTCTAGTCCTTCTGCTCAATCTAAAGCTTGCTCTAGGTGCGATTTGCTTTAGCCTAGGCTTAATTCATCTCAGGAGTCAATTCAACAAATACTTTATCATGAGATTCTTTCCTGTTCTAACTATTCGAAGCTTAATATTGATATAGAAGCATTGACTAAACAACTCAATGATTTTGATAAAAAGGAGAAATTGGTTCGGTCTAGTGCCTCTAAGGAGATTTCGAATAAATCTATAAATTGCTCATCTTGTTCCACACTGTCTAAAGAGAACGAGTATCTTAAGAATACTTTAGAGAAAAATTTGAATATGATCCTAGACAAGTCAAAAAAGAATGTGAAAAATCATGGTCTAGGATTTAATATTATTAAGCATGCTAAGAATAACCCTTCTAAAGTTGTCAAGGTACTTGAATCAGGAAAATTTAAAGTAGAGTATGAACCAAAATGAGTTGTTTTTAGATATGCTAGTTTTACAAAAAAATTCTCTACCAAACTAAGTGATGTTAAGTTAGTTGATATGACCACTCGTCAAGTCAAGTATCAATGCACTCATTGCGGGAAAGACAGATTTTTGACCTGCTATTCCCTGCGGTTGGACCAGCCCCCCAAAAAACTTTTGACCAGCGTTGTCTGCTTGTTCAAAATAGTTGATGGCTAGACCAGTTTCACGTGGTCGATCAAGCCACTTTCGACCTGTGACATCCATGCGATTCGACTGATCAGCTGTAAGACCACCTCTACCGAGAAGATTAGACTACTCCATAGTCGAACCTGTTTTTCAACTATCGTTTGGTCGAAATATGTCAAATACTAATACTTCACTTAAATCTTCAAATACTAATACTTTACTTAAATCTTTATCAATGCATACTTTTACTCCTATTCATTGAGTATCTTAGTACTGGATACCTAAATCTCTATTGTGTAACCCCAGTACTAAGATATCGACGACTGTTTGTGGCCTGTAGGCTCATTGCAAGAGGAAGGAGAACATATGGTTCATTGACTCCGGTTACTTTCGACACATGGCCAGAGACTCACAATGGTTCTCCTCCCTCACTTGTGCCCTCCGTGATGATACGATCACTTTTGGGAACAACTCTCAAGGATGAGTTCTTGCTAAAGGCACTGTGCATGTCAACGAGAAGTTTATCTTAAAAGGTGTCACTCTAGTCAGTAAGTTGAGTTATAACTTGCTTTTATTTTCATAGTTGGTAGATGATAATCTTGAAGTGAACTTTAAAAGCATTCATGATGTATTTGGATTCATCTGGTGATCTTGTATGCAAAATCAGTCGAGTTGGTCACTTGTTTGAGGGTGATTTTTCGTACTCAGCATCTTTTGATCTTAAGTGTCTTATTTCATCCGATTCTAAGGATTTGTTCTTCTAGAACCATAGATTAGGTCACATTAGCTTTGATCATTTAGCTCGGCTAGTAATATGAATCTGGTTAGAGGAATTTCTAGTCTTAAGATTGAGAAGTCAACGGATCTAGTGTGTTCACCATGTCGACATGGTAAGATGGTCGCATCGTCTCATCCCCCTCTCTCACAACTAATGACTGATTCCCCAGGACAATTATTGCACATGGACACTGTAGGTCTTTCTAGGGTTCAGTCTATTGGAGGCAAATAGTATGTTCTTGTTATTGTTGATGATTACTCTAAATACTCCTAGGTATATTTTATGGCCTCTAAGGATGAAGTTTTCGGACACTTTTGAGAGCTAGCTCTTAGACATGCTAATGATCTTCTAGGAGCACTTAGAGCAATTAGAAGTGATAATGACACTAAATTCAAGAACTCGTCATTTGCTTCCTTTTGTGCCAAAAAGGGTTTAGACCATCAGTTTTCATTTGCTCGAGTGCTACAACAGAACAGTGTGGTCGAACGTAAGAATAGAACCCTGGTCAAGATGGCTAGAACAATACTAAATAAATATGCTATTCTTAGGAAGTATTGGACTGAAGCCATTTTGACTGCTTGCTATATTTTGAATAGAGTTTCTTGTGAGCTAAATTTCATAAGACTTCCTATGAGCTTCGTTTTGTTCTTTTCCTCAATATTTCTCAGTTTAAGGTGTTTGGGTGTTGATGCTTGATCCTTACATATGGCAATCTTGAGAAATTTAAATTTAGATCCTCATATGGCATCTTTCTTCAGTTCATACTTAGGGTTATTGGGTACTCAACTTAGAAACTAACAAAATTGTTAAGACCTACGAGGTCACTTTTGATAAGACTAGTCCCAGTACTAGACCCAATAATGCAGGTATACTATCCCCTGACGTACTTGATGACATCTTCTATGACTCTGACGATGACAACAGGGAGTTCTTGAGCTACACTATGACACCTATGACAACGGCCGCTACGACCACTCCTACGACTACAGCTGCTACAAGTGCATCTTCGATAACAGTCGCTACGACCACTCCTATGACTTCAGCTATTGCGGCTGCATCTATGTTTAGTACAACGACTACTTCAAGTTTAAGTGGTTTTAGTTTCCTCCGAGTGGTTTTTGTCTTCTTCGAGTGTTTTTAGTTGTTCTGAGTAGTTTCAGACCAGTCTGATCAGGATTGAGTGGCATCAGATGGTGTTCAAGTAGCAATGGAATACCAAACGGTATTCAAGTAGCTTTGGAACATCGGATAGCTTTTGAGATGCATCGGAACATCGGACTGCACTCGAGTGGCATCAGAGGATCAAATGGCTGAATGACCACATCAGACTTGATCATGTCAGACTTCGACCACGTCAGGCTTTGACCACGTTGGTTACGACTCAAAGTTGTTTACAATCATGTTCGACTATGACCATGTTCTACTTCGACCACAACTGGTGTCGACCATGAAATATCAACTATGGCAGTTTGACCACGTTCGACTTCGACCACGACAGAATGACCACTGAAGGTAATCATAGCTATAGTATTTTTTCATGGTCATAGCTACAATACCTAGTCGGTACTTGATTGTCATAGATTTTTACTGGTCGATAGTTGAAAGCTTGTAGTTGATAGTCGTAGACTTTGCGGACTGCTGTTATAGTAATAGACTTCATAGTCCTGTTTTCATAGTTGTAGACTTTCTAGTCTGCTGTCATTGTCTTCGGTAGTCAAAGGCTTTATAATCGGTTGCTGTAAGCTTCGTGGTCGGTACTCATAGAATTCATGGTCGGTACAAGTACTTGTGGTTTTTGAGTACTCATTGAGCTAGCAATCGTTAGAAGTTGTCTGGAGCTGATTGCGTTAAGTGATGGAATGTGTCGATGACTTGGTTGATGGTCGTGGATGGTTTTGTTCTTGTCTATGGATGGACAAGGGTGGGTGGATGTGTGTGTGTTAATGACAGTCAAGTTAAGGAGAACTTATGCCGGAAAATGTTTTTTTGGTCTTTGCATGTGCAGAATGGCGTGGAGACGATCATGGTCGGTGACAAGGAGGACTGGACTAGGATGGGGAGAGCTAAGATCCAGAAAATTGAGGTTGTCACATGAGATGGTCAGGCTAACGCTGGAGTACATGGAGATCAAAGGTGGTGATGCGTGGAGAAGCTATGGGCGGTGTAGTCCTGGAGGCTTCGACACAGAAGTTGTTGAAGCATGATAAAAATACGGGAGGCGTGATCCTGGAGGCTTCGTCATGTATAGAGTTAGGAATTATGGATGGAGTCCATCACTTGGAAGAGATAGAGTTTGGTTAAAACTCATGTTAGGAAGGGTTTGGGGTCCCTTGATTTGTGGTAGAGATAACATTTTGTGTTTATGTTTGAGTCGAACATGGTTTAGGGCTCTAGCCTATCAAAGTAGAGATAGGCAAGTGTTTTGGTAGTGGCTTTGCGAGGCTTTTTGTGCGAGAATTTTTTTGGGGTGCCATAAGGGCGCTTTGTAGCCACAAATATGATACAGAAATAAGAGATCAGATCTATTCCAAGAAAAGTTCATTGGTGGGGTGCTTTCTTGAGCTTTGCTTTTCTGTGTTCTCGGCGGTGTGCTAATGCATTGTGATCCAGTGTGCTACGAGCACGTTGTTGTCTTCCTCTTGTACTTGTTCGAGCATTCAAAACGTTCAAGCAACGAAGCATTTAAGCAGTCGATACTTTTCAAGCAGGGGGATTTCGACTACGTGCAAAAGCGATCGTAGCAAGCAATCGAGCGAGCGGTCGAACAGCTTGTGGTCAAAAGCTATATTCAGTAATTGAGATTGCTTTTCTTTTGGTTTGAGATTTGTTTTGAGGTATCAAAAAGTGGAGGCAATCATTCACCTCCCTCTGATTGCGCTATACGATCCTACAGTTCCCCAGGCAATTTCATGATAGAGAAAATCTTCTTTGATGTGGTCGATTTAGACACAACATATAATGCCATATTCGAATGACCAACTCTGGCATGTTTCTTGATTGTTGCTCATTGTGCATATCAATGTCTTAAGATGCTAGGTCCCAAAGGAGAAATCACAGTTTGCTGTGATAAAAGGATGGCGCTTACATGTGACCGTAAGTCCCTCGAGATGGTCGACCAGTTACCAACTCAAGAAGCAAGCAAAACGCATCCTTTGACCAAGCACTCAAAGCCTAAAGTTGCGCTGAAGCCAAACGAGAAAGTCAAAGAAGTCCCTCTAAATTTGGAGGAGCCTACGAAAACTATTTGCATTGAGGTTACTTTCGACCGTGCATAGGAAGATGCCCTCGCCACCTTCCTTCAGCAAACGCCGATATATTTGTGTGGCAACCATCTGAGATGCCCGGGGTCCCCAGGGGCATGATCTAGCACAGGCTAGCTCTACGGCCTGACAAGAAGCCCGTAAATAAAAATTAAGAAGATTTGCAGCTGATTGATGGGAGGCTATTAGGTCTAATTGGACAAGCTACTGAAAGCAGACTTTATAAGAGAAGTTAATCACTCAGAGTGGTTGGCAAACCCTATAATTATTAAGAAGTCGAACGGTAAGTGGCATATGTGTATAGACTATATTGATCTTAATACAACTTATCCAAAAGATGATTTCCCTCTTCCCTATATCGATCAATTGGTTGACACTACCGCTGGTTGTGAAACATTAAGTTTTCTGGATGCATACTCTGGTTATCATCAGATTAGTATGTCTCTACAAGATGAAGAGAAGTCCATGTTTAATACACCATTTGAAACAATTTGCTATGTCAAAATGCCATTTGGTTTAAAAAATGCTAGTCCGACTTTTCAACGTTTGATGCATTTGACTTTTTTCGTACAACTAGGCTAAAATTTGGAAGCCTATGTTGTTGATCTCGTCATAAAAGCATCAGATGACATGCATAATCACATTTCAGACTTGCAGGAAACTTTCGACAACCTCAGAAAACACCGCTTAAAACTCAATCCTGAGAAGTGTGTGTTTGGAGTTTCTTTGGGAAAATTGTTATGATTCCTTGTTTCGGCAAGAGCTATCGAAGAAAATCATAAAAAGACAAAGGCCATTGAGCAAATGCACCCTCCGACCACTAAGAAAGAATTTTAGAAACTCATAGGGGAGCATGGCAACTTTAAGTCATTTTATCACACGACTGTGGAAAAAGACTTCCTTTCTTTAAACTTCTAAGGAAGCATGAGGGATTCAAGTGGTCGGAGGAGGCTAATGACGCCTTTGAGGATGTCAAGAGGTATCTCACGAGTGCTCTCGTTCTGGTTTCTCTAAAACTAGGAGAGACACTCTTGATATACCTAGCTGGCATGCCACAGGCAATAAGCGTAGTACTGGTCGCAGAGTGTGAGTACATCCAATGTCTAGTCTACTACATAAGCGAAGTCTTACATGGGCCTAAGGAGTGCTACCCTCAAGTTCAAAAACTCTTATATGCCCTCCTCATGTCTTCGAGGAAACTAAGGTATTATTTTTAGACGCACAAAATTATTCTTGTGGGACCAGATAGGCAACTGAGGAGGGGGGTGAATGGTGCCTTAAAATTTTTTTCCCAAGTATTCACTTATCTTTCGCTCCAATAGCTACAAAACTATAAAGATTAGCATAAAATTCCACTTTAAAAATCAGAGACTCACAAAGCTAAGTGCAACCAGCTGAAAAAACAACGTGGTCAAAATTTGACTACATGGTCGACAACCAGAGAGCGGTCAAAAATCAACGTGGTCGAAAATCAATGTGGTTGTAACCAACATGGTTGATGACCATTGAGTGATCAAACAATCAATGTGGTCGAAGACCAATGAATGGTCAAACCCTACATGGTCAAAAATCAATGTGGTCGAAACCAACGTTGTCAAAAGCCAATGTGGTCGAAAATCGACTCGAGTGGTCAACCACCAGAGAGTGGTTAGAAACCAATTTGGTCAAAAACCAACATGGTCAAAAGCCAATGTGTGGTCTGAAACCGACGTAGTTGAATCAAGTAAAAAAAACAACCAATGAGGTCGACGACCAGTGAGTGGCCGAAAACACAAGTGATCGAGCCAAGCCGAAATAAGACTAGTGAGTGGTCAAAACCGTAGTGGTCGAATCAAGTCGAATTATGGCCAGTAAGGTCGACGACCAGTGAGTGGTTGAAAACCCAAGTGGTCGAAAGATCAAAGTGGTCGAAAGTTTGCAAGTGGTCGAAAAAACAGTGAAATCAGGGGATGAACATAGGCATTCAACATATTTTCAAAAACCAAAATTGATGGAATTTTTGATCCACAGATCCAAATGATATGAAACTTTGTTGGGATCTTATCTAAGGTATTGTGAACCTATTGCAATAAACGATCATGAAAATCATGTCCAAAGTTGAGACCTTTTTTCTGTTTGTTGGAGGGTTGGTGAGAGACCATGTGGTTGAGACCCCATGTGTGTGATGAGTAATTGACATCGGTTTAGGAGAGTCGAGTTTGGTTTGGGTGGTTCGGACTGTGACATTGCATGGTGCGATCGGGCTCGGTCGGACTTGGTCAAACCTGGTCAAAGGGCTTAGGATGCATATTCTGACGATTCGACAGGTTTTATTATGCGTAAGTATGACTTACTGATGCTATTTATGCTTTCATGTATCGAGCGGTGCTATTTGATGGGTTTCTTGTATGTGTTGGCTGCAGGACATCGAGGCGGAGTCGTGGCGAGACACGAGGTGACCAGACTAGACACGGGCGGTGTCGGAGGTCAGAACGATCGGATGTGTCGAAGACAGCGGAGACTCGAGATGGTTGCGGGTCGTGGATGACAAGGAACGCGGAAGCTTCCCGGACGGTGCAGGAGGGGCGTTTCGGGAAAAACGCAAGGCTGCACAAGCGGGAGACGGTTCCGTTCGGGTTTAGCAGGCGTAACGGGTTGGAGACCCATTGGCCAAGGGTTATAAATAGGAGGGAGTGGTTGCATGCCCCCTCATGCACTCCAAGGGTTTCTAGGGTTTGCTTTAGTCAAAATGAGCTTTAGAGGGTTGTTTTGGTTTTAGGCTTTAGTTGGTGAGAGTGGCTGTGGAGCACAGGCTGTGTCTCCTTCGTGTCTCCTCTCTGTGTTGTGTCTCTCCAAGAAACATGTAGGGAGTGTGTTCTTGGGATTGTGAGAGGGAGAGGATGGATTGATGAGCTTGTAATCATTCCTCTTGTATCAATCATGTATCTCCTTTCCTCTTTATCAATATGAGATGGTGTTTGTTTCAGTTCTTAAGCTCTCTGTTGTTTCTGTTCTTCGATGCCCTCTTTTGGTGATTTTTGAGTTTTTGCATTTTCTTGTTGTCTCTCGCTGAGAAGGCCCAAAATGGGTTGCTGTGATCTAGGAGATGCCCAAAAGCCATTTGGCTAGTCAATCCTACGAGCAAACCTTGTTTAATTTCATTTTTTGCAGTTTGGGCTCATCTGTTCTTCCCTTTCCCTGTTCTTGGTTTCTAGGGTTTAGAGAGAATCTTGATTTCCTTCTCAAGATTAGCCTAAGTTTTGGTCCTGGAAGTCCTTAGGCTATTGCTTTCTTGATTGCAAAATCTCATAAGCAAAGGACTTAAGACCATTGAGTATTTTGGATTTTGTGTTGTCCCTGTTCAGTTCATGCTCATTTCTAGTGTTTTGATGCATTTCTTGATTCCCTCTGTGAGATGGCATGAAATTTGGACTTTCTAGTCCTGGGGCTATTGCTAATCTATCATCAAAGTTTCATGGCCAAAGGATCAAAGATTAGGGAGTAATTTGGGTTTTTGTGAAGGTCTCTGTAAGTTTTCAGGTTTTTGCCCAAATCTTGATTTCTTGTGTTTGAGTTGGATTTTCCTGAGTCTCTAGCCTCCTCTGGCTATTTAGGTCATAGTTATGAAATTCTGGGCTGAGGACATCAGAGGGATTCTCTCAATTTCATTGCTGTGAAGAGTTTTGGATTTGCCTACTGAAACTGCTCTCTGCTGGCTGTCTGAAAATTCGATGGGCAGTCAGACCGGTATTTCACCGGCGGTCTGACCGGAGTTCACTGGGCGGTCAGACCGGCCCATGCTTGGCGGTCAGACCGGCCCTCCCATGGTAGTCTGACCGGCCACAGCAGAGAGGTCTGACCGGCCCCCCTCTCTTGCAGGTTCTATTGCTTGCCTTTTTGCCATCTTTTTCTTGTTAAGTCCTTTGGTGATTGTTTTTCTTTTTAGGTCCAGTGAGCCCTTTCTCTTCATAGCACCTGTTGCTATCGGAGAAGAACATATTTCTTTGGGTACTTGTGGGGGACGATTTTAAAAGAGTCGACATTCACCCCCCCCCTCTGTCGTCATTTCGGTCCAAAAATTGGTATCAGAGCCGGTTAGCCTTCATATTTGGGACATCATAATCTAGGGCCTGAGTCGTAGCAAGTTTGACCGCATATCTCATCTTTCATCCGCCTTCGATATTTGGGAGACCCTCGATGCTTACCATGAGGGCACCACCCAAATAAAGACGGTGCGACAGGACCAGTTCAAGCGAGATTACAGCAAGTTTGAAATGCTCGCTGGCGAGTCCCTCGATGAGTGTTTTGCGCGTTTTCACAAGATTCTGAGCAACCTCCGAGCGGTCGGTCTCACATACCCCGACTCGGATAACGCTCGACAGATGCTCGCTGCACTCGACCTTCGTGTTTGGGAGATGAAGGTAACTACCATCAAGGACACCACGGACCTCTCGACTTTGACTCTTGATGCGCTGTACTCGCGCCTCAAGACTCATGAGATTGACATTGTCTCTCGCTAGTCAAAGTCACAGTCGATGGACCTAGTCACCGATCCCAGTTCGGCTTCTGGTCCTTCTTCTGATTCGCTGTGTGGATTCTCCCTTGATGCTCTCTGTGACATAACTGATGATCAGTTAGAGCAGCTTGCGGATGAGCAGTTAGCCCTCCTAGCTCGGAGATTCTCCCATGCTTACAAGAGGAGGAGGGACGGAAAGAGAGGAGGACCCGTGATTTGCTTCGAGTGTGGTGGCCCCAACCACATTCGAGCGAACTACCCCAAGCTGGGGAAGGGCAAAGGTGACTATGGCGGTTCGAGCAAGAACGACTACACCGACAAGAACCGCAACAAGAAGCCTCCAGCGCATCCTCAAGGCAAGAAGAAGTTCCGCAACTTTGGGAAGGCCAAGAAGCTCTTCCACCACGTCCTCACCACCTTCGACGACCTCGATCTCAGCGAGGTGGAGGGGTGGAGCGACGATGATGGAACGGACGAGCAAGATCCCAAGGGTGGCGACGACTTCTCTGACATGTGCTTCATGACCCTTGAGGGCGAACTGAGCGACAGCGAGCTGTACTCCAACTCCGACGAGGTATCCCCCACCTACAATCAGCTTAATGATGCTTTTCTTAAGCTAGGTAGATTCCATGCTAGATCTAGAGCTAGGTGTAGCGAGTTGGAGAAGGAAGTAGATAGATTATCACGGGAGCTTACTTCACTTAGATCTGCTCTCTCCCGTGATGAATGTGATACATGCTGTGCTCTGTTGGGTGATATGGAGAAATTAAGGACCTCGCATGATAGTCTTTCCTCTGAACTTGATATTGTTAAGGTGGAGAATATTAGTCTCTTGGCTGGGCTTGAGATGAGTAGGGTAGTTCCTGTTTCATCTACTTCTATTGAGACTAGTGCTTGCATCTCATGTGAGGATAAGGACAATGCTTTTAGAGGTCTATATACCATGCTTCTCGATCTGCCCGAGACTTGTGAAAATTGCAATAATCTGAAGATGAACCTAAAATGGGCGGATCATAAAATTACTGAATTACAAGCTTTTCTTCTTGAGCCTATTGCTTCTTGTGTGAATTGTCCCAAGCTTACTGCTGAGCTTGAAGTTGTCTCCAAACAGTTTCAATAATTAGTTGATGACAACAATAGATTGGCTCAAAATGCTTCTAAGGACCTTGTTAGCTCACCATGCATTAATTGTAACAAACTAAAATCTGACTTGGTTGCATTGGATGAAAAATGCGTGAAGCTAACTAAGGACCTACTAGAGAAGCCACCTTCTGCTTGTAATGTGTGTGCTGTTGAGGGGGAGAAGCCCAAGGGTAAGGTTGAGATGCTTAGCGACGTGAACCAAACTGCTAGCAGTAGGACTGTCCCTTCCGAGTCGGCTGTGCGTGCACAAGCCATTCACTCTTCTGCTATTGCTTCTTCATCTGCTCCCTTACCTTCTGCTACTCATTCTCCCCCTGCTCTTCTTGCACCTCTCTCTTTCGGGAGTGTAAGTATCTTATGAACACTCTCGAGATATTTGTAGGAGGCAAGAAGAAGCTTAATCTTATTCTAGACCAATCCAAGATTTGCATATTTAATCAGGGTCTAGGATATGATTTCTCTGAGGACATGAGGAAGCATCCACCTGTCGTGCTCAGACTCGTAGCACCAGGTGTGATCGAGACTGGGCCCAGGACCGAGAAAGTCTAATTTAAGTCTGCGGGCTTTGTCCAAGGGATTTCTGACAGCAAGGTGATTCCACCCGCAGCTTCGGCCTCTCAGAAGGTGAAGCCTCATCATGCTACTTCCACCTCTCAGAAGGTGAAGAATCATTGCACCTTTTGTCAGAAGGATGGACATCTGATCGATCGATGCTTCATTCGCGCCAAGGTCGCACGTAGAGACCGTGTTCGTGATCTTAGGCGTATTCAGGGTCAGCCCCAGACCTTGAGTGCACCTAAGACCAACACGAGGTCTAGGCTTGCTTCTGTTGATGGGTTTGGGCAGCATCGAGGACTTGGTTTTTCTGAGTTTTCTGGTTTTCGTCCTCATGCTCCCTTTGGTTGTGACTTCCGCCGTTCTGATGGTAGATCTCACTTTCCCCCATTGAGATGGCTACCCGTGGCGTGATCAGCATGTTGTTGGTGTCTTGACTCGCTCTTCTGTAGCAGTCAAGCCCAACAATAGCTTCAGGTCTACACAGAGACCGTCTGCTTCTTTGAGTGACAGAGAGCGTAGGGTAGATAGAGGTCAGTCGTGTTTGACTACTTCATCTGCTCGATGTGTTACTCAGTATTGGGTGCCAAAATCACTCTTGATTTACCCCAGTACTGAGACTTTACTCTCTGTTTGACTCAGGTTCGCCGGGCAGGGAAGGGAAAGGTTTGGCTCGTAGACTCCGGGTGTTCTCGACACATCACCGGAGACTCCCGTTGGTTTTCTTCCCTTGCCCGTGCTCCAGGTGATGAGACGATCACCTTCGGAGACGCTTCGTCTAGGCGCGTCATCGCCAAAGGTACAGTGCGCGTTAATGATTCTTTCATTTTGAAAGATGTTGCTTTGGTTAGTAAGCTACAGTATAATTTACTTTCCGTTTCTCAGCTTACCGATGACGGTTTTGAGGTGAGCTTCAAGAAAAATGCTTGCAAAATTCTTGATTCTGTGGGTAGTCCGGTTTGCGGGATTTCTCATTTTGGGAGGATCTTTCGTGCTGATTTTTCTGAGTCTTCTGGTGATTCTCTCAGGTGTTTAGTTGCTTCTGAGTCCCGCGGCCTTTCTTTCTGGCATAGAAGACTTGGTCATATTGGATTTGACCATTTGACCCGAGTTAGCGGCCACGACCTCATTCGTGGTTTGCCGAAACTCAAAATGATCAAAGATCTAGTTTGTGCTCCTTGCCGGCACGGCAAGATGGTTGCCGCTTCCCATCCTTCGGTCACAGTTACTATGACTGATGCACCAGGACAGCTGCTCCATATGGATATAGTTGGACCAGCTCGAGTGCAGTCAGCAGGAGGGAAGTGGTATGTCCTTGTCATGGTCGATGACTTCTCGAGGTACTCTTGGGTGTTTTTCTTAGCCTCGAAGGATGAGACGTTTACACATTTCCGAGGTCTTTTCGGTAGGCTTTCTGTTGAGCTCCCAGGTGCCTTACGAGCGATCCGCAGTGACAATGGCACAGAGTTCAAGAATTCCTACTTGGAGAGGTTCTGTGATGAGACAGGTGTAGAGCACCAGTTCTCTTCTCCGCACGTCCCACAGCAAAATGGTGTCGTGGAGAGGAAAAACCGTACCTTGGTCGAGATGGCCAGGACGATGCTCGATGAGTACTCTACACCGCGGAAGTTTTGGGCTGAGGCTATAGCTACCGCGTGCCATGTCTCAAATCGAGTTGGAGCTGGAGTCTTGAAATCGAATTGTTGCGGTACCCGAGCTGGTTGGTATGTGTTGAATCTGACTCTTTGTAACTATTGTGACTGAACTCCTTGGTGAATCATCTTCCACTTCTGAGACTCTTTCCATCTCATGACGAATCTCTTCAAGGCTCAATAGGTCAGAGGGAACAGCAAAGGTAAGTGGTAAACTCGTCTAAGGGGAATATTCTAATGGCAAACCTAAACTAAACAAACACTTAGCCGAAAAGGCTAACAAAAGAAGCAATAAACTCCACAAAAAGATTTTTGACATGACTGCATCATAATGCTAGAAGCAAAACTGCAGCTCACATCACATCCAACGGCAAATAAGAAGCAAGACGTTCTAAACGATACTAAAACTATAACAAGGTTCAAATCTAATGGCTCCTAATCTTCACGGAAATCTCCAATCTTGTCTTGACATATTGGGTGCTCCCTTGATCCAAACTTCACAGCACAGCTTGAAGAGTTCCATGCCAACTTTCACTATGATCGAGGGACACTCGAGACATCTATAGACTTTATAGGGATAAGAAGTCAAATTGAATTTTGAAAACAATATTTCAGAGGAGGCAAAGAGAAAGAATCCTAAGAATGAGGTAAGAATAAAGAATTACTAGATAACCATTTGGTTCATTTGATTTAGAAAATAAATTTTGAACTCTTGACTAATTCGACCATTCTAACTAGGGCTTCGTCCTACAGTCGATATAGCTCTGATACCATCTCTGTAGAGACCCGAATATACAAATCCGGACTCTCCTGTGTATTCTGCACTAGTCCAGGATCACGCTAGTGCACACAGTATAAACAAAGATGAAATATCGAACATATCATGATTTACTAAGAAAAGACTCAAATATTATTAATAATCATCAGAGTACGACCTTATGGTCAAGCTTACAATAGACTAGCCCGAAGGGCTTAACAAAAACTAGCAGCGGAAATCCAAAAGAAAGCGCAGCAGCCAATCGACACGCCCACAGGCTATCGAGTGGAGAACGAAGCCTAATCCGCGAAGACGTCGAAGTACTCTCCTTCTGGAACCTCCTGCTGGTGATACTCCTCCTTCTCAACTGAGCAACAGGGGCATAAAGCCGTGAGTACATTGGTACTCAGCAAGCCGTTTGTAACAAATGAATGCAATATAATATGCAAAGCTTAACAATGGATGGCTGAAGGGTTACTTTTGCATAAAGCAACAATTTAAAGTAAATACAATAAATAGATTGCAAAGCATCTTTAACAAAGGACGTTAAATAAATAAACAAAGGAATTGAATATAACCACAAGTGAACTGACCATTCACTTCCCAGCTCAACCCAACCAGATTTCATAAAGACTCTACCCCTCGTGTGAAATCACCGAGCATTGTCCATGACCGAGGACACGGCTATTCGAATAGTTTTACACTCTGCAGAGGTTGCACAACTGTACCCACACGATGTGATTAGCCTCAGCTTAAGGTAATCACAACAAGGCCTTTACAATGTTCAATTCCAACCCAATCCCGCCCGCTAGGGTTTCGCATCACACCCCCCTTGCGCCCCGTGGAATGTATACGACACCCACTGACATCCCAATGGCGGAACCAGAATTGAAACATCACAAATTAATCAGCCAGGTCTGTCCCATACCAGACATGTGGTTTGCACGGTAAGACTCAGATCAATGGCGCACAAAGTTAAGTCCTTAAGTGTTCTCGGGCGAGACTACCACATCCCTCGAAGTGCTCCAACACTTCCCCCTTTACTGCACGATCATTCGCCCGAGTGAAAACCAATGTTGTATATCCACCGCCAATGACGCACCAACGTCACGGCACAAATTTTATAATAGTGGCACCAACCACGATTCAATATCTCATTAGGTCAAATTAATTAATCACATATGATGATGAAACCTTTCGCAAAATAAGCAAGGCTAAGCATTCTAATCGTACCAACCCAATGTGACAAATAACATAGCATCACTAATTAAATTCCCAACCTAAGGTGACAATGGCATCAAGGTATTCCAAAATATCAAGGAGGGAAATAACCAATTGGGACGATAACTACCAATACAAGGGTTTGAATAAAAATAGCAATGCAAGATAATTTAAAACAAAATAATTAAATAATAGATTGCAAACTGGGTTCAACATGATTAAAGGACACGACTTGCCTTGGCCTTGCTCAGTTGAGGGCTCTTGATCTTCGAATCCAACTTCCCCTCCTTCGAAAACGTGATCTAACGAGAGAGAAAACGCATCGAAAAGACAGAAAGAAATCAAATAAAATTCAAATAAACTCCAAAAACTGCAAAACCAGAACTAAAAGAAATAGCTCAATTTTAGATGAATTTAGGAAGAAGAATCGGGTCAATCGGAGTTCGGACGAAGGAGAACGAGCGATCTAAAGTTTGCTGGGGCGAGAAAATGCTGGAAATTCACAGATGTTACTGTTCACCCGAGAACAATTTTTGGAAAGGAGGCTAGCGCTGGCGAGAGGAGGCATGGAAGATGAATCTAACTAGCAAAATAGGTTGTTAGGGACCTAAGGCACACATAGGAAGCGACGGCACGCCAAACGGAGCACGGTGACGGCACGGGCGGCTACAACGACATGGGTAGGAGAGAGGAATAAAATCCGGGCATAGGACATGGAGGAGTAGGGTGAGCACGGGCTAGAACGCGGCTTGGCGAAGCTAGGAAAATTATCGGCTCGGCCAGAAACCCATCGGAGACGGCGCAAACGACGTTTGAACGACGTCGGGAAGGTCAAAGGAAAAACTTAATATCTTGGTGCTCGATGAACGAAATCTAAAACCACTTGGAGGGTAGCTACCTGGGATGGTTTGGCACAAAGTGACGCGAACGGATTGGTGAAAACATCACCGGGCAGATGGGGGACATGGGATGCCATTGGCGGCCATGGCGAGGTTCGGAGGCAAAAATTTGTGGAGGCTTTTCGGGGAAACGAAAGTGAGCACGGCGTAGAACGTGGCGAGGCAAGTCTAAGAAAAATTACGGCAAGGGCTAAAGCTTACCGGAGGCGACGAATCGACGTCGGGAAGCGCTCTTGACCTAGATTGGGGAAAACTCGGTTCCGGGAGATTGGCTGCACCAAAACCAAATTAACTTGGCAAGAAGGTATACGGGACATGATGGCACAATGTGACTCGAAAGGATCATGAAGAAACTCACCGAATAGCTCGAGACACGACGAGCAAATTCGGGACTGGAGGGGCTCGGTGCCGACGGCGTCCTGGGCTTTGAGGGGACTTGGCACGGCTTGGGATGGGTTTAGGGGAGCCAAGGGGTCCTATTTATAGGCTTGGAAGAGGTAGAAACCGACTCCAATCCGCGGATTTCGGTTTAGAGTCCGTTTCAGAAAATTGGAGATAAAAGGCAAACGGATGAACGAAACGGAAAGAGGCCTATTGGGATGGATTCCTTGCGTGATTTGGCACAACTTTTCTTTTGGGAAGACATTGAGATAAGGTCCGGTTTGGAAGTTATGACGAGAGAGGAAAACCGGAAAGAACTGTACGCAGAGCAGGAGGATCGATCGGGTCTCTGCGCTGGGAAGAAGACGGATGAACAGTACCGCGCGGTACCGTTCATTCTCTCTCTAGATTTTTTTTTTGGAAATTTCAAATTGAGCTCAAACAAACTCCGAAAAATCCCAGAAAAAATACAGAAAAATTCCTTGTGACACAAGGAACACAAATAAAATATTTTTGGCAAATATTAATATTTAATTTAATTATATTAAATCTTTTTAATTAATGAAAATTCCAATTAAACTTTAATTAATTTCAGAAAAATCCAAATGGTGAATTTTATTTTAAAAGCTTCAAAAAGGCTCTGAAAATCAGGATGTTACAAACCTCCCCCCTTAAACGGAATCTCGACCCCGAGATTCAGGCTCACTAAAAGAATAGGTTACCAGGTGCGACTTCGGAGACGACGTTGTCCAAGCTTCCCCTCGCAACACTCTGAGGTATTTGGTTTCCTTGTCCTGACGATGTTCCACATCTTGTTCCTGGTGTCTTGGCGGGGGTACTTCCAAGGTTGAACGGGATTGGCATGATTCCTTGCCATTGATAGGGCGTGGTCCCGAAACATCATGATGAGGCATTGGAGCTGGAGTCTTGAAATCGAATTGTTGCGGTACCCGAGCTGGTTGGTATGTGTTGAATCTGACTCTTTGTAACTATTGTGACTGAACTCCTTGGTGAATCATCTTCCACTTCTGAGACTCTTTCCATCTCATGACGAATCTCTTCAAGGCTCAATAGGTCAGAGGGAACAGCAAAGGTAAGTGGTAAACTCGTCTAAGGGGAATATTCTAATGGCAAACCTAAACTAAACAAACACTTAGCCGAAAAGGCTAACAAAAGAAGCAATAAACTCCACAAAAAGATTTTTGACATGACTGCATCATAATGCTAGAAGCAAAACTGCAGCTCACATCACATCCAACGGCAAATAAGAAGCAAGACGTTCTAAACGATACTAAAACTATAACAAGGTTCAAATCTAATGGCTCATAATCTTCACGGAAATCTCCAATCTTGTCTTGACATATTGGGTGCTCCCTTGATCCAAACTTCACAGCACAGCTTGAAGAGTTCCATGCCAACTTTCACTATGATCGAGGGACACTCGAGACATCTATAGACTTTATAGGGATAAGAAGTCAAATTGAATTTTGAAAACAATATTTCAGAGGAGGCAAAGAGAAAGAATCCTAAGAATGAGGTAAGAATAAAGAATTACTAGATAACCATTTGGTTCATTTGATTTAGAAAATAAATTTTGAACTCTTGACTAATTCGACCATTCTAACTAGGGCTCCGTCCTACAGTCGATATAGCTCTGATACCATCTCTGTAGAGACCCGAATATACAAATCCGGACTCTCCTGTGTATTCTGCACTAGTCCAGGATCACGCTAGTGCACACAGTATAAACAAAGATGAAATATCGAACATATCATGATTTACTAAGAAAAGACTCAAATATTATTAATAATCATCAGAGTACGACCTTATGGTCAAGCTTACAATAGACTAGCCCGAAGGGCTTAACAAAAACTAGCAGCGGAAATCCAAAAGAAAGCGCAGCAGCCAATCGACACGCCCACAGGCTATCGAGTGGAGAACGAAGCCTAATCCGCGAAGACGTCGAAGTACTCTCCTTCTGGAACCTCCTGCTGGTGATACTCCTCCTTCTCAACTGAGCAACAGGGGCATAAAGCCGTGAGTACATTGGTACTCAGCAAGCCGTTTGTAACAAATGAATGCAATATAATATGCAAAGCTTAACAATGGATGGCTGAAGGGTTACTTTTGCATAAAGCAACAATTTAAAGTAAATACAATAAATAGATTGCAAAGCATCTTTAACAAAGGACGTTAAATAAATAAACAAAGGAATTGAATATAACCACAAGTGAACTGACCATCCACTTCCCAGCTCAACCCAACCAGATTTCATAAAGACTCTACCCCTCGTGTGAAATCACCGAGCATTGTCCATGACCGAGGACACGGCTATTCGAATAGTTTTACACTCTGCAGAGGTTGCACAACTGTACCCACACGATGTGATTAGCCTCAGCTTAAGGTAATCACAACAAGGCCTTTACAATGTTCAATTCCAACCCAATCCCGCCCGCTAGGGTTTCGCATCACACCCCCCCTTGCGCCCCGTGGAATGTATACGACACCCACTGACATCCCAATGGCGGAACCAGAATTGAAACATCACAAATTAATCAGCCAGGTCTGTCCCATACCAGACATGTGGTTTGCACGGTAAGACTCAGATCAATGGCGCACAAAGTTAAGTCCTTAAGTGTTCTCGGGCGAGACTACCACATCCCTCGAAGTGCTCCAACACTTCCCCCTTTACTGCACGATCATTCGCCCGAGTGAAAACCAATGTTGTATATCCACCGCCAATGACGCACCAACGTCACGGCACAAATTTTATAACAGTGGCACCAACCACGATTCAATATCTCATTAGGTCAAATTAATTAATCACATATGATGATGAAACCTTTCGCAAAATAAGCAAGGCTAAGCATTCTAATCGTACCAACCCAATGTGACAAATAACATAGCATCACTAATTAAATTCCCAACCTAAGGTGACAATGGCATCAAGGTATTCCAAAATATCAAGGAGGGAAATAACCAATTGGGACGATAACTACCAATACAAGGGTTTGAATAAAAATAGCAATGCAAGATAATTTAAAACAAAATAATTAAATAATAGATTGCAAACTGGGTTCAACATGATCAAAGGACACGACTTGCCTTGGCCTTGCTCAGTTGAGGGCTCTTGATCTTCGAATCCAACTTCCCCTCCTTCGAAAACGTGATCTAACGAGAGAGAAAACGCATCGAAAAGACAAAAAGAAATCAAATAAAAATCAAATAAACTCCAAAAACTGCAAAACCAGAACCAAAAGAAAGATCTCAATTTTAGATGAATTTAGGAAGAAGAATCGGGTCAATCGGAGTTCGGACGAAGGAGAACGAGCGATCTAAAGTTTGCTGGGGCGAGAAAATGCTGGAAATTCACAGATGTTACTGTTCACCCGAGAACAATTTTTGGAAAGGAGGCTAGCGCTGGCGAGAGGAGGCATGGAAGATGAATCTAACTAGCAAAATAGGTTGTTAGGGACCTAAGGCACACATAGGAAGCGACGGCACGCCAAACGGAGCACGGTGACGGCACGGGCGGCTACAACGACATGGGTAGGAGAGAGGAATAAAATCCGGGCATAGGACATGGAGGAGTAGGGTGAGCACGGGCTAGAACGCGGCTTGGTGAAGCTAGGAAAATTATCGGCTCGGCCAGAAACCCATCGGAGACGGCGCAAACGACGTTTGAACGACGTCGGGAAGGTCAAAGGAAAAACTTAATATCTTGGTGCTCGATGAACGAAATCTAAAACCACTTGGAGGGTAGCTACCTGGGATGGTTTGGCACAAAGTGACGCGAACGGATTGGTGAAAACATCACCGGGCAGATGGGGGACATGGGATGCCATTGGCGGCCATGGCGAGGTTCGGAGGCAAAAATTTGTGGAGGCTTTTCGGGGAAACGAAAGTGAGCACGGCGTAGAACGTGGCGAGGCAAGTCTAAGAAAAATTACGGCAAGGGCTAAAGCTTACCGGAGGCGACGAATCGACGTCGGGAAGCGCTCTTGACCTAGATTGGGGAAAACTCGATTCCGGGAGATTGGCTGCACCAAAACCAAATTAACTTGGCAAGAAGGTAGACGGGACATGATGGCACAATGTGACGTGAAAGGATCACGAAGAAACTCACCGAATAGCTTGAGACACGACGAGCAAATTCGGGACCGGAGGGGCTCGGTGCCGACGGTGTCCTGGGCTTTGAGGGGACTTGGCACGGCTTGGGATGGGTTTAGGGGAGCCAAGGGGTCCTATTTATAGGCTTGGAAGAGGTAGAAACCGACTCCAATCCGCGGATTTCGGTTTAGAGTCCGTTTCAGAAAATTGGAGATAAAAGGCAAACGGATGAACGAAACGGAAAGAGGCCTGTTAGGATGGATTCCTTGCGTGATTTGGCACAACTTTTCTTTTGGGAAGACATTGAGATAAGGTCTGGTTTGGAAGTTATGAAGAGAGAGGAAAACCGGAAAGAACTGTACGCAGAGCAGAGGGATCGATCGGGTCTCTGCGCTGGGAAGAAGACGGATGAACAGTACCGCGCGGTACTGTTCATTCTCTCTCCAGATTTTTTTTTGGAAATTTCAAATTGAGCTCAAACAAACTCCGAAAAATCTCAGAAAAAATACAGAAAAATTCCTTGTGACACGAGGAACACAAATAAAATATTTTTGGCAAATATTAATATTTAATTTAATCATATTAAATCTTTTTAATTAATGAAAATTCCAATTAAGCTTTAATTAATTTCAGAAAAATCCAAATGGTGAATTTTATTTTAAAAGCTTCAAAAAGGCTCTGAAAATCAGGATGTTACACTTAAGCATGCCCCCAGAGCTTGGTATGAGAGGCTTAAGTCCTACTTATTGAGTCATGGTTTTGAGATGGGTAAAGTAGACAAAACCTTGTTCATCCGCCGGCCTGGCACTGATCTTCTGCTCGTCCAGATTTATGTGGATGACATCATCTTTGGCGGCTCCTCGCATGCTCTCGTTTCCCAGTTTTCCGATGTCATGAGCTCGGAGTTTGAGATGAGCATGATGGGCGAGTTGAGCTTCTTCCTTGGCTTCCAAATTAAGCAGACTCGGGAGGGTACCTTCTTGCATCAGGGCAAGTACACTCGAGTCCTCCTGAGGCGCTTTGATATGAGTGATGGTAAGCCGGTGTCCACTCCTATGGCTACATCAGCTTCACTCGACCCAGATGAGGACGGCGAGCTAGTTGATCAGAAGGAGTATCGTAGTATGATCGGCTCCCTCTTGTACCTCACTACCTCGAGACCGGACATACACTTCTCCGTGTGTCTTTGTGCCCGGTTTCAGGCTTCTCCTCGCGTTTCTCACTGCCAGGCGGTGAAACGCATTCTTCGGTACCTTCGAGCTTCCATTGACTATGGTATCTGGTACTCTTCCTCGTCCTGTCTTTCCTTGAGAGCCTACTCGGATGCAGACTTTGCTGGCTGTAGGATAGATAGGAAGAGCACTTCTGGCACCTGCCAATTCATTGGCACTTCTCTCGTTTCCTGGTCTTTCAGGAAGCAGTCCGGTGTTGCACAGTCCACCGCAGAGGCCGAGTACATTGCTGTAGCCAGGTGCTTTGGATGGCTTCGACCCTGCGGGATTTTGGGTTAGTCATAGATAGTATTCCACTCTTTTGTGATAACACTTCAGCGATTAACATTGCTAAGAACCCAGTGCAGCACTCTCGGACCAAGCATATTGATATTCGCTATCACTTCCTTAGAGACTATGTAGAAAAGGGTGACATCGTGCTCCAGTTTGTGGAGAGTGACCACCAGTTGGCTGATATCTTCACCAAGCCATTGGATAGCTATAGGTTTTCAGCTCTGCGGGGAGAGCTTGGGGTGGTTCGTCCGTATGGACTGTTGTGAGGGGGAGCTTTGTGCTTTACTGCTTTATCATATTGATTATGTTCTTGCTCCTTTCTGATTGCATTGCATACGGGTGCATTGGGTTTAGTCCTTCTAGCATAGGCTAGAGTGGTTCTCTTGTCTAGCTGCTTAGACTTCTTGCTCTTATCTTGTGATTCTAGGATGATGCTTATTAGCTGTTTCTCTTCTCACTAGGTTGAGCTCACTCACTACTTATAGGTTCTAGCGAGGGTCGGGCCACCCTTGGGTAGACAGGGTACATGTTTGCTCCTTAGTCTGTTAGATGATCAGTTGATAGTCCTAGAGTCATATGTGGTAGATGAGAGTCAGTCTGAGCCATAGTATCCTCTATATCTTATCTATGCTTTAAGGACTGCCTGTTTGGTTTTCTTTGCCAGCTTCTCGATTTTACTTCTTTGGTTCAGGGGGAGTTCATTAGGGAGCTTCTGGAGCTTAATATTGACATAACTCAACTTGAACTAAAAGATGCATCCCATGTTGAGGGGGAGCTGGATTTTCTTGCATTTTAGCATTTCGCATTGTAATATAATTACATTGAGCCTTGATTATTATCCTGTTATGACATGTTTACAATGCTTTACACCTTGCCATGACTTGTGCTTATTTGCTTGATTTATCATGACTTCATATGTGTAGACTAGCTTTTGCCATGATAAGTAAATTAAAATTGCTCAACTTGAATTAAAACTTTTCATGATAGCATTTAAGTCTAGTCTGTCTTAAGTTATCCTTGTATGATCCATGCCATGTCAAATAGGCTGAGTTGAGTCTTGAATCTTTGTTGAGCCTTAGATTGAGCTATTTTAGTCTCTTGATGTAGCATGAGTTAGTACAACATGTTTAAAAAGCAAAAAGATCTCTTTTGTGCGAAAAAACTGATCTCACCAATTCTTTCTCATGAGACGGCTTGCCATTGTACTAGGCATGAACTCAGGGAGAGTTTTGGATGACCTAGACTATCTTCTTAAGCTTCTTGCTTGGAGTGGTCGCATAAGGCTTGAGATCTAGCACATGATAAAAATATTGGTTGGAAACGACCATAAGTTTCAAAAGAAAATATGTCATTTGTGCTCATTTTGCTTAAGCTACAAAAAGAACCAAGTACTTGAACCAATGTTTCATTCTTGAGCATATAGCACTCTATTTGGACTCAATACTAGCTTCTTGGTTCCGCTTAGCTTCTTGACATGGCCTGCATCATCCTTGGATATCTCTAGCTAGACTTTGCTTATTGATGACTTGACATGCTCACAAAATGCACTACATTTCAGATCGTCATCTATGTGTTCTAGCTGGGTTATACATATCTTGTCATGATCTAGATAGCCTTTTATTGAGTTATGGCTTGGTGTAATACATTATGGTCATTTTGGATAATTCTCATGGCTCTACATGCTTAGAATAAACAATCTTCAGCCATTTCATCCACCTTTGTGATCTTATTTTCTCCTTTGCATCATTGATGTGTTTATTGCCAAAAGGGGGAGAATAGAGGAGAAAAGGCTATTTGGGAAAATTTTAGAGTTTTGGAGAACAATTTGCTCTTTCAGTTGTTGCTCTAGTGTTTCCTTCTGTTGACATGGTTATTAGCTTCATTTCCTTCCTTTGGACCATGTTTGACTTCTTTCTTGCATTTCAAACTCAACTTCACGCTTTTTCAGGGTTTGTCAATATACTCATCAAGGGGGAGATTGAGAGACCATGTGGTTGAGACCCCATGTGTGTGATGAGTAATTGACATCGGTTTAGAGAGTTGAGTTTGGTTTGGGTGGTTCGGACCGTGACATTGCAGGGTCCAATCGGGCTCGGTCGGACATGGTCAAACCTGGTCAAAGGGCTTAGGATGCATATTCTGATGATTCGACAGGTTTGGACTTTATTATGCGTAAGTATGACTTACTGATGCTATTTATGCTTTCATGTATCGAGCGGTGCTATTTGATGGGTTTCTTGTATGTGTTGGCTGCAGGACATCGAGGCGGAGTCGTGGCGAGACACGAGGTGACCAGACTAGACACGGGCGGTGTCGGAGGTCAGAACGATCGGATGTGTCGAAGACAGCGGAGACTCGAGATGGTTGCGGGTCGTGGATGACAAGGAACGCGGAAGCTTCCCGGACGGTGCAGGAGGGGCGTTTCGGGAAAAACGCAAGGCTGCACAAGCGGGAGACGGTTCCGTTCGGGTTTAGCAGGCGTAACGGGTTGGAGACCCATTGGCCAAGGGTTATAAATAGGAGGGAGTGGCTGCATGCCCCCTCATGCACTCCAAGGGTTTCTAGGGTTTGCTTTAGTCAAAATGAGCTTTAGAGGGTTGTTTTGGTTTTAGACTTTAGTTGGTGAGAGTGGCTGTGGAGCACAGGCTGTGTCTCCTTCGTGTCTCCTCTCTGTGTTGTGTCTCTCCAAGAAACATGTAGGGAGTGTGTTCTTGGGATTGTGAGAGGGAGAGGATGGATTGATGAGCTTGTAATCATTCCTCTTGTATCAATCATGTATCTCCTTTCCTCTTTATCAATATGAGATGGTGTTTGTTTCAGTTCTTGAGCTCTCTGTTGTTTCTATTCTTCGATGCCCTCTTTTGGTGATTTTTGAGTTTTTGCATTTTCTTGTTGTCTCTCGCTGAGAAGGCTCAAAATGGGTTGCCGTGATCTAGGAGATGCCCAAAAGCCATTTGGCTAGTCAATCCTACGAGCAAGCCTTGTTTAATTTCAGTTTTTGCAGTTTGGGCTCCTCTGTTCTTCCCTTTCCCTGTTCTTGGTTTCTAGGTTTTAGAGAGAATCTTGATTTCCTTCTCAAGATTGGCCTGAGTTTTGGTCCTGGAAGTCCTTAGGCTATTGCTTTCTTGATTGCAAAATCTCATAAGCAAAGGACTTAAGACCATTGAGTATTTTGGATTTTGTGTTGTCCCTGTTCAGTTCATGCTCATTTCTAGTGTTTTGATGCATTTCTTGATTCCCTCTGTGAGATGGCATGAAATTTGGACTTTCTAGTCCTGGGGCTATTGCTAATCTATCCTCAAAGTTTCATGGCCAAAGGATCAAAGATTAGGGAGTAATTTGGGTTTTTGTGAAGGTCTCTGTAAGTTTTCAGGTTTTTGCCCAAATCTTGATTTCTTGTGTTTGAGTTGGATTTTCTTGAGTCTCTAGCCTCCTCTGGCTATTTAGGTCATAGTTATGAAATTCTGGGCTGAGGACATCAGAGGGATTCTCTCAATTTCATTGCTGTGAAGAGTTTTGGATTTGCCTGCCGAAACTGCTCTCTGCTGGCTGTCCGAAAATTCGATGGGCAGTCAGACTGGTATTTCACCGGCGGTCTGACTGGAGTTCACTGGGCGGTCAGACCGGCCCATACTTGGCGGTCAGACCGGCCCTCCCATGGCGGTCTGACCGGCCATAGCAGAGAGGTCTGACCAGCCCCCCTCTCTTGCAGGTTCTATTGCTTGCCTTTTTGCCATCTTTTTCTTGTTAAGTCCTTTGGTGATTATTTTTCTTTTTAGGTCCTGTGAGCCCTTTGTCTTCATAGCACCTGTTGCTATCGGAGAAGAACATACTTCTTTGGGTACTTGTGGGGGACGATTTTAAAATAGTCGACATTCACCCCCCTCTGTCGCCATTTCGTTCCAACAATTGGTATCAAAGCCGGTTAGTTCTTCTCAATAGATCTTAACCAGTTTCTAGAGCTATGGCGACGGACAAGTACTCGACCAAGCCCCCGGTCTTCGATGGGATCGACTATCCCTTCTGGAAGAGCTGGATGGAGACCTACATTCAGGCTCAGGGCCAAGACATGCATCATAAAACCTTAATCCAATGACCTAGTTATCCTAACTCAACCCATAACTCAAATCCCAAAATTCTCAATTTCTGCCCAAAACCAATCCAAACAAAATGCGATTTTTGCAAAATCTCTTGACCATACTTCAACACTTGCAATGGTTCATCACAACAGTATCATGGATCTTCTTACATGGTTCTTGAATCTCTACCTTAATGAACTCATTGGCAATTCTTTAAAAATACAAATTAGAGGTGATTTGAGAAAAGAAGAAGAATTTTGCAAAGAGAGCTCCAAGTGGTCAAAAGAAGATTGTGAAGAACTGAAAATGACCATTTGAAACAGAAATGAATAGAAGTTACTAAAAGTAACACTTCCGCACAAAAACTTCATATCCACCCAAAAGTGTCAGGAAATCTCACTCTAGATCCATATGAAAGAGCAATTGCTCAATTTAACCTTAGTCACAGTGGGAGGTGATAGAAAATCACAACAACACTATAAAGTTCCAAAAATCAAGACCTTGCACAAAACACCAAATCACGCTATAGATGTGCATTTTTTACTTCGTATTGAAGAAAGTTTAATTCCAGTCTAATCAGAATAGGCTTCCCCCAAGTGGGATGATTCTTACACTGTGGTCGAAGTTACACGAGTAGGCTCGGTACAACTTTCCATGGAAGATGGCTTGATTCTCTCAAACTCGTGGAATACCGACCAATTGCGCAAGTTCTATGTATAACTTTTCTACTCTTTCAATAAAGTTTTTAGTTTGTTCAATCTTTATTGTTGTAAGTTGAGTAGAGCTTCTTTTATGTTTGTTCAATCATTTCTGGTATATTCAATATGTTCAAACTGATCGGAGAAGAAAACATTTCGAGTTGAAGTCTCTCCTCTATGCTAGTGGTCCTGCCACTAGAAGCAGCTTCCTAGTGTCATACTGCTTCCAACTCTTACTGTTAGCACAAAACAGTTGAGTTAACTAAGAAAAATTGAATTGATTTAAAGAAGGAACTTTGAGTGTTTGTCCTATTATCGTTTATACCTTTGATTTGATTAACCTAATCAAAGAAAGGTTACATCACCTAATCGAAGCCTTTCCTTTCAACATATAATCCTGCCCACTAGAAGGAACTTCCTAACATGGACTCATTCCTAACTTTTGCTACCAGAACATGACAATCGAAGTCAACAATGATAGTCGGATGAACTGCTTTGATCTCTACATACCCTATTCTGTACTATTTGTATAGTTTATCTATATAAACTAAATAAATAGTTGGGAGCTAGGATAGAGTTATCAATATAACTTCGATTCTTAATAATAATTTCACTTTCTTTCATTTCTTTTTTTGTCTTATGAGTACTAACTACTCAACAAGATGAATTGATGGGAAAGGAAGGCGATTTTCATTAACAAAAGGTTTGCTTTTTACAAAGTTCCCTATTACAAACTACTCTAACGAAGGAGAGTCGATTTGCATCTCCTCCACTATATGTCGACGAACTGGCCCCAGTTCTTTGATCAGATGGGTTACCTCTGCTTTAGAGCATTCAAAGTTATAATCGATCGGTCGAAGGTTTAGGCTTTGGTCGCATGCCTTGAGTTTTGCCAAGGCATAACTTACAACACTCTTAACGACCTCTCATATCGAGCTAGCCTAGTTGGTCTTCAGGGTGGTTAAGAGCTTCTCTAAAGCTCTGACTTGTTGTCTGATCATACTTGAGTAAGCAGTCATGGTGTCCTTGGAAGGTTTGATCTTCTCAACACCAAGCGCTCCAAGTAGATCATTTAGAAGAGAAACGTTCTCGTGAAGAATCCTCTTCATCGACTGTGTCTCCTCCCAACTACGAGTCGAAGCCACAATGAGTCACTTTATTTTGACTACAGTCTCTGCAAAGCAAAGTGAAACTTAGTAAAAAAAGATACTTCATAAAAAGACTAGTTAGTAAGAACTAGTCGAAGGTAAAGATTTCCTTACCTACTAGTCAAGATTCGAGTTTCTCGACTTTATCTTTATACTGGTCTTCTAGCAACCTAATCCTCTGGTTTTTCTCTTTTTTTGAGACAGGTAAGCTCGCCAATCACTTTGGTCTTTTCATCGACCTCAGTGCACAGCTTATCCATTTTGACATCTTTATTTATAAAAAGAAATGAGTTGGAGAAAAACAAGAAAGACATCTAAATAAGTAGTCGTAAGTTCAAAACTTGCTGTTATTTTATCTTGCAACTTGTCAATTGCATAATTTGCCTTCAAAAGCTCGATCGTAAGGTCAACGTTCTCCTTCCTTAACTACTACGTCTTGACCTTCTCATTGTCGAATGCATCAGATAAGGTTTTTCGTCACTCTTAGACCTGTAAAGGCTAAAGATAGACATGAAGAGCTGGACTAGTAGTCAAATAGAAAAATACTATGTATGCCAGTGGCTTACCATTTCTTCACCTGCTCACACAGTTCAGCATTTTCCTGCCTTAAGAGCATGAGTTGTCTATGGTATTTGGCCATAGTAACCATGTCTTCCAAAACTCTTTGGATAAAGGGAGACAATGAGAATTAAGAAAAGTCAATTGTAAATGACTATACATTAGATGCTTACATTCATGCTTGTATAAGCTAACTTGGTGAGTATTTGTTGGGAATCCTATAGTTGATCGAGCTTTTTGACATTGTTCCACCACACCTTCTCGAAGTGCTCATTATCAAAGACGTTCCCCTTGTTGGGAAAATCTTTGCAGTGAGGAACTCAGTCATGAGATTGACACGAGGAAGACCTCACTACAAAAGCAGGATTAAAATACTTAGAGAAGAAGTTAGGTTCTTCTTCTTCTTCGGCTATACCTCCTTGGAGATGAGGAAGAGCCTCCACGGTGGTTCCCTCCTTAGCATGCTAGTTGGAGGGATTTTCACTTCTCAACCAGGTACTTCTACCCTATCTTCAGCCGCTCTTGCATCTATTGCTTCAACCACATTGGTGGTTGTGGTACCTTCAGCTTTAATAGCAGTTTCTGCAACCAAGAAGGTGGTTGTTTCTTTGACCATTTTTTCTCTTATCTCTTCAGTTGAAGGGAATAATGCCAAGGGGCTTCTCAATAAAAGCATCCTCAGTCGATGGGGGAGCAGAGGTAAAGTCATGAGAAGTTTGGAAAATTAACATTTAAGGAAACAAAAAGGTAAAATGTTATTCTTATGCTCTTATTTGCATACCTCACATTCTTAGCTTTGAAAGAAGGTTTCGTTAACTTCTTTCCCATGACCAGGCCTAGTCATTGAGGAGCGCGGTCACCTCCGGGTACAACAACTCCTTGTTCCTTTGCCCCTCTAGATGGTCAAGACTAATTTCAACCACCTAAAGAGTAGGCTCCTTCTCGATCATAGGTTCTACTACTGTAGCAGTCTCCTTCATAAAAGATACAAAACTATGCCAGTCCTCTTTTTTGAGTTGCTTAATAAAGCCTTGAGAAGCGCCAACTAAGAAAGCTTTATCATCGTAATAGAAGGATACCTTGATCTTGGGAGGTGGTTGCACTAGTACAACTGCCCTATCTCCTCTGTAGTAGCCACATCTGCAAAGAACTGCTTGATGGGGGCAAATAGAGGAGGAGAGGGAGGAGTAGCACTTGAACTCTTACCTGCTTATCGATTGCTTTCGACAGTCGACACCTCTTGTTTGGAGGAGTTTACGACTATGAAATCCTAAAGATGAGATCGACCTTCGATTACCTTTAGACATTCTTCTCTTTCCTCGGTGGATACATCTACAAAGATGCGAGAAATCTCCACATCAAGTGTTGAAGCCTTCTCACAGCTAGTTTTGACTCAGGAGTCAATCTCTCAATGCACGATTTGCATAGACAGATAAAGTGGTCAGTATACAGAACTCAAAATTCAGAATCTAACTAACAGAATGAGTTTGTCTATTACTTATCATCCTCATAATCTCTTGCCGTATCCTTGTCCCCCAAGTACATCCACGTTGGATGTACTCGTTTCTTCAGAGGGTTGAAACAATGAGTGATGAAGTTTTTCACCACATGCCAATCGATGAGCCCCTTTTCCCTTATTTCCTTAATGGCTTGGATGTAGGGGGCTATCTGAGTAAGATCTTTGGGGACTGAATTCCAATAAGAATTTCTTTTTGTAGCCTTCCCCACCAAAGAGAGACTGTCTTCGTTGGTTGTCTCCCAGTAAAATCACTTTTTCTTCCAGTTCGGCCATGAGGGCCGAGAAAACGTCTAGATGTATTCTTCTATCTTGCCGTCATAGAGCTTCAGACCACAGCTCCCGACAACCCCGGCTTGTCTGCTCATTTCATAGTAATACTAAAAGAGCTCTAGATCTAGAGGATTCCCTAGATAGGCTTTGCACAGGTACACGAACATACTTAACAAGGTGATCAAATTGAAAACTAGGTTCACCAATTCCACCCGAAAGTACTCGAGTATGACTGTGAGAAAGGGGTGAGCAGGAAGTTGAAGTTCACACTCACAATATGCTTGGGAAACTAGGATTTGCTCAATCTTCCTGATGGCCAATGTTGTCCAGTGGCTTCAATCCACTTCACATATTTCCTTGAAGGGATCTTCTTAGCTTTGACCAAGGCTTTCATCTTTGTGACATCCATCTCTGACACCAGCCAATTGGAAGAAGACTTCGCCATTTTTCTTAAACGATTGATTTGGATTTGGAAGAAATTTTGGGAAGAAGGCTTGGTCGGTGGCGGAAAACTCAAAGTAGATTGGAGCAGAAGGGGAAAGTATGAAGCCCAAAAGATTACCCTATGGTAAGTTTTTATAAACGTATGAGTCACTTACCAATCTCGAGAGCCCATTAGTTACTACCTCTTTGGGAATTACTCCAAATGGACAGATTAGCGAGAATCGATTGGGATTCTAAAATTCCTCTATTCGAAATTGATGTGTCTTTACAACTCAAGTGAAATTACCTTTTTGACCAAGTTCACATATGGTCGAATTAGATCGAAAAGACTCTGTTTTCGACCTTCGTCTATCTATGACCGCTTTTTCTCAAGTAAGTTATTTTCACTTCAAGTTGGGGGGCTAGATGACGAGTATGTAACAATCCTTAAATTGTTATTTATCTATAAATGATGTTGTTACGTCATTATACTCCTTGAGGATACCCCTTACCTATAAGGGAGAGATTTCACAAGATAGTCATAAACTCTTTGACGATATCTCCTTAGTCGTAAGCTCTTCTACCACCGCAAGTTTACAACTTCAGAGATTTGAATTGCATAAATACTTCACTTACATTTGCAAAACAAGTTGCAATAATTGTTGTGTAAGAAAATTTGATTTGCTCATTAACATATATGGTTACTTTTGGGTTAATAATACAATAAGCTTTTATGATTGCTGCTGTCTTATAACATTAATTGTGCAACAGCAAAGAACTGTTAAAATGGATGGCATATACATATACCATGCATACACCTTGGCTTCTTTGTTACCATACTTTCAGCTTATCAAAAGCCGATGACGGCTTTGTTTTCAAGAAGGGGAGGATGATGAGGACATGACCCCTATGGATACAACTATATTTGCTATGCTTGTTGTTCCAATTACAAGAGCTCCTACGCATCACTTAAATTATCAGGTGAGCTCGTTTGAATGAGGTTTTACTTTGTTTGATAAAGAACTTATGATATTACATAATGAGAGTCCGTTGCATTTGTTATCATGTACCAAGATTTATGATCAATATCATGCAATACGTGAGGCTATACATATGTTAAAACTGAGAACGGTTTTCTATCAAGAATGGAAGGATGATGTGACCACGCCACCAACACATACGACCATATCATCTAATATCAAGATTGAACTAAAGCACCACATCATTTTTGGACCAATCGAAGTAAGAGTTTAAGTTGGACAGGTTTTGGAATCCAATTCGGCTTTCAGATCAATTCGGATTTAGTCTGACAGGCCTAACTTCAAATATGCATAACTTTCACATACCGAATCCGTTTGAGCTCCACGGGTACTTGTTGGAAAGTTTTTCTCATCCTCTTTCCAATTGATTTGGTCTCAACTTCAAATTACTCCTATGCAAATTACAATCATCAAAATAAGGTGCTGCGCCACCTGTTTGGGCCAAATTGGGCCTTGTAATGCCTAGGCCCAAGGGGGAGGCGCCCCCTCTCTAGGTCCGTACTGTTCATGGATATACTGTTCACGTGAATAGTACTGTAAATAGTACCACCCCTTATTTCTTAGTTTTGCGCGGCTTTCCCTCACTTATTTAAGGAGGTCACACCCTTCTAGTTTCCTAGGATTTTATTTGCTTAGTTTCTCCATTGTGAAAACTCTTATTTTTCGCTTGTGTCGACTAGACCAACCGTAAAGAACCTCTGTGGATTCCTACCTTTTAAACTCAATATAAATATTTGCAATTTCAGATTGCTTCTTATCTTGTTCTTGCGTGTTTTTCGGTTGCATGCAGAAATATACCTTCGTGGTCAGGTCAACCACTTTCTTGGCACGGCTGATAACGACTTGGAGTGTGGTTTAGCGATTGTTTGGTGTTCTGGTCGTGGCCGGTTAGAAGCCTGCATCATCACAGTCGTTCTTCTCCAAATCGAAGTTATCATCCTATTGGAAGATCGGGACCCGATTGCATCATCACCTGCACATCTAAAGACCAAGCAAGCATTTCACGCACAAGTTCTATATACTTAACTCATATTAGTCAAAATATTGCATTATGCAACACACCACAACTAACTAATGGCACCCATAACATGCATACACTAATCCAACTCAAAAATCTATTTTCACTGCTCTCTGGCTATACCCACCGGTCTGACCACACTCCCTATGGTGGTTAGACCGCACCGGTCAGACCGTCGGCCACAGGCCGGTCTGATCGCTTAAGTCCACCAGAAAACACCTATATGGAATTTTAGTTAAACTCTATCGAGTTTCAGCTCTAGTTTCTAATTCCATTAGCACCTAATACAAACTCAATCTCAAACAGACTTACACAAAATGTTTGGTGTTTATTTTCCAAAAGTCTATGACAGATCAGACCGCCTTTCCCATAGACCGCCGGGCTCACAACCTTACAAATAGGTTAAAGCCGGTCAAACCGCTAATCCAAGCCCGGTTAATGATAGCACAATTTGAAATCTGAATTTCCTAAAAAATTTTACAAAATTTAAATTTAACTTAAATAAAATATCAATTATTCATCGTAAACACATACCAGACCCTCTGCCTGTTATCTCAAACTTCTTGTCAGTTAAGCATCGCCGTCTTGTCTTCCCTTGCTAGCTGCTGCTAGTGCTGCTACTGTCAATAGTACGTGCCATATACCGATCGATCATGAAGAACAAACAATAATACAGCATAATTCAGCATATATATTCTCTCATTTAATTTGTCTCCCACCGTTTCCGTCCTTGTATGGGTGACCAATCAGTGAGGGACGGCTCGGTTTGGTTGGTAGGTGGTGGTTGGCGAGCAGGTTAGCCGACTAAGAGCAAGTTTAATAGTACAGATAGCTGCTACTTTCAATACATTTTCATGTCATCAAAAGATAATGATGCAGTCAACTCATACAATAAGCTGGCTATAAGTTGTCTCCACAAGAGCTCTCAATCATTTAATACATACATGGGTATTGATAATTTAATACATGCATGGGTATAGCAATTAGTTCTATGGGTACATACATGGATAATACCTCTTTTCCTGTGCTATAGCTTGACTCTTGCATGGGAGTCGGCTTGGCTCTCTCTCTCTCCTTTTCTCTCCCCTCCACATAGGACTATGCTGACATGGATTCCCTTATAGCTAGCACAGTCAGCCTTATTAAACTTGCTCTAATTAAGCTGACGCTAACTAGCCTGCCAGGTTCGACCAATCTGGAGCACTAGCTGCTGCTGTTTCCTCTCTTCTTCATGGCCAAACGCTTAGACACTTTCAGCGTGTTTGGTACTTTACACCAGGCCGCGGTCTGACTCTGTGCATGCAGGCACCAATGTTTGGTTGCTCCCTAGTCTGGTTGTAGCGATGCTTTGCACATGCATGCGCCTGGCCGCGCGGAAACGAATCTTATTTTCGTTTCTCCCTGGCCTGGCTGGCAGGAGCGAGCCTGGCTGACGAAAACGAGCCTGGCTTATCCTATACAGGAACCAAACACGCTGTTTGGTATCTGTCCAATAAATTTGGCTTGCACACTTTGGTATTTGTCCAATAAATTTGGCTTGCACAGGACCACACAGTGCAATGCTAGCTAGCTAGCTAGCACAGGCAGTTCGCAAGAGAAGAAGCCTTGATCGCTTCTTTCTTAATTGTCACATGTTGCGTCATTCATTCATTTTCACTGCCCTGCCCTTTTCTCGTGCCTTTTGCGTTTTTTGTCGGATCGGATAGCTGCAGTCCCTGTTGCCAAGATTAAGGCTAGTTCTTTTTAGTTTTCAGCAGTTTTTAGCTGTTAATTTCTCTCAATAATTACTATTTATTAGATTAATAAGTTATAACTAATAATTATAAATCGCAGCCTAAAAGAACGTACCTTAACATATTCAATTAAATTAGCTGTTATGTCGGTGAAACCATGCAGAGATGGACAAAGTCTAACAAAATGTATACCTGCGGGTAGGCGTGTTTTCTTTTTAAAAAACTCACGTAGAGGCATTTTTTTAGATATTTTTTATTTATCTTTATAATTTGCCATATCATGTTGTAAAGATACTTTTTGCAGTACTTTAAAAAGGGTGTTCAATGTAGAGACACTATTTGAGACGTTTTGGATAAAGAACATGGAATGTGAATTGTAGAGGAATTTTTTTAGGTATTTTGTAAACTATAAAAAAAAATCATGCAGAGATATTTTTTGAGGCACTTTTTAAATCAACCTTATCTTGTAGAAACATTATTTGAGGCACTTCGAATTTCTAGAGATATTTTTCGATGTTAGTCATGTTGTTTACTAATTATAACAATTACAATGCAAGCATAAGCAATCTGTGGTGCGAGGTTGGGACCGTTGGGTTGGTTAGTAGAGCTAGTTGTTTTTCCACAGGATCTTGAGTTACAGGATTAGTTCCAACAAATTTTTGGAATATATTTTTCATTTGGATCGGCTTTCACATCTAAGTCAATATTTTTCATTTTTGGAAACAGGATCTTTAGATCGGCTGCCAGTTTTCCATTGTTGGACCCAATCGCCTGAATGCAGGCCGACCCAATCTTTACGAAGTCCTTAATGTTCTTTCTATCTTCCCGTTTTTGCTTACTATTTCCCGTGGATAAGCACGGAGTTATAGACTAGCACTAGAACTTAGGATGCGTACATTGATTAATGATACTTAAGCACTTTTGATAGCTGATTTATCAAAAAGGAGTTACAGAAGAGCTCGCACGCCGGAGTTACCAGTGACATACTAATTTGTCACTGACGGAGGCGCGGCGCTCGCGGACTGCGCGTGAGCTCGGACTCGCGGTCTTCAACGACGGGGCGAGCTCGAGCTCGAGTTCTTTTCCTCATTCGTTTGCACGAATCGATTGTAGCGAGCGCTTTTTCGTTCCTCGTTAGAGTTCAATCGGTCGTGCCAGCCCTAATTTTCTCTGTACTATTCATCAGGTTCAACCAAAAAACAAAAAAACCGATCTGGTCGGCCTGCCCGGACGCCGGCGACGCCGCTGGCACACGCGGTGAGTCGACATTGTCGCCGGCTGGCCACCGGCCGTCTCCCTCCCGTCCCTGGGCAGCGCGCCCAAAGCCACAGCGGGCCGGGCCGACGCGACGCCGTCGCTGCCATTGGTCGGCGCAACCGAAGCTAGCCATTCCAAAGCGTCACAGTCACGGCCTCCGGCCACCGCGCCTGTAGATGAACCCGAGGCCGAGCTACGTCCTGACCACCGACCGTGTAACTCCGTTCCCGACCACGACACCATTGCCTCGGTCGCCATCGCCGCCGCGCCTGCACGCGCGCCGTGCTATCATCATCACGATAGCCGACGCGCTCGTATGCTCGTCGACCGCCGCGTCGCGGCCGCTGTCCGTGTTCATGCCGGTGCGCTTGAAGCGCACCGAGCATTGTCGTCGCTGCCGCCATGCGAGCCCACTGGCCTCGTGCCGCGCGCACCCACCGGCTCGTCACACCACAGCATCGGTCACCATCGCCCTCAGGATATGGGCCTGTCTCTCTCAAACTCATGCTTTGGTTGTGGAGTCTGATACACACGGTCGTTGACAACTTATCAGAGATGGGAATGACAAGGTGGAGCTAATAACTGAGCTAAAACACAAGGACTGAAGCACGATTCTTGCGGTACAAACTGTCGCACCTTTCCACTGTGTTTTCTCTGTTACTCACAGGCTCGATTCTCTCAAAGACTTACGGAGTATATATAGACACAGCTGGCCACTCAGCAGGCCACTCACCCACTCCACACGGCTGATGACTTCCATGACGCTGCCCATACCGAGCAGTCTGCCCACGCCGCTCAGCCGCCTGCCCATGCCACTCAGCTCAACCGCCTGCCAACTGCTACAATAACTAGCCGCCTGCCCACGCCTGGCAGTTAGCCGACCGAGGATGACCTGCGTCATCCATGACCATTTGAGCTGACGACTGCTACAGTGGCTGTACCGAGTATGACGTCTGTAGTACTCCTCCGAGTATGTCATCTACAGTACTCGGTGCAGCTACGACCGGTTCGCTACAACAACGACCACACTCATTACAACTATGACCACGGTCGCTACAACTACACAGACAGATGCATACACACGACCACGACTACATACATAGGCACCACGACCACAGTGCTAGCAACTACAATCACTACTACAGAAAGCCTATATTAGACACCAAATCACAGACGGTTTTAATTTGGAGGCCGTCTGTGGTGTTTGTGGCGGGAAAAAGGAGTATCACAGACGGTTCTTACCGCTCAACCGTCTGTGATACTAGAATATCACAGACGGTTTTTATTATAAAACCGTATGTGATATTCCAGATTATCACAGACGGTTTTATAATAAAAAAATCATCTGTGATATGTTTCCCGCCTTGCAATCTCTCAAAATTGCATATTTTCCCGCTTGAGTCAGAATATCGTTCAATTTTGACACACCTTCAGCAAAACGGGCATAACTTTTGCATACGGTGTCCGTTTTCGACGTTCTTGTACTCGTTGGAAAGCTAATGATGAGTCCGATCCAAAAAAATGACCCGCTTGCGCTAGTCGACCTCCAAGACCCCAAAAATCGGCCATCTTTGGACCTAAATCTGCGTTGCAAGTTTTTGGTTTCTGGTTTTGCCCTTTTTCTTGGTCTTCCTTTTGGAATTTGGATTTTGCTTCAACTGAAAAGTTGTAGATCTCGTCGAAACCTTTCAAATAAGTATATATAAGTCATATAGAACTTTGCTATTTTATCTTTTCAGACTAGTTGTTTATATTGCATCAGTATATAAAATTGTGTGCTCTAATTCACAGACGGTTCTATATGTAGAACCGTCTGTGATATTCATTCATCACAGACGGTTCTACATAGTCTATGATAATCTGACAGCTGGGCCAGTCGATCCTGCTCAACCCAATCCTAGCCAATAGAAATCCACCAAACCTCACCCCACGGATCCCTGCGCCAAAAAATT
>CM029611.1:14920616-15173116 GCA_017311315.1 Dendrocalamus latiflorus | reverse complement strand
GTAATCTAAATATTAATAAAAAAATCAATAACTAAAATTTTGAAAGTTTTACTATACGTACCTAAAAGGATTTATTTATCATATACCCTCCTTATAGATGGAAATTCTGGATTTACGCTCCTGGCCTACGTGTCAGTGACTTATGATGACCCCACATGTCATTGAGGTGGGAGGGTAAATCCTGAAATCCCCAATTCAAGGGAGGGTATATGATGAAGATCCCCTACCTAAAATTGTATTTTTTTTTTATGACTGGAGGGGGTAAATTAAGATTCTGAGCGTCCACAAAATTATATGTGCAAGCAATCAGAGGGTTGAAAGTAGGTTGCATCTCACAAGCAACACGTACGTACTCTGATTACACTGATCCACTGATCTCGTCTTGGTCGCGAACATGCTGTAGATCTAGGGACATATGAATGACAAATCCAGAGTACCGTTGTCCCTATGGGTCAGGGGCCGCTCCAGCCGGCAGTCAGCTTTTACCCTCGGATTAAAATTATAATATAACGGTTGAAATTGCACTATATTGATTATTAACTTTTCTAAATTATTTAATTAAAAATAAAGAAGAGAAAAATTTAAAAATATTGTTGTATCATTATAGACAACGCAAAGAAATAAGGGAGGAAAAACAAAAAAAGTCAGAAAATGAAATTAAGAAGTCAACGTATTTCAAGTGACTTTTATAAATTGAAAGTCAAAAGCCGAAGGCTTTTAAACCAGTTAGAGCTATGTCTCAACAAAGTAAGTACATACTGGCCAGCTCACGCATACAGGCTACATAGTACATGATCAATAATTAAGGGTTGTTTGTATTGACATTTGCTCTTAGTTTTTAGATGTAGTTTTTACAAACGGCTGAAAATAAATAATAATAATAGATAAAAGAAGTAGTTTTTAGAAGGAGTGAGTGAACAGTAAAAAGAGTAAGGATGAGATACGTGCAAGTGACGAAGGCGAGAGGAGTAGGATGCATGATGCACTTATGACCCCTGTCTTATCTCCAGAGCGAGACAGTAATGAGAGGAATGAAGAAGTCATTTCGAGAAGCCAGATGTTTATATTAATTTTTAGTTTTTTAAAACAAAAGTCAGAAACATAAATCAATACAAATAGATCTAAGCGCAACAAATTGATAGATAATTGCCCATGAGCTAGCCGAGTTCAAGCGGCTTGTCGAACGACTCGAACAACCCTAGCTAGCAATGAGCCATGGGTGCATGGATCGATGCCGGGAAGGCACGTAATGTCGATGCTAGTTTCAGCGAGGAGTAGATCATTAATTTCATTGGTCTAGCTAGACAGCCACATCAGGATTCAAGAAACAAAGAAGGAACATTTTTGATATGATCTCCGCCTCTCCGGTATCCACACAACAGGTCAAGTGACTTACCTGTTTATTTGTTGGTTTGTTAGTCCCATCCATCCACAGGTGCACATCGTCACACGTGCACATCACATGCGGCCCCATGGCGCTCTTGTGCGCACAAAGAGCAGCGCCATTTGGTCGGACCCATACAGGTATATTGAGGGGGAAAAAATCCACTTTTCAATTCTGTACTCGGTCCTTAGCTCAATTCTCAGTCCTGAACTATAAGCCATTCAAATTAAGAGCCCTGATCAACTCGGCTTCGGCTTCTGACTTCTGGTTTATTTTTCACTATTCATAAGTTTCGTCTTTTTCTGAATTTTTGGCTTTTTGTTGAGCTTTTTTGCCGGTTCTTTTTTTCCCGTATTTGTTTGTATTATACGTAATGGGCTAACATATTTTTTATATTTTTAATTTTTTTAAATTTAATTATGCTAAATAAACCTCTGTCAGTTACAGTGCTTTTTTCAGCCAGCTACAATGTTTTCAGCCATAAGCTATGAGCTTTTCAGCCGAACCGATCACCGCCAAGATCTCAAACAAATGAAATCGTCTACTTTATCCCCTAACCCAAACCATGATGGTTTATTTTAACGTGGCATTAGTTTTGGCATCCACATGTGCATATTTCGCTAACATGGCATTCACACGTGCATCCATGTCATCCTCATCTTCTTCCTCTTCTTTCTCCCTCCCACTGCTATGGTTACATATTAGATTAGACACCCATGCGCGACTACCTCACATGGGCAGTGAAGAGCTCTGGAGATAGGGAGGCTCGGCTAATGCGCGTATGAGCAGCGCCTGGACATGGGTAGATCGTAGGTGGCCTTGGCTAGGATGGAGATAGTTGGTGATGAGTCGATGACAGCAAGGTTGACGGTGTAGCGAGGCTGCATGGTGATGGTGAGTTACCGAGGACCAATCAACAAGGCGATGCTTGGAATGGATTCAAGAGGCCCAAGCAAAGGTGGTGACATGGGTGTTGTGGCCAAGAATGTGATGGGGGAAGCAAGATGCCTATGGTGGCGTATGGGCGCACACTAGCGTGGCGCCACTATGCTCTGTGGTGGTTGGCTACGAAGAAAGGAAGAGAAATTTGGTGGAGGTGGCGGGATGGTCATGAACTTTGAACTGGATCGGTAAGGGCTTAGTGGCGACTACACATGGATTATCGATTGCTAGAGACGATGATTGCTACTGCAGCTTTGTATTCGGGGGGCTATAGAGGTGAGGTAGACAGGGGAGTTTCTAACCTAGGGTGGCACAGCTTGCTGCATGGAGCAGGGGCGTTGTGGCGAGTGGAGGCATGGGCAACGCAGCCACGAGCAAGTGGAACCATGGGTTTTGTTTAATGTAGCCATCACTGCCATACCAGTATGTTACTGCCATCTTCGTCTATGGCTATGTGCCTCCATAGGCCATCGTGTGTCATGCCGCCATCACCCCTAAGCTCGGGCTAGCCTCTGCAACCCATTTTGGCACTCTCCCAGTAGCTGCCTTCGCTTGTCGTTGCTGCTACCCGTGGCCTCCCATGGTGCCTCCTTTGCTCCAGTGAGAGAGAAGAGAGAGAGAGAGAGAGTAAGAAGATATTAATTACTCAATAAGACAAGAGACAATGACATGTGGACCCTAGTGCATTAGAAATTTTTATATGTTTGGTTTGCCAATTCATTGCCACATCAAAGTCCACATGTGAAAACCACTTACACATGGCATCAATACTTGACTGGATTGAGGGAAGGGGGTGAAGTAAACGGTTTTAATAGTTCAAGATTGTGTCTAGACAATTTCATAGTTAAAGGTTGAAAATCAAACTAAGACCAGAGTTTAGGGTCGAAAAGTGAATTATCTATGTCTCCTTTGTTAAGTTGTTCTTTGCTCATAGATAAGCTAGCTAGGGATATATATGCATGCATGCTGACAATGCACCAAAAATGGCTGGCTTAGCTCCTCAAGCAGGGAATGTACTTTGTAGTATCAGAGAGTGTAGGATCGGTAAGTTTAAACTTTTTCTTCAATGGTATTCAAAATCTTCATTTAAGAAACTATGATAATCAGTAAGTTTAGATTGCACCAGCTATGCTTTACTAAAACAAGGCTAGAGATCTAAGCCAATAAAATCGACACCTTTCAACCCAATGTCAATCAGATCGCTATGAATTGGCCGGCCTGACCGCCACGACCAGTCTAACTGGTGAGGCTGGTCTGACCGTAGGTCCAAGGCTGGTCTCCTATTCCTAGAGCTGAAAGCCTCTTGGGACAAAACTCAAATCTCAAGAACGTATTCAAATCTCAATCAACACTTGTAAATTTTGCATGAGACTTATTTAATGCATTAGAAACCTAAACCAATAAAGAATCACAAGATTCTTGAGCTCAAGTTCACTAAACTGAAGAGAATCAAACCACCAAAAGCCCTAAAACTCAAATTACCTCTCAATCATGAGGATATAAGGTATAAGGTCTTTTAGATGTATTCTTACATATCCTAGAAAGGTAATATAAGCAAAAGATTAAACTAGAACTCCCACAAGCACGAAATTATAAATCTAGCTGAAGAATAAGCAAAACCAAGTAAGAATGCAAACAATAACATGATTGATATAAAGTTTTGATCTATTTCTAGTGAAGAATAAAGTTTACATACTCATGGATGATTATGAGATGCAACCAAAGCACCACTCTTTCCTCTCTCGATTTTTCTCTCTCACATCTATAGAAGGAGACAAGGTAATAGAACAAAAACCTTAACTCTAGAATCCTAGGATCTACCACCTTCTCCCTTTCCCTTTAATAACTATAACAACCCTAATGGGTCCAACCCGTTAAGGCTATTGAGGAAACCTGTTAACCCCATTAAAATGGGTTTTACGCATTCACGCATGCTTCTTCAAGCGTCTACAAGACTTAACCCGCTAACTTTTTAGAGATTGATCTACTTATCAATTCTAGCTCTTCTTGACATAAACCACTTCTCCTTTGTGCCTCCCCGCGCTGTAGTTTTGATTAAGGTACCAACCTTGTATTTGGCCAACTACCAAAATACCCTCGACGAAATTTCCAGGAACCTTTCATTGACTCTATCTTCACCTTTGACACATAACTTGTAGTTGCCAATAACTAGCCATTACATCTTCTAGCATTCAGTCTCCCTCGAACCATCTCTACGTACATTGGTCTCATCACTTGATGCGCCACATGCACCAATTCATCTATTCGCAATCTTTATCTTCTCTATGCTTCTTGCTTGAGCCATGTACCATCTCTCGAACTTGCATGACCGCTTAGACCTTAGCTTTTCCTCCTAGTCCCAGTCCATTGCCATCGATCGCTAACATTTTCTATGCCACCTGCACATTCAAAGGCCAAGCAACCATCTTGAGTGTAAGTTCCATGCACCTGACTCATGTTAGTCAAAATGATGCATTGTGCAACACAAACACAACCAAACAACGATACCCATGCCATGCACACACTCATGCAACTCAAAAACCATTTCACTATTCTCTGGCTGCACCCATCGGTCTGACCACACTTCCTATATCGATCAGATCACTTAACAACTCCAGAAAACACTCTCTCTGGGATTTTAGTTAAACTCTATCTAGTTTCGGCTCTAGTTTTCAATTCTAGTGGCATCAAGTGCAAAATCATCTCCAAACAAGTGTACACAAATGTTTGGTGTTCAATTTTCCAACGTCCATGGCTAGTCTGACTACTCGCCTCATGGTTGTCAGACCACCAACCATCTGCTGGTCAAACTGCTGACCCTATGGCGATCAAATCGCCTGAACCTGACAGCATAATCTAAAATATGAATTTTCTAAAACTATTTTAAAATTCAAATTAAACCAAACCAAGGTGCCAATTTTTCATCACAAAGATATTCTAGACCTTCACATGATCTCTCTCGTGCGTCTACATACATATGTACGTACGTACATACACACATATGTGTGTGTGCGCACACATATATCTACTACTTAAAAGAGAAAGTTGGTGCTGATGGTTCATCTGCCCCTCCCAACTCCCCCTTGGTGGTGGTTCATCTGATTCTTTCCCTCTCAAAATTAAAGTATTGATAAGAGGGACCCATCTCCTTGCCTCCTCTCCATATCTCAATCCCCTCGGTTGTGCCCTCCCCTCTCCTCCCAATTTTCATCACTCACTCGTGCTCTCCCCTCTTAATTCCATCACGAGCTCCCTTTCCCATCAACCTAGCCACCTGCTCTCCCTCTCTAGATCCAGCTGGGGTGTGCCGCCTTAGACTAGGGTGCCTAGCACCACCTCCCCCGACTCCGTCTCCCCCTAATCCTCCCCTCTTTCTGGATCCAACATGGGTGCGCTACCTCCGACCGACCCCCTCCACCTTAGTTTCCCTCCACGCCTCTCTTAAACCTGTGCCCCTTCCCCTGTCTAGATCTAGCCAGGGTGCGCCACCTTCGACCGGCCCCCTTTGGCCTGGTCCCACTTCCCCCAACTTTGTCTTCCCTAGAATTCAGCAGTTGTCGTATTGCTGCCATATGTCGATCAGTACTACCACGCCTAGGATTTAACTGTTATTTGTAGTTTATTTAATACTTCTAAACGAGTTGTTGTGGTCTGGTGTGGTACCACTGCACTCAGATGGGCTGGTACAACTGCACGACGGTAGTACTGCTTAGCTCATGTGGTATTGTCGTTTTCCAGAGAAGAAGATATTTCCAACAAACATGATCTTTGAAAAATGCCGCTATGTAAAAATTGGTCCTACCGAAATTCGGTACTACCGCATCTCAGATGCGGTCATACCACAGGGCGGTAGTATCGCCATCTAGCCTATAGTCATACCGTTTGTATTGAATTTTTCTCAAATGCAATTCCAAATACATGCATGACTCTTAATTGATCAAGTGGCACAAGATAAATCTTGAAGCTACTAGCCATAATCTCTCTTGATAGTATGATATCTATCCTATATATCTTGTCTTTTCACCAATCCCTGAGACTGGTAAAAACTATAAAAATGTTTCTTAGGCAACATAATACATTTGTCTTGAGCCATGTTGATCTTTTATCATCCTTGTATGTTCATCCAAAATCCGGGACTAAACCTTCAAAACATCTTAGCACATATGTTAGTATCTTAACATATTGTTGTCATTAATTACCAAAATCACTTTTAGGGATCTAGATGCTTTCAATGCTGCTACACTGGCAACTGCACAACCCGGTTCAAACATGTCGATTTAAATGGTGGACAAGGACAACTTGCATTGTACTATGTGGTAAGAATAACTACACATTTATATAGCCCCAACTATGGCTTCCAAGTTCTTCATTTTTTCCTTCCCACATTACTCGAGATTGTATGATAATTTGTTTGCTAGGTGAGATCGATATTGTTCATTGTGTTTTGGTTGGCACATTGGTCTTAATAGTACTATTTTTTTATTTGACTTCACAATTACGAGGTCTTCCGGTTGTACTCAAACATGAGAGATTTAGAAAATGCTGAGTCAGATGGAGACGGCGACCAACAGGATGATGTAAATATTTATAGGGTTGGTTCAGTCCATGTAGAGGTGTAGGAGGTGTTAGCACCTTCACCACAGCTTACAGTTAATTAATCAAGAGCAAAACTGTACAATTACTTCAAGAGCCTCTCTTTTTTGGACGGTTAGTCAGTTACCCAAAAAAAAGGAAGGAAATGAAACTCTCCCCGTTCAGTTCCGATCTGAAGACTCTGCCACCGTTCATGCTCCGCGGGCCTCCCATCCTTCAGTTCGCGTGCATTTGTTTCTAATCTCATCAACGAGATAATAGTAAACCAAAGCGGTCTAACCAATAGAATCTTCTGCCATGTGAAGAGAACCATACTAGCGAAGGAAATACTAGATTTGTATGCAAAATTGAGGGGAGGAAGGTGCCAGCACAACTGGTCAGCGGCACTGCACCACCCGAGTGACATTCTGCATGGCGGCAATTACCCCAACGTGTTTCTCTCACCTGATAGATCAGAAAGCACAAGAACTCGGCAAAGGGATTGATGGTGGCCACAATCTCGTGCTGGTGCATGGCCGAAGGAACCATTGAAAGATGGAAGATAAAATTACATCTGCACCCCCTTTTTTTGCAGCATCGTTCCTGTGCACAATTGGTGCAAGCTACAAGTGCCGAGTGGCAAGACACATCCGATTATGTTTGGTGGACGGTCCATAAACTTTTGATGGACTGAATCACTTCTCTTACTTTTTTGCCCACTTCGCTAGCATCACCCCTTCGCACCACTCAATGACACTGGAGGTGTCAAGACCATGACAATCGTTGGATGAGCTATATTTAACAGTTGAGAACAACTGAATGTATTGAACCGGAACTCAAATATTTATACCTGTTAAAGCCAGGATAAACTTGTTTGCCAATGGAGGTTTGTGTAGTTACCGAATTTGCTGTCTCAAATGGTTTCATGTAATGAAAGTGTATATAAATTTGTTATCTGCTATAATAAGATTTAATAGGATTGCATATCATTGTAGGTTGAAAAATACAGCTGTAAGATATGTCTGCTGAATTTTCTCTTATTATAATGATTCCAGATCCATCTTTATGTTTTGTACTACTACTCTAATTTATTGAATCCTTTTTCCTCCTTTTAAATTCTTTTAGGGCTATCCCTTGATTCTCGGGGATTTAACAGTATAGTTGTGGGGTGTGACAACTTTATAGTAGTACTGCATGCAGCTACACTGGCAACTACACAACCCGGTTCAAATATGTTGATTTAAATGGTGGACAAGGACAACTTTGCATTGTACTATGTGGTAAGAATAACTACACATTTATATATTAACCCCAGAGCTCTTAGGATTCAGGTTGATAAACATAAACTGGTTCCAGTGTTGTGCTATTTTTAATTTTGATCCAAGTGACTCTCTTTCACTGCTTGGAGTTGTGCTGTTTTTAAGTATATTATGACTTTTTGTAGCAATTAGCAAATAGATATAATCAAATTTCATTTGTTAGTTGGCAAGCTACAAACTCAACTAATTTGGGGCCTGTTCTTTTCCTCCGAAGCCGGCGGCTTTTGGCTTTTGCTACAGTACCTAACCTTCAAACGGAGTATTTTTTCAAGATGGGGTCTACAAGTTAAACGATCTACACGTTAAAAGCCCAACATCTGTACCAGCCAAAATCACAAGTGAGTATCTGTCTCTCCGTAATCTGTACCGTAAACAGCCAAAATTCAAAAATTTCAGCCAAAAACCATAAGCCGCAGCCGTTGCCAAACAGGCCCTTGTTCTGTAGCTTTGGATCAATGCCTACAGCTACACGCTGAATATCAGAATATACAATTATCTGACCAAAGGGATACATTTTAAATGAACATTGCTCACTTCTGGGCCATTATATGTGCACTCTCTCAATTTAATTCTGTATGGGATTTGGTTTAAATAAAATTAAAGTTAGAGGTTGGACCGTATGAGTCACACACACACACACACACACACACACACACACACACACACACACACACACATATATATATATATTACTTCTGATAGTATATTTTTTTGAATGAAGCCTGAGGGCTCAAATACCTGCCATCGGCTTAACAAAGTGGGATGAAATGGTTTTGATAGCAAATAACTTATTGAACTTCGCTTCTGTCAAGGTTTTGATATTTATCATGCCTATATGTATAACCATGATTGCAGGTGAGAGCTGTGCTGGAGAAATTTGAAGGAGGTTGTAGTAATATATGTTTTCTATTTTGGCCAATAGGCACTGTTGTAGGGATAGCCCCCACTTGAGCCCAGCAGGCCTGTTGGAGGAATGTAAGGCCCAAAATAGAACATGTATAATGACATAAGTGCCCCTGAGGGGAATACTCGGATGTAAGGATATAATTGTAAAAGCACTCCCCATATGGATATATATACAGCACAGGCCATGGGGACAAACCCTAAGCCATTGCTCACCTAACTCTCCACTACCATACTTTCTCTCTCTCTCTCTCTGTTTGGTCTGTAACCACAACAGTTGGCGCCGTCCGTGGGGAGGACAAGAGCAAGCCTCCAGATCCAAAGGAGGATGGCACCAAAGAAAGCTTCATCGTCGGCGACGGAGAAGAAAAAGGTGGGAGCGGCGAAATCCCGCGTCAATACCAGGGCTTCGGCGTTGGCAGCCACAGGCGTGGGTGGTGATGCGGGTGTGGCGGTCGCGAACACCGGCGTTCACGACGCGACGCCCGACCCCGCCGCCACCGCCGCGACGTTCGACCCCGCCACCACTGCCGCGACGTTCGACCCTGCCACCACCGCCGTGACGCCCGACCCGCCACCACCACCGTGACACCCAACCCTGCTACCACCGCCGCGACGTTCGATCTCGCTGCTACCGCCGCGACGTTCAATCCCGCTGCTACCGCCGTGACGCTCGACCCCGCCATCACCGCCGCGACGCTCGATCCCGCCATTGCCGGTGCGACAGTCAAAACCGCCCCGCGCATGGTAGGTAACCCCACTGCAGGTACCGCGACAGCCGCTGACAGCGGTGCTCGGGTGGTCGGAGGCAGCAACGCCGATGCCCAAGCAGGCACGGCGTCCGCTCCCCCACTCGGCGCAGGAACGGTGAGCGGTTCTGGCGGCAACGCGAGCATCGTCACCGGCTCCAGAGTTCTTCATGATAGCGCAGCGGGCAATCCGGGAGCACAGGCCGTGGTTGCCGCCGCTCCGGTCGCGCCCCCAGGCGCGCCAATGGCCCCAACCGCGCCCATGGTGGAGAACGCCCTGCTGGCAGCCCTCAGCGCATTTCAGCCGGAGCTAACGGATCTCCGCGGAGCTGTGCGGGACATGCAAGAGGCTCGGAGTCTACAAGCCCCACCGGTGGTCGCATCGGAGCCCGCACTGGAGAGGGCGGATAGCCGCGACGCCCCCACGTCTAGCCGTGTCCCACTACGACGCGTGGACCCGGAGTCCCCACTCTCCGCGGGCCTGCAGCAGGCGGCATGGCCGGAGGACTTCAAGTTCCCGAGTGTCATTGAAGTGTACAAAGGCGACACGGACCCTCGGGAATTCGTGCGCGTGTATGAGACCGCCACCGAAGCCGCTGGCGGAGATGAAACCACGAAGGCGAAGGGGCTCCCGCTCGCGTTGCAGGGGGTGGCGCTCTCTTGGTTCTTCACCATTGAGCCACATTCCATCTACGCGTGGGAGCAAATCCGCGACCGGCTCTACAACAACTTCCAAGGAAACTATGTCGAGCGCGTCGACGTGGACCAGCTCTTCGTAGTCAAGCAAAAACCTTCGGAGAGGCTTCGGGATTACTTCAAGCGCTTCGCGAAGGTACGCTGCCAGGTCAAGGACGTCAATGAAACAACCGTCATCAATGCAGCGATACAAGGCCTCCGCCCGGGACCGATGGCCGAATACATCGCGCGGAAACCAATCAAGACGGTGGTGAAGCTCTTCGACAAGATGGAAGAGTACGCTAGAGCAGAAGAGGACGTGCGGCGGAGACATGGCGACGACTCCGACACCAATCAGGCGGAGGGCTCGGCAAAAACTGATGGCTCGCTAAAGGAGGGCTCATCGAAAGGTAAGCGTAAGCAGGAGCCATCGAAGGATGCCTCCGAGGATAACGCCCCTGCTGGTCGCGGCGGCAGAGGACGCCATGGCTGGGGGCGCGGGCGGGGTCGCGACGACAGAGCCCGCGAAGAGTACATCGACCAGCACCAGGGGCAGTGGTGTGAAGTCCATGGTCGGGGCAGCCACGACACGCGTGCGTGCGCCACCATCGCAGCACTCCGGCAGAGCGTCGTCAGAAACAAACCCTGAGGCACGCCCGCCCGTCCTGGCTCACGTCCAACACCCCCAGAACCAAGGAATGCAACCCCAGGAAAGCCCCCTGCAGATCCAGACCCACGTGCAGCAACCTCGGGAGGGCCTCCTGCAATTGCAAGCCCTGGAAGGAGCCCAGCGCAGGGTCATAAACGTCATCTCTGGGGGCTCCTCGTTGGAGTTCGCCTCGGTGCGGCAGCGGAAGGCCTATGTGAGGAGGCTACACCACGTCGCGGCATACCCAGCGCAGGCGCCACCGGAGTGGGCACAACACAAAGTCACCTTCACGCCCGCTGACACTGAAGGCGTGGAATTCCCCCACCACGATCCCCTAGTCATCCAGGTCGTCATCGCAGGATGCGAAGTCAGGCACGTCCTGGTCGACGGAGGAAGCTCCGCGAACATCCTGTTCGCAGCGGCCTTCGATCAGATGGGGATCCCCCGAAGTCGATTGGGCCCTTCGGGCATCCTGCTGCAGGGCTTTGGAGGGCAACCTTTGCGGGCATTGGGCCAGATATGCCTCCAAGTCTCCTTCGGTCGAGACGATAATGTGAGGAGTGGGGATGCCACCTTCGACGTTGTCGACATCTCGTACCCCTACAATGATATATTGGGGCGGCCAACCTTAAACTCTCTCGGGGCAGTCCCACATCACGGCTTCCTATGTATGAAGCTCCCCGTACCGCGTGCCATCATCACTGTCCACGGCGACCAGGACATGGCTCGGCGCATAGAGCTCGGCAGCAAAGGTCCACACCACGATGCTCGATGAAACACTTAGGCCGGGTGTGCAAGTGCGAAGATCCTTGGTGGCTCCGGAAAGCACCCCGCCGGGCCCCCATGCGTTACCCCAGTAGCAGAGGCTCCCACCGTGCCCCGCCTCAACACCGGGCGACGACAGCCGCAGCCGTTCCCGTCCTTAAATAGTCAGTGGTCAATATCCCACCCTTTGTAATCGCTTACCCGTGCAAACGGGGCTTTAATAAAGTTCACCGTTTGCAAAAATTGTCTTGTTTCTCGCAAGAAGCGCGCGAAGGATTACCTTCGCGCGCACTCTTCATGAGTATAAACTAAGACACGCGTTTTCGCGCGCACTCTCTGTGAAAGCCACGGGCATGAGTATAAATAAAGACACGCGTTCACGCACGCACTCTCCGTGAAAAACACGGGCATGAGTATAAACAAAGACACGCGTTCGCGCGCGCACTCTCTGTGAAAAACACGGGCATGAGTATAAACAAAGACATGCGTTCGCGCGCGCACTCTCCGTGAAAGCCACGGGCATGAGTATAAACAAAGACACGCGTTCACGCGCGCACACTCCGTGAAAAACACGGGCATGAATATAAACAAAGACACGCGTTCGCGCGCGCACTCTCTGTGAAAGCCACAGGCATGAGTATAAACAAAGGCACGCGTTCGCGCGCGCACTCTCTGTGAAAAGCACGGGCATGAGTATAAACAAAGACGCACGTCCGCGCGCGCACTCTTCATGAAAAGCACGGGTATGAGTATAAACAAAGACGCGTGGGGGGACGCCTCCGCGCGCACTCTACGGAGTATAAATAAGACGTAGCGTTGAGGTCCGCCTCCGCACGCAACTTCACCGCCCGCAACGCGCGGAAGCTTGCATCCGCGCGCAGTCCACGGACTCTAAATAAGACGTAGTGCTGAGGTCCGCCTCCGCACGCACTCTACGGAGTATAAATAAGACGTAGCGTTGACATCCGCCTCCGCACGCAACTTCACCACCCGCAACGCGCGGAGGCTTGCCTCCGCGCGTAGTCCACGGACTCTAAATAAGACGTAGCGCTGAGGTCCGCCTCCGCACGCACTCTACGAAGTATAAATAAGACGTAGCATTGAGGCTTGCCTCCGCGCGCAGTCCACGGACTCTAAATTAGACGCAACGTGAGGCCTACCTCCGTGCGCACTCTACGGAGTATAAATAAGACGCAGTGTGAGGCCTACCTCCGGGCGCACTCTACGGAGTATAAACAAGACGCGGAACCTCCCGCGCACACATAAGCATTATCCCTATGCGCACTCTCCGGAGTATAAACATCGCGTGGTCGACGATCCCTGCAGCATGAGTCTTGATAAGACGCACTAGAGGCTCGCCTCTGCGGGCACCTCGCAGTGATCGCGCAAAAGATAGTCGAGGCTCGCCTTCGTATGTGCCTTGTAAAGTCGGCGTGAGACGTGGCGGCAGCTTGCACTCACGGGCATCACGCGAGCGTCTACCTTAATTAAGGCGCCGGCTCCGCCGCCACTACTTCAAAAGGTAGGGGCGGAGCGCTCGTGCGTCTACTTCGACTAAGACGCCAGCCCCGCTGCCTCCACTTCGAAAGGTATGGGACGGAGCGATCGAGCGTCTACCTCGACTAAGGCGCCAGCTTCGCTGCCTCCACTTCGAAAGCTAGGGGATGGAGCACTCGCGCGTCTACTTCGAGTAAGGCGCTGGCTCCGCCGCCACCACTTCGAAAGGTAGGGGACGGAGCGCTCGTGCGCCTACTTCGACTAAGGCACTGGCTCCGCGCCCACCACTTCGAAAGGTACGGGACAGAGCGCTCGCGCGTCTACCTCGACTAAGGCGCCGGCTCCGCCGCCACCACTTCGAAGGGTAGGGGATGGAGCGCTCGCGCAACTACTTTGGCTAGGCCCGGACCGTTGTATGTAGGCGGGCACGGTGTAGCCTCGCCATTCTACCACGGGATTACGTTATCGTAAACAAGCATGGAGGCGCGGACAACATTTTTCAACCAAACCTTCCCCCATACTGTGCATTCATCGGAAGATGTTTACAAAAGTACGCAGTAAAGTGTACACATCCTAGGGTGCCCAAAGCCGCTACTCGACAGGCTCCTCCTTAATGTGCGTCCGCGTCGGGGCCTCACTCGAAGAAGCCCGGCTTGCCCAGAAGTCTAGCGACTCCTCGGCCCTCCGCCAGTGCTGGAGGCGTCGCTGGGTCACAAGGTCAAAAACCAGTAGCTGGCCCCGGTCGAGTAACTGCTCGGGACACGGGGGCATAGAAATCAGAACATCGGTGAGGCAACTTACACTTCATTCATAACAAAAAAGGCCTCGTTTTACAACACACACCAACGCACGGAGACCATGGCGTCACACCTGTGGGTTCGCGCCGCCCTCCGAGCCCTCGGGGCCGCCCTCGCCGCGTCGTGGGACCTTATCTAGCCACAGGCCGAGGTCCCCCTCATTGTATAGGCTGTTCCGCAGCTCGACCTACGCCGCAGCCTTCCCGATGTACTCCTAGATCCTCTTGTAGAAGAATCGCACGGGGCGGTGAACAGCGCGCACAACACCAGACATCACCCCAGCCCGGCCGGCATCTCTAAATGGGGATTAGCCAGCCCGCTGACATGCTAGCAACCCTGGTGCTGCAGAAGTGCGCACATCAGGCACGACGTCATGTACGAGCAGTGGTTGCCGAACATCATCGCGGAGCTGCGGGCAATGTTGACCGCATCCCCAATCCGGCGAAGGGTCCGCGACAGCTCTTCGAGCCCAAAGGAGCGAGGCGACACTTCGGCGATAAGATCCTCAAGGGCGCTCTCCAGGGCCAGCATGGCATCCCACACAGCCACTGAAGCATCGCCCAGAGCTCGGTCCCGCTCCGCTAGAGACGCGACGAGTTCGCCCTTCTCCTTCTCCAGCGCGGCGATTTGCTGGAGTAAGCCATCCCGCTCCTCCGCAACTTCTCGCCGCGCTGCCTCCGTGGCTGACAGCCGCGCCGCTGCCACAAGCGCTTCGGCGTACGACTTCGCCTCCGCGCATTCTACTTCTAAGCGGCGGATGCGGTCATCCTTGGTGGCGCGTGTCCCCTCGGAAACACGCAGAGCCTCTTCGGCGGCTCGCAACCGGTCCTCCAGCATCCCCTGCTTGCGGGCATGAGCCGATTTCAACGCCTGGGCCAAGACGAGGGTCTGCACGACAAAGGAGTTAGCGAGATGCTACGCGACCGCGTATCGTCATAAGGTCAGATACTTACTCTCACCCCCGATACCTCCAATGCATCCCTAAGGCGCCCCGTCTCGTAGGTTGACATCGCTTGCCGGTCAATGCTGGCGGCCATGTCATCCACGATCCCGCGCCACGCCCCCAACGCCTCCGGGGGAGGGACGAAGTCCGCTAAGCTTGGGGGCGCGGGGTTTGCATCGGCAGTCTCGGGAACGCCGGACACCCTTCTCGAACGAACGCCCCCGCGCCCGGTGGATCGCCCGTCCTCGGGAATGAGTTTCGCTGCAAGGTGTACTGGTCAGTCCTACGAGAACACTGCATAGCTATGCCAAGGTGCGATAGGGTAGCATACCTTCAGTGGCTGATGGCGGACTTCGCTGGGGCGTCCCCCAGCTGCGGGTGGGTTAACAGGGGCAACAGTCCACCCAGACAGAGTCAGCCCTGGGGGCCGGGGAGTCTCTGTATCGGGGCCTAACACCGGCAGCCCCCGCCCCCGGTCGCTACGGCCTGCGAAGGGGCTGAAGGGACGCTGCGTATGGGGGCTTCGGAGTCGGAGTCCCACAAGCTCCCGACACGGGTCGCCACGGCAAACCCTCTCGAAGTCCGATGAAGGGGGGATCGCAAGCGTGGCCGCCGCAGAAGGCTCCACGGTCGCAATGCTCACGGGCGGGGGCCCACCCTAGTAACCTCCGCGGGAGGCACCTCTGTCTCGGCCGCCATTGTGGGCGGAGACCTCGTTTCGCCGGCCTCCGCGAGGGGTAGTTCCGACACTGTCACCATCGCAGGTGGCGACTTCACTCCGGTGCCGCCAGCAGACGATGGCTCCACCTCGGCAACCACCGCAGGCGGCGGGACCTCCCCCTCTCGGTCGTCCGCGGCACACTCCCGATGCCTGGCACCGCCCGGAGACCTTTCACCCTCGCCGTCCACACCCATCTCCAATCTGAGTCGGCATACTTTGCCGAATCAGACTCCACATCCTCCGCGTCGATAGGGGCAATGGCAGCTGTCGCGCCAGGCGCAGCCGTAGCAGTCCAAGTCTTCCCGCGAGACGACCCCCTTTTTCCTGGGGCGCCGTCATCTTGACGTCACGGTTGGCTCGGGGCCGGAGAGGCACGCTCCGGCACACGAATGCCCAGGGCCTCGCACATGCGGTTTATCTGCCCTAGCCCCGCTTCCGCGACTACAGCCGTACGCTGCTCGTGCTCCCAGGCCGTATATGGCCCAAGGAACATGTTTGCCGCACGTTCCGTGTCCTCCAAGCGCGCTCCTAGGCGAGACAAGAAGCGCGGTCAAAAGCGATGCAGCGAACAGCGAAAGGAAAGGAGGACACGACTGAGGCTTACGAGGTCCGGAGGGCGCTGGTAGCGAGCAAATGGACGGGCGAACGTTGTTGTCCCGGAGTTTCCCGGCAGGGAGGCGCCACTCATGGGCGAGCGGCGCCACACCGTACATAATGTACTCCTCAGCGAGGTCGCGCATGTTGAAGCGGGCAGTGACCCCCACAAGCCTTCGCGCCCTTCGCCTGTCCTCGGAGTTGAGCGCTATACTGGGCGTGGTGTTGAACGCCATCGGCTGGCCCGTACGCTCGAGGCCGCTGCTGCTCTCCACACGGTGATAGAACCACCGTCTTGTCCAGCTAGACTCCCACTTCGCTCGAGTGGAGTTCGTGGGGAAGAGCTTCCCGCGGCGACCGCAGTATAAAGTTGATGCTGCCGAAGTTCGACAGCGTCCCGTCCTTCCGCTCCTTCGGCTGGCACCGTGCATCGTGCAGGTAGGCGAACATCGAGGCGCTGGGCCAGCACGCCTCCGCGCGCAAGGCCCAGCTGTACACGGCAAGGCGAGCTAGCGCGTTCGGAGTCAGTTGCGCCAACTTCAGCATGAAGGTTCGCAACACATCGCCAACGACCATCGCGGTCGGGATGTGAAGCCCGGCTTCAAAGTAGGCAACGAAAACAATCGCCTCCGACTCCTCAGGTCACGGTTCCACCTCATCATCGGTGGGTAGCCGCACCGCCCGGCGATCCGACAGCTTCCCCTCACGTAGCAGTGTACGGATCGTCTCCTTCGTCACGAGCGTCGGACCCAAGACGCTGGATTAAGGGCCCTCCTTCCTCTCCGTCGCCACCCACCACTTATCTGCCGCCGCCGGGTCATGCCCCTCGAGCGAGTACTCCACCTCAAGCGGCGAGGACCGCCGGCGGACGGCGCACTTGCCGACCGTTCGAACATGCTCGCCGCTGAACGCCATCGTTATCCGGGAGATAAACGACTGCGAAAGGGAACCGCGGTGGCAAGGAAATCAAAGGAGTAGGAAACGAGATGGGCGACCAGAAAGCGTGTGAAGGAGGCGCAGACGTGGTGCAACGGGGGTATTTAAAGATCCCTCGTCTCCCGCACCGCTAGTCAGCGTAACCGGCGGGCGACGAACCGCTCGTCTCCCAGCGACCGAAGCTGAGGCGTCGCGACCAAAGCCGAAGCGTCGCGACTGCCCACGCGTGTCGGTCATGACCGCGGCCGTGCAAAGATCTGTCCACGCACGACACGCTGCGTGTCAGCTCCCACCGGGAGTAAATGCAGGTTGTACGGCGCACCGCAGCCCCCGGCACGTGTCGACGCGATTCTCGAGACCAATCAACCACAACAATTTCGGTGGGGTCTCTGTCCCAACAGCGACGCCCTGGCTTCGACTTTGGCTCCGTCCCTGCGAAGGGGCACCTCGCTGGGACGCCACGAAGACATCGAAAGTCATTGCGACTCTAAGGTCTGCACAACCTTCTGGCCTCGGCCAGTGAAGGCCCAACCCTGCGTTCTCATGTCCGAGAGGCGCGATCGCCCGGCGGTTTGGCTCCCCACGGTTAGGAAGCGCACCTGCCGGCATCCGAACAGGCGCACATGCAAATCCGCCGGACAGCGCACGGTACGCCAGTCGCAACCCGCCGCGTGTACACCCCCGATGGGACAACACGCATAGCTGCAGCAGCCTGACAGCTCAGAGGTCGGCGCGATTCCAGCGGTCATTAAAGCGCACTACCGGACCGTAGAGCCACAACCACCCCGCGCCTAGGAGAACCTGGGGCGCGAGGTCTACCTCCACTAAGGCACGAACCAACCAACCCCGGTAGCTTAAGACGGGCGATTCTCCGCTTTAGCGGAGAAGCTCCGCCCCCCACCTCGGCTCGGCCCCACGCCTCGTCCCCGCGCCGGGGTGTAACAGCAAGCTGCCACGGGCCAAGCTTCCTCAACGGCAGCCTCGACAGGAGCTCTGCCTCAGCAACACGGCTCTGGGGTCGCCCACGGCCCCACTTTCATGGGGAAGTACTTCTCCGCGACGCCGCGGGTCTGCGCGCCAAGCCGAAGCTCACCCCGCCCTTGGTAAATCCGCGCGAACGCCCAGTTTGGCCCACATTTCTGAGATCCAGCTGGGCCCCCAGCTCAGCCCCACGCGGGCGAACCAGAAGGCGAAGGTGAGTGAAAGCCGGTCTGCCCACACTGCACCCAACTGCTACCCTTGAGCCGTGGGGTACAGTCTGGCCTCCCAGGCCCTAGCCCGCATGAAGGCCCGGTGTTAAGCTCTGACCGCACCCGCAGAGCAACACGGCGGCCGCACGCGAAGGCTGATTGACGGCAGGTTTCGACTTGTTCTCATAAACAGATAAGCTTCAGTACACCAGCATGCCCTGATGGTAACGCCAGTTGGCGCATTCAGAGGATGCAAATGAACTCAAGCATATCTGTCTACGAGAACAGGTCAAACCTTGCCATTTCCATGCACAAGCACGGTGCGCGAACAGAAGGCCACCTATCCGACTGTACAATGCAGGTACAACGCAACACCAGCAGAATATATATACCTGGCCAGTGGGGGAGCCCAACCGCTAGGAGCCCAACTGCCAGGAGCCCGACCGGCAGGAGTCCAACCGCCAGGAGCTTAACCAGAGGAAGCTCAACCAGCGGGAGGAAAGCCCAACCGGCGGAAGAGCATCACAAGAGTCGTCTGGCCGCGGCGCTTCAAGCCCCGCGCCGCGTGCATGTTTCGCCACGCGGACCGGTAGAAGATGGAACGTCGCAACATAGCATGGCCACGGCGCCTCAAGTCTCGCGCGGCGTCAACCAGGTCTCGCCATGCAGGCCGGCAGTCATCTACCATCGAGGCGCTCGACGTTGGAGTCCGCCGCCACCTGCGCTCGCTCAACGACTTTGGGGCCCGCTTCGCCTACCTTGGCCGACGCATTCGACTCCGCCAGCACCTCCGATTCCAATTTCGGCTTTAGGTTCGACCCTGCCACTGACGGGCCCCGTGAGGAAGGCAACTTCGCCAACACATCCGGCGTCGCACCCCTGCGGCGGGTCTAGTCCAACACCAGCAAATAAGGCTCCGCCAACTATTATACGAGCTCACAGGTCGCAAGGGCGGAGGGGACCAAAGGACTCGGCAGCATGGCTTCGGCCCATGAAGCCCTTCACCATGAGAGGCTCCTGTTGTAGGGATGGCCCCCACCTGAGCCCAGCAGGCCTGTTGGAGGAATGTAAGGTCCAAAATGGGACATGTATAATGACATAAGTGTCCCTGAGGGAATACTCGGATGTAAGGGTATAATTGTAAAAGCACTCCCCATATGGATATATATACAGCACAGGCCATTGGGAGAAACCCTAAGCCATTACTCACCTAACTCTCCACTACCATACTCTCTCTCTCTGTTTGGTCTGTAACCACAACAGGCACCATGTACATTTGTTGGCTATAACACTATTAGAAGGTTATTATCTATAGCAATTTTTGAATCGATAATGTAGTCATTTAACTTATTTGTGTATATTCAAAATGCTTGTTCAATTTTATCATAGAACACCACTACTACAAAAAGAGTCATCACAGACGGTTCGGACTAGTCATCACAGGCAGTTTCTTAACTGCCTGTATTTATGTGTCAGTAATAATCAGAGGTTATCACAGACGGTTTGTGAGCCGTCTGTGGAAAAGACAACACAGATGGTTTGTAACTAAAACCGTCTATGAAGATAACTATTACAGACGGCTTCAGTTACCAACCGTCTGTGATTGGCGATTATCACAAAAAATTGGTATATAGAATCGTCTGTGATTGGCAAGTATCACAGACGGTTGGTATATAGAACCGTCTGTGATTGGCCAGTATTACAGACGATTCTAGTTACCAACCGTCTGTGATTGGCGAGTATCACAGACAATTGGTATATAAAACCGTCTGTGATAATCCTTCATAGACGGTTTATACCACAAACCGTCTATGATAGTTCACTCTATACCTTAAATTTTTTTCTGTTTTTGGCTAGCCTCAAGAAATAATGTTACCCATGCCCTTTGAAAATAAGCAAATACAGAGGCAAGCACAACAACACATTCTATTACAGGATAACAAGCTAACGAACCCTTCGTGGCACGACGGTGAGGCTGAACAAGACACACTTACGACAAGAATGTGTTGTCCAGCCTACCCTGGTGCCACAACAGAGGTGCTAGCTCACGGCAGTAGTAGGCATCATCGAGGAACAAGCAAATACAGAGGCAAGCACAACAACACATTCTATTACAGGATAACAAGCTAACAAACCCTTCGTGGCACGACAGTGAGGCTGAACAAGACACACTTACGACAAGAGTGTGTTGTCCAGCCTACCGTGGTGCCACAACAGAGGCGATAGCTCATAGCGGAGGGGAGGATGCATGAAGCTAGCTAGTGGATGAACTCACGCGTGACTACCGGTGGAAAGGTAGATGGGGAGTTATTAATAAGGGCCGAGCAGTGGGAGGAACTGGTGCCTGCCATTTGATGTGGAGAGAATAGATGGGTGAGATCGAAATCCTAGGGTATACGCCACGGATCGGTGACGTGTCATTATTAGAGACGGTTTGTTATATGAATTGTCTGTGATAATGAATATCAGAGACGGTTTGTTATACGAACCATCTGTAATAATGCACATATCATAGACGGTTTGGTATACGAACCGTCTGTGAAAACCCTTTAATATGCACGCCCTAATCCAGCTCTTCTACACTATGAGATCCTCTCCCTCATATTCTTCGCCAGATTTCTCAATAATGACATCTAATATTCTTTTGATCTCCTTCCTCTCATCTATCTATCATGAGTTGTTCGGCCGCAACCTTTCACATACGGCCAGCAATTTACGTCTGGAGCAGCTCCTCCGCTCACGCCCTGCTCTCCTTCCTCGAGTCGCTTCCATCTGTCAGCTGGACCTCATCATCTGCCGTCGACGGAGGTGTCTCGTTGCCGCTCAAAAAAGGGAAACCACCCTCAGCCTCATTCTTCTCTGCAATGTGCACAAAGTGGATGAAGCTCTTGCGGCAGTGGAGAGACATATGGATAACCTTGCCGATCAAGCAGAATCGGCCAATTCTGAGGAAACTTATCAATGACATCCTCTTTGAGATTATGGGCTATGCTAATAATTTGCCCAGGCTAGAGGAGGAAGTGGAGAGGGCAAGGACAATCTTCACGTCATTCGAGAACTCAGCGGCTGATCCTCCAACTTCAAAAGTCGAAGAAGAAGCATATGAAGCTCAAAAGACTAGGATCTGGGAATCTCTTTTTTAAGACTTTTATAATAAATTTGCCTTGAATTTGACTCTCGTCTCAGTAGTTTCTTTAGTTCATTATCAGAGACGGTTTGTTATATGAACTGTCTATGATGTCTCAATTATTATAGACGGTTCATGTTAAGAACCGTCTGTGAAAGTTCACAGACGGTTATTAACACGAACCGTCTGTGATGTCTCAATTATCACAGACGGTTCATGTTAAGAACTGTCTGTGAAAGTTCACAGACAGTTATTAACATGAACCATCTGTGATATCTCAATTATCACAGACGGTTCCTGTTAAGAACCGTCTGTGAAAGTATCATAGATGGTTACTAGAACAAACCGTCTGTGATCTACGATAGTTTAAGCACAGACGGTTCCATATAAACCGTCTGTGATATAGCCGTCCAATATAGCCTCTTTTGTAGTAGTGCACCTTGTTGAATTTTATCATAGAACACCTATCTTATTTAAAACTGTTTGAAGATTTACCCCAAAGGCTCGGAATTGTTCATATGTGTAGGTAAAGTGTTTCAATAATTACAGGAATCCATACAGAAATTATGTGGCAAAATTTAGGCAATCCGGATCTATTTGAGATAAAGATAGCTCAAGGAAAATATCATGCCTTTTGCTTGTATTTAGGGAAGAGTGTGCTCCTAATATTAGATTGGGCTGCACATACTGCAATGTAGAAAAATCTTAGGGATTTTACTTAAGAATTTGAATGAAATAAAATTGCTAATTTTATTTTATTTTTATCCTGAATTTCAGTTTTTATTAGAGTTCTATACAAATCCAATTGTTAATTTTATTTAATTTATTCTGATTTTTAGTTATTTAGGGATTTTACTATGGAATGGTATAGAAATCAAATTACTTGGTAACTTTAAGATGATTGTACTTTAGAAGTAGCAGCTGATTAAACTACATAAGCGGAAGAGGTTTTAGTGCAGGATTATTAATCATGTTTATCTATTTATTATTCCGTAGTTTATTTTTTTGTGGATCGTTTGTGCTTTATATTCAACGCTCGCGTATATATTTCGTACAGTATATATTGCACAAAATGTGCATTGTACGTGCACGCTTCCAAGATCTTGTTTGCAGTAATTTTCAACATTGGAATGTCTGCCTATTAACTGATTTTATTTATTCAATACATCTTTCAAAAACTTCAAACATGGTATCTATCTATCTTATGCAAGCAATGATAATATTATACATTATATCTATTATCAATTTTATTATCAATTTTATCTTATCCAACTTCCCCTTGCACCTTCTAAAAAAAATCTCTAACAAAAACAAATTTCACCACTCTAAAATTCTCTAAAAAGCAACAGAGCTCTATCGAATGCACAACAGATGTCGTGTAGCGGATCAGATGGTGTGGACATGGTAGGATGATTCCCAAAACGCTGACTAGATGTACTGAGATAATATGTTTTTTTACCTGGGCATTCAGAGATCTGCAAGCAGAGTTGCATGCAAACACATGCACGATAAACGACTCCAATTAATTAGTCAGTTTGAGCTAGCTTAGCCTAAATATACATCTCATGCATGCCATGGTGGGTCCGTGGGTGCATGCATGCATGATTAAGCAGTGCCGGCAACGTGAAGGGCGCTCACCATACTAATGATCATATATATATATATATATATATATATATATATATATATATATATATATATATATATATATATATATATATATATATATATATATATATATATATATATATATATATATATATATATATATATATATATATATATGGGAATGTATCCAGTGCTAATAGGTATTTGGGTGCTAAGGTGCTAATGCCATCTAGGATCGTTAGATCTACCACCAATGGCCCGGATTCGTGAGGGTGGAAGCACCAAATCACTTACGCCAATTTGCCAAAAACCCCCTACCTTCCCCTCAGTTTGTTCCGAATCCCACGCCTCCCAATCTTCTCCACACGCAGAAATACTTCCAGAAGATGGAGAGGAACGCCGCCGCCGAGAGGCAGCGCCGCGGCGTTGTGGCCGAGGCCGGCAACCGCTGGATGAAGAACGCTGAATTCGCCGCGCGGGCGTTCGCCTTCGCCGGCGTCAACTACGACCCATGCTTAGGGCTACCTCCGAACCCCTCCCTCTTGGAGGATCTTGTGAAGATCTGGTCGCCTTTGCTGTATCGCCCTCAGGCCAGCCAGGCATGGGGTGAGCAGGTGGTTGTTTCTGCCGCTGCTCCGATGGAAGGGGCATGGACCTCCGCCGCTGCTGGTCATGGAGCTTCCCTTCCTCAGCAATGGACGTGTGGTTTGGCCTTAGAAAGTCGGAAAGCTCGTTGAAGACAATGCGGCCGCTCAACTGCTCAAGCGGTTGGGAAATCGGCTGTTTCATATATATATGGGTTTCTCACACACCACTGATCATTCGTAAATTCATTCAACAAATTAAATTGATACATTATACATTCTCAGGCCCTAAACCCACCAGATCCACTGCAAACCATAAACCCACCAGATTGATCAATTATACATTGTACATTATACATTCTCAGGCCCTAAATTCAATTGATCAATTGCAAACCCTAAACCCACCAGATCCACTTATACATTCAGAACAAACAATTGGAATCGACAATGCATTACAGTACAACACGGACATGTAATGGGAATGCATCAACTCATAAATTCTTATTGCAATGTTCATACTTCATACAGACTAACTTGTCAAATTAAAGGTGTCGGACAAGTACTACAATAAAACACGAACATATAATGACTTGAACATACAGAAGTAAAATATTGCAATGTTCAGAGAAACGAAACAGCCGATTTCCCAACCCCTTGAGCAGCGGCGGAGGTCCATGCCCCTTCCATCGGAGCAGCGGCAGGAACAACCACCCGCTCACCCCATGCCTGGCTGGCCTGAGGGCGATACAACAAAGGCAACCAGATCTTCGCGAGATCCTCCAAGAAGGAGGGGTTCGGAGGCAGCCCCAGGCATGGGTCGTAGTTGACGCCGGCGAAGGCGAATGCCTGCGCAGAGAATTCGGTGTTCTTCATCCAGCGGTTGCCGGTCTCGGCCACGATGCCGCGGCGCTGCCTCTCGGCGGCAGCGTTCCTCTCCATCTTCTGGAAGTATTTCTGCGCGTGGAGAAGACTGGGAGGCGTGGGATTCAGAAAAAAAACTGAGGGGAAGGTAGGGGGTTTTTGGCAAATTGGCGTAAGTGATTTGGTGCTTCCACCATCACGAATCCAGGCCATTGGTGGCAGATCTAACGATCCTGAACGGCATTAGCACCTTAGCACCCAAATACCCATTAGCACTGGATACGTTCCATATATATATATATATATATATATATATATATATATATATATATATATATATATATATATATATATATATATATATATATATATATATATATATGCATGGTACTAGCAGCTAGTTATCTTGCGTGCTACATAGGCAGGCTTGCTTCAATAATACTCCCCTTCTTATAGCCGGGGGAATACCGCGCCCTCCGCTCGGCCACGTCGCCCGCGCCCCGGCCGGCGCGTGGCGCGGGGATTTCGGTACGGCCGGGGAGGGCATTTCCCTGAGCTTTTCGGAAATTACGTAGAGGTCCTTTTTCCTCGCGAAAAGGTCCCTGCAAGTTTTTTTTAAAACAAATCTTAGATGGCGCCCCGCGGGTTTCGAAAATTACGTATAGGTCCTTATTTACTTACGTACAGGTCCTTACAGGCCCTTGGTTTTTTCCGAAAAAGTCCTTTAGTTTTCCTGAAATTACGCATGTGTCCTCGCTTTTTTTAATGAAACTCCCTGCGAATTATCGCCTCTTTTACTTTGGTCCACACGGTAGCTAGCGCGGCGTGCGCCGCGCTTATTCTGCTAGTAATTCATGCCTTCAGGGGAGGGCCCAATTAAACACATTATTAGTTTTGCTTTCTGATGTATAAACCAACCGAGATTTGTTTCCCGTACAAAAAAAAGGTATTTGCTAAAAATCATCAAAAAAAAAAAAAGTCGAGTCTTTAGCATTACCATCGATCATGTCGGGACATTCCTGTTCTGGCTAGCTAGGTTCCTTTGGCTCATCAGGTATCCAAGCACGCATAGATTTCAAAGGTCTTATTTTGATTGCGTGAATTTCAAAGCTATCGAATGGTCCAAATTTCAGGCGATACTTTGTAGAAAATTAGTTGACAGATGCCTAGACAATAAAAAAATATTGGATTTGCTCAAACTAAAGGATATACACACGTCACTTTACTAAAAACTTTGTGCAATACTCTATACCAAACATAATAACATTAGATACAATTTTCTTAGAGACAGGAGCGGACCCACAGGGTATGCCGGGTGGGCCACGACATACCCTGGGGCCCAGCCAACGCCATCGCAGCCGAAGAAGCCGGCGGCCACGGGCAAGGCGGAATCAGGCGAGGGTTTGGGCTCGGGTAGGTCTCCGAGGGGATCAGATCGGGGCTCTACTTTGTCAGAAGGCGGTCTTAGCTCTCTACGCCAGCAGGGGAACTGGGAAGGTAATTGCCCGTTGGGTGGGCGCACACAAGCTGTTCGAGGAAATGCTCCACTGAAACCAGCCCAGTCTCTGCACACTCTGCGCGATAAAATTCAGTGATTCTTTGTGGTCAGGTGTCAGGTGAGTTTCTCAGACACCATGTTTAGTGGTAAGCATGCATCCGGTTTGTAGAATGACTTTCTGCTGGTGAACTGAAAATATTGATTTGTAACTGCATGCAGAATTCCTTCAAAAAAGAAAGCATGCAGAAGAACTGAAAAACAACTGCAGAAACTTGGAACTGAAGACTTGTTGTTTAAAAATGGGACCACCAAGCCACAAGGTAAATCGCCAAATCGGTTTGGAACTGCTATTACTTAGTTGCATTCATCCTATTTTGATGTAGTGTTCTGGTTAGGGGTAGGGAAGAAACAAGGTTATTTCTGTTGCCCCATAATCTCTATGCTAATTTGATACCAAACACTAGATGCATGTCTTCACAACTGTTCTAGTACAGGTGTGCACATTACGAATTGTCACTCAAGCATTTTGTTTATGTATTATGACTTGGCAAATTCTCAGAAGCATGATATATTTGGCAAATTCTCAGAAGCATGATATGTTTAATGCTACTGCGCCTATCCTTGATTTGATTCTCTCTAGGTGAAGTGATTTTGTTATCAAATATGAATATCATTCTCGATTTGATTCTCTCTCGGTGAGACAACTTTGGTATCAATTTTGAAATTTATTGTCCATAACGCTCAATGCAATACTGATTGTCTAAAATAACTTGTAACCAGCTGCTGCAAGCAAATGTAGATAGAAATAATGTTAACAAGCCAAAGTAGTGCTTGGGAATCATCAATATATAGAAAATTAAGATCTTTCTCTGTCTGTCCTACTTCCAATCTGAGTGATTTTAGTTGACAAAAGGTACCATTATTGTACTAAGTGTTTTTCTTTGAAGGATATGATGTGGTTAATGAGATCAGTTATACTAATGTTGTCATGCTTTTAGAATTTGCGATCATAGGTGATGTGCACTTTTGTTGTAAGAAATACAATGTTGAACATGAAGGATATTTTTATTCTTATATGGTACTTTCAATTGCAACATTGTACTTCTTACAACATTGTCCAGCTCCTTGTAAAATTAAGCTTCCGCTCTGACATCAGAAATCTGTTCTTCATTCAGTGCCAAACTCTGGGGATTCATCTCCTTACAGGCAGGCAAGTTCCAAGCTTGGTACTCCAGGTCCAGAAAGCGTAGGCCAAAAAAGTTAGACAAGTAGTATTGTAAGTCTTTTTTATGTATATTTCAGACTATTAGTATGATGTTTGAACTATTTATATTGTAATTTGTGCAAGTTTCTAACTTAATTCTTAATTTAAGATTTATCATATTATTTAGTGCCTGTATACCGAATTACGGTGCAAATTTTACAATTATTTACCGAATTGGCAAATGGTTTTACCGAATTGCATAAAAAAATATTGGTGCGGCATACCCTTTGATAAAATCCTGGGTCCGCCAATGCTTAGACACTATGTAGAAAAATGTGATTTTGTATTTCACTTTGTAGAGTGAAAGCATTAGGTTACAGATATTTTCACTAAGCCTCTTGATTATTCTCGTTTTGCTTTTGTAGGAGATAGTTGAGGGTTATTAGTTCTTTTGACCTGTTTTGAGGGAAAATTTGACTCTTTTTTATCTGTTGTATCATAATACATATTTAATTTCAGCAATTTGCATTATAAAATATTTTATAGAGCTTTGACTATTAATCTTGTGTGACATGATATTTTACTTTATATTTTACCATATCTTATGATAGTTTGATAGATCTATCAAGTTTTTCTATATATGGCTTAGCTTTGCCATGCTAGCTCTCTTAAATATGGAAAACTTGAACTAAATCATGTTTTGTTGGATTTTGCGACTAGTTTTGCTCTAGTGATCCTCTTATGATTCATGCCATATCAAATAAATTAAGTTGAGTCTTAAATCTAATTTGAGTTTTAGATTGAGTTATGCGAGTTCTTTATTGAAATATTAGTCTATTTCTTCTAAGCTTTTAGGCTCAGATCGAGTATAGCTTACAGACTAATGAATAGTTTATTGTTCTTGAATTAAAAATGAAAATGATTTATTTTTATGTAAAAAACTGATCTCATCAATTTTTCTCGTGAGTGCGGTGTGTGTTGAGCATATAGGTTCTACTTGTACTCTCTCAAAAAAGCATTAACAAACAATAACCCACAAAACACATGGAGTGTACATACATTGGCATTAGGGCTGGAAAAATAGCTCGAGACTTGCGAGCCGGCTCGGCTCGTCAATATTTGACCGAGCCAAGCCTAGTGTTTAGCTCGCAAGAAAAATGAGTCGAGCTTCGAGCCGCTCGTGAGGCGCTCACGTGGCTCATTAGGCTCGTGTGGCCGCTGACCTAGGGAGGCCCATGACTCGGCATGGCGCTGCGCCACAAAGGCCTGTGTGGTGTGCCTCCATCTTCCAGTGCATTCCACCGTGATCCTGATTTGGCTGATCCCGATCTCATCTATTCCTCTCCATTCCCTAATCAGCAACTTCGTGATCCCTAAGCCCCCCTTTGGTGGTGACTTCTTAGGCACACCGGCTTGCCTTCTCGACGGACTACATCAAGGAGGTGAACGAGGTGAACTGCAAGTTCGCGGAGGCGTGGGAGGAGGTCGAGGCTGCCATGGAGGGCATGGAGACAGTCTACTTCAGCAAGGAGGCCGCCTGCGCATGTGACGCCACCGGCGGGGCACTCGCCGCCTTCGATGCGTTGCTTGCTCGGCTCCCACCTGCCGACACCGACGCAATCCGCTACTCCATGGGGCTCAAGATGAAGCAGCTCAAGGCTAAGCTCAATAGCTCGAGGAGTAGCGGTTTGCTCGAGGTGCTTCTCCATGCGCGAATGGAGGTCAAAGGTTTGGTTTTTGGGAGAAAATTTTGAGCGATGTTTGGGTTAGCATACATGTTCTTTTCATAATTCCTAGGTGTTTTTATTGTGGAATAAATTCAACCAACAAGCTGTTGCAAATCTGTTCCTCTAATCGGGGATTTGGAGGCTTGGAGCTAATTTTTCATGGAATTTTTTTGCATGAATAATCCATTTTTTATTCAAAATTACAGAAATATACCCGCAGGAAATTTTTTTACAAAAATAGGCTCCAGTCGCCCAATGGGGGGGCGATTGGAACCTATCGCCCAACCAGGGGCTGACAAAGTCCCTGTCGCCCTACCCTCGAGCGACTGTAGCCAGTCCCCCCCCCTCCGTTGGGTGATTTTTATGCAGTCGCCCAATGGGGGGTGACTGCACTCAATCCCCCATGAATGTTTTAAATTTTGTCAATTTTGTAGTTTTAAACTGGTAAAAAATATGCTGGAGTTGTAATAAAAATTTATGTTTATTGTACGTTGTAGGTGCGTAAAAAATTTTGGAAATTTTTTTAGGAACGATTGACTGTAGAACGATTGATACATACGATGGTAAGTGATATTTTGATGGTGCCATCATTGAAGTTCACTATTCATTTGGAGCGTGCATCGAGTAGGTAACGAGGAGTACAAGTAAGCACGGCACAGTACTAAAAAGTTCACATCGTAAATAACAAACGTAAATAATATTTGAAATAATGGTGTACAATGAGGACTATTCTCAGTCGCCACCCTGGCCTGCACCGGCTCCACGCCCGTGTCCTCCTATACGGCCCCGCTTGGCCATCCTCCGCTGCAACGGGTTACGACGCTCCGAGAACGTAAAATGATCAGGAGTGTGTCGCACCCGCCTCTGATCTAGTGGAGTCAGCTGCACCTCTGGCTGTGTACCCTCCGGTGCACCGGGGAGGGTGCTGTGTCAAGAGGTGTAGACCCAGACGCCTGCCTGACCCACTCGGAGAAGTACTGATCCGGATTGTTCAGGCTCGCAGAGGGGCCAAACCGCTGGTCGGACGGGAAAATACCTGTAAAAGTAATATCGTTAGTTTCAGATGTAAAGCATTGCGATAAAACAGAGATCGTACGATACGTACCCTAAGTTGGCGCCATCGCGCCTGGAGGAAGGGCGTACGATGTCGAGTACACCCCCTGTGTGGGTAAGCTAGGGATGTACAGAGGATGCAAGAACATCTGCCCTGGCGGTGTATGAGGCTGTCCCCAGGCAGATCCTCTAGCCTCGTCCGGGTGAGGTGCTATAGGACATGCCTATGTAGAGCCTCCAGAGTAGTGCCACGCCAATCGGGGCGGCACGGGTGGCCAAGCCGTCTGTGTGCTGGGCGTGGGCATGGAGGCTACTGGTAGCCTCGTGCAGGACAGCAGGTGCACGACATGTGTACCCCACTCCTTAAAACGACGGTATGTTGATGTGCTCCTCGTGGCCCACCTCGGCACCTGCGGCGAGCCTATGCAGCATACTCTCGATTTCTGTGACGACCGAAACACCCACGTCAGACTGAAGGAAAAGACATAAAATGGTTAATTATCCAAGGTAGCATTGCCATTAGAGTATGTTCGAAAATACATGTAACGTGCCGCGATGTGCGTGTCCCACGCGAGGTGCGCAGGATATGTGTCTGTCGGAGCGACGAGGTGTGCGGGGGGCGGGTCCACGACATGTATGAGCCTCGTACGAGTCTAGCCCTGGTAGCAGCGCAGGTACTCCGTGTACTCCGTGCTGTTGTAGGGGCGGTCCTCCTCAACCACGTCTTCAAGCGCACCATCCCATTGCGCAATCCACCCTTGCATCTTCGTTGTCTAGTTCGTGCCGCGTTTCACCCCCTTTCTAGAGTGCCGTCTTGTAGAACCACTTCATTAGTAATTTCCAATGGAATAGTAAGTATGTACAATTTTATAAGACACGGGCACTCACGCGTGCACAAGAGGCGGCAGTGCAGGTCCGACTGGTACCGATACAGCCTGGCGTAGACCAAACTGCCGCATTACTCACTGCAGCGAGTAGTCCTCCATGAAGATGTCGTAGATGAGCTTCCGGCGCGTCAGCCAGAAAGCCTAGTCGCGCAGGTAGAGGGTCGACAACCCATCGGGAGCATGGTCCATCAATGCCGCATGTGAGTACGGCTCCCAGCGCCCGTCATCAGCCGTGAGGCGGTCGATGTGCTCAACAAAGGGCAGATACACCGTCTGTCCTAGGGGGCCTCGCCGTCCGCGATCGCCCTAGCATGAGCGATGAGGCGCGCGTCGACGCTGTTGCCGTGGCTGCTGGTGAAGAGCACCCAACCAAACAACCACATCAAGTAAGCCTCCAAGTGGTGCAAGACCTGGTGATCGTCTGCCTCTAGGTCCATCTGCTCCACCTGAATGCAAACAATATGTTATTAGTATGTAATAATGCAAATAAGAGCTTCGACGACACGATCGATTGTAAAGACCACGTACCCGGAACTATACGAGTCACCTCAGCAATGGCCCGTGGGTCTGACTCGTCGGGAAGATGTGGTACTCACCCACGGCACCTGGTGGAAGGATCCCCTCGAATCTGTCGAGCAGGTCAGCGCGCCACTTGACCGGGGACTCTGGTAGGAAGGTAGTGCCTCCCGCGATCGGAAGGCCAAGAAGCAGGGACACATCCTGCAGGGTCAGCGTCATCTCCCTGAATGGGAGGTGGAAAGTGTGCGTCTTGGGCCGCCAACGGTCCACCAAAGTCGTCAGTAGGGAACGGTTGAACGGGAAGCATCGTGATCGCTCCACGGCCTCGTCCCCGCCCTCGGCCAAGGCGGGTCCATCCTCGTCCTTGGCTTGCACCATCCGGGCAAGAGGGAGTAGCCCGGCATCCCGCAGCCTGCAAACATAGTGAAGGTCAGCACGGAACGTTCTTACAGTAGCACTAAAACGCTGGTAGAGTGCAAACCTAGCTGTCCAACAGGAGTCGAGTCTCCAGGCCACGCGAGGTGTGTGTGTGTCCAGACCACTCCCAGCTCAGCCGGCTCGTCCGCACTCCCCGGTGGCAACACACGACGGGAAGCGCGATGCACGCGGTCCACGTGCTCGTCCAACAGGGGATACTGCCAAGCGGAGTCACGACCATCACGTGCCATACCTGCAATTTGTACATTACGGTGAATGAAATTTCTAAACTACAATTTCGTACGCATGCAGATTTCATACGCATGTTGTTAATTTTGTAAAACTACATGTTTAATAAATTTAGTATAACAAATTTTAACTTTTTCTATCTAGATCTATACCTACAGTTGCTTCTTCGTCTCCTCTCTATTTCTACGCCAGCTAATTTCCTATAATTACATTCACTAAATTTTCTATACTAAAAACTGTACACTAAAAAATTTCTATACAAAAATTTCTATACTACAAATTGTACTAAAATCTCTGTACTAAAAATGTTCCATACTAAAAAAAATGTATACTACAAATTTTCTATACTAAAAATTGTACTAAAATTTCCATATTAAATTTTCTACATCTACAATTTTTACTACCACTAACATTTCATACAAAATATACTACAAAGTTTCTATACTAAAAATTGTATACTACAAATTTTCTATACTAAAAATTGTATTAAAATTTCCATACTAAATTTTCTACATCTACAATTTTTACTACCACTAACATTTCGTACAAAATTACGTTAACTAAATTTTCTATACTAAAAATTGTATACTACAAATTTTCTATACAAAAAATTATATACTAAAAATTGTACTAAAATCTCTGTACTAAAAATGTTCCATACTAAAAAATGTATAATACAAATTTTCTATATTAAAATTTCTACACTAAAAATTGTACTAAATTTTCTACATCTATAATTTTTACTACCACTAGCATTTCATATAAAATAAACTACAAATGCAATGTACTAAAAAATACCTAAATCTGAAGATCTGACCCTCTCCTCTCCCTCTCCTCTTCTCCCCCTCCTTCCTCCTCTTCTCTCCTTTCTCTTCTTTCTCGTCTCCTTTCTTCTCTCGCCGAACGATCAAACGAATGAGGCAGCGGCGGCGGCCGAGTGTGCGCCCCCTTGTTGCCCGGCCGGTAGGCGACTGACTTGCTGTCACCTAACCGTACGGTGACTAAAATCCAGTCGCCCAACGCCCAGGCGACAGCAATAACTCGCCCAACCGTTACCAAACTGCACACCTGTCGCCTCCCGGTTGGGCGATTGGCTCTAGTCGCCCAATGGAGGGACGACTGGAGCCTATTTTTGTAAAAAAAAATTCGCGGGTATATTTCTGTAATTTCGAATAAAAAATTAATTATTCGTATGTTGCATACTGGTTACTTACAATTTTGTATCGGCAAAATTTATCTTGATGTGATGAAGTAGAATCAACTTAGAGGAGCTAAACTGGTAGTTATGTTCCTGTGTTAATTATTTAAGCCCCATCTCCTACCTTAATTATGAAGACGGTGTTCTGTTTTTTTTGGAGCTGCATTTGCGTGCATGCTTGCTTAATGATCCATGGATGCTTCACTGCTTATTGCACCTTTTGTGTATCAGCTTAGACAAATTTGAGCACGGAGGTTGGTTACTACACATGCTCATTTCAGATCTTTAGGTGTGTCTTGTTGAATAAATGAAGCAAGAAAAAACTGATGCAATGATAATCCATCATGGAGCAAAAAAAAAACAGCATTTTTCCAATTGGCCATGGTCACAACTTGTGCGGCTTACGAGCTGACTCGAGCTAGGAAACAAGCCAAACCGAGTTAGGCTTTTCATTCGTTTCTTGAACGAGCCGAGCTATAGCTTCGAACGAGCTCAGCCGAACCTTGCTTAGTCAGCTGGGCTCGTTTTCAAGCCTAATTGGCATTCAACCAAACAACCAGACGCCAAATTTGTTGAGATTGAACCATTTCCTTGCAAAAGGAAAAAAAACAAGGTTGCATTCACCAATTGGCCATATGCAGATTTAGTTGACTAGCCTATATACTTGTCCTTATGTTTCAACTAACAGGTTTAAATCGATGACTTAATTTTGACTTTTGGCCCAACATAGTGTTGAGCTCATGTGCGCTTTCAAAGTTCAATGAGAGTATTGCATGCCTATAAACGGCCATAGTAATTCATATTTCTTAATTAACACTGCAATGTCGATCATATATAACCATAAACTATCTTTCCAATGTACTCCATTGCTCTTAACGAAAACCATTTTTTTAGATAATGGATATAAAACCCGGCCTCTATATCCACAAGGGATATACACAGCCATTAACGAAAACCATTTGGGACAAAATAATAAAAGATGTCAGTTTGGAGGATCGTGTTTGCGCGCAATATACACAACATGCACATTGCACAAGTAGCTACGAGGAATTTAATTACGCGAACTAGATATGGTCTGCTTTTCAGTAACTTGCGAGCAAAAGGGAAAGGTACTGCAGGCCAGGGTATGCCATGCATGTGTGGCATTGTATCTCACCTTTGGTGAACACTCCACATAATTAATCACAGTCCTCTGCAGCTAGCTTATAAGTTAATTCAGTGGGTCATCCTATGTATGCTTGGCTAATCTTGGGAAGAACTCATGATTAAAAAATTTTGACCATGCTTTTCAGGAGAATCCTAAGCTGCAGGCAGACCGGTACCAGCTGTTCGTACGTTCGTCACCACAACTTGAGTTCTAACTCTAGGGCGCTTTTTGGTTCGGAAGTTTTGCTACGTAATCCGATTACACTGTAACATGATTACATTAACTTGTGTTTGGTTCGGGTCGGCCGTAAACGGTTCCCTTGATTGTGATACGGGCCAACATAAATCCAATTACACTCTAGATCGAGTGTAATCGGAAAGCGTTACAGCGCACGCATGTGTTACTTAATCCACGCTATCCGATCGTGAGTCACAGCGCAGGCGGCGCCGTCATCCTTGGCGGCTCCTCGACCTCTCCACGCTCTCCCTCGTCGCCGCGCCCCGCTCCGCCGTTGTCTTCTTACTCCTGGCCACCGCAGCCGCCCTGTCACTTGGCAAGGCTATCGCCGTCTACTTCCAGCCGGCCACCAACCACCCCTTCACCTTCCTTGACGCACTTGGCCCCGCGTGTCCCTCCTCTAGCCTCCCACTCCCTCAGTGGCCCAGGGAAGCTGGGTGTTTTGCGGTGCCGACGGCGGCCAGATGGTGGTGCTGGTGCAGGCACTCTCCTCACTGGGTTTCACGCGCGCAGGCTTCTTGGCCCCCGTCGACGCGCTCCATGGTGACATCGATTCAATCTTCTCCAGCGACGTCTTCCTGTGCTGCTCTCCAAGTGCGGCCTTCAATTTTTTTGTCTTACATATAACAATTTCATAGCGTAGCTTGACTCGAATCAAATGTTGTATTGAATTTTGATACCGTTACATATATAGCTGAAACAAACATATTTTGTTTCGAGCTATTCCCTTTACAGTTGTAGTGCATTGTGATACCATTTACGTTTCTGATTGCAGCGCTGAACCAAACACTACCTAGATTGTTTCGGTCTAGTAAAATTCATGTGAAATCCTTGTATCCTAAATATATATGTAAACCCTAATAGTTAAGGAGGTGCAGTTTTTGTCCTTCCAATTAAGAGGCTACATGCTTCCCTAAAAAAAAGGGCGCCATGCACATGCTAACCTATTTTCTTCCGCGCCATTTTGTTAATTTTTATTTTAAGCAGAACGGGTCCATGTCCGGCCGCCGTTAGCAATTCGCGACGTGTGTTTGTGTTGGTGTGAGCAAGGAGAATATGCTCGTCTTATTCCCAAGAAAGGGGAAAGAGAAATACATTCTCCTTGGTAATGGTTGCCTTTGATAATCCATGGCTGTCCAATCAACAGCCACCCTCTGAATCTCTCATGCTAGAACACACACAAACGCACGCTATGATACGTTCACACCTCGATCACTGCTTTTGAGCAAAACAAAACTGAAGATTAATTATTAACCTTGCCGCCATGGCAGGAGTTTCAAACAGACCTGAAGCTGAGAAAATTGATACTTTGCCATCCTATTCGGTGGGCTTCGACAAAATACCACTCCCTACAATGACCACTATAAAATGCCACTCTTAACATTGACACTTTGGTTATTTGCCATTTTGAGGGTTTTTTAGGATTCTTAATTATTTTTTAACCATTTTCAGATTATTTGCCATGGGAAAAGACATATTTGCCCTTAGGTCATTTGCTTGTTCTCTCGCTGGAAATTGAGATCCCCAAATCCGTGTGGCGCTTCGGCTCCTGCTCGCCGTCGCCGTACTTGCACCGGCTTTGGCGGCAGCGGGTGGTCCATCGCTGGGGGTGAACTATGGCCAGGTCGCGGATAACTTGCCGCCGCCGCAGGCGGCGGCCGTGCTCCTCCGCGCGCTGAACGCCACCAAGGTTAAGCCCAATTGTATTACAACTGTGTTGAAATTAGGGATTATTAAGGTAATTACAACACAGTGTATTACAAGAAACAGTTCCAAGATATTAAGATGGGCATCTCTAAGTAAAATAAAATCTTATTACAACACATGATTATTTACAAAAATCTCATACAAGTTTGAAAACATGAATAATTATATGGCCAAAAATTACCATTGAAACAAGATTAAATAAATTGCATTGCGTTCTTGTCTTGCATTGTCCTTTCCATGTATTGCTCAGCAAATAGAACCCTCCCAAGGCTGACCAAAATCCCCTATCCCACCATTTTCTTTTGCGATTAGAGAGCGAATAGAAAGAATAATCTAAGGGGGAATAAAAAGAAATAAAGAACATCGCCGTAAGAACCCTTCGACGATAGAAAATCGCTTAGAGTGGCACTCATCGAGGTTCCAAGACCGTCCGAGCTAGTCAGCATCTCTCACCATAAGTGGACCTCATCATCTGGTAGTTAGAAAATCCAACGCCCACGTTTTCATCGACTTACCTTTGCTATAGAAAATCCAAAGCATAGTAGCAAACTCACACTTTGGACCAACTGTCCATTGGGCAAACAGTGAACTAAGAGAGAGTCAAGGATATGGTGAGGGCAAATTTGCCATGCACAGGACTGAAGAAAGAGAGGCAGCCAAATGCCTTCTCCCTCTTAAGCCAGCCTCAACATCCTCACTCACAATGCCCACTTCATTCCCATTCACAACCGAGAGAGAGAGTGTCGGAACCCGGAGTGGCAACTCTAGGATCTTCTGTGTAAATCGCACTAGTTCAGGATCAGCTAGTGCACACAGTGTAACAGGGATACATATCAAGCACCAATGACAACATTATTAATTTTAAAAAGTACGGCCTTATGGCCAACGTTTATATCAATGCTCATTGGCAACAATATTAACTGCAAAAGAAACAGCATTTTTCCAATTGGCCATGGTCACAACTTGTGCGGCTTATGAGCCGACTCGAGCTAGAAAACAAGTCAAGCCAAGTTAGGCTTTTAATTCATTTCTTGAACGAGCCAAGCTATAGCTTCGAACGAGCTCGGCCGAACCTGGCTTAGTCGGCTGGGCTCGTTTCCAGGCCTAATTGGCATTCAACCAAACAACCACACGCCAAATTTGTTGAGATTGAACCATTTCCTTGCAAAAGGAAAAAAAGAAAAGAAAACAAGGATGCATTCACCAATTGGGGCATATGCAGATTTAGTTGACTAGCCTATATACTTGTCTTTATGTTTCAACTAACAGGTTTAAATCGATGAGTTAATTTTGACTTTTGGGCCAACATAGTGTTGAGCTCATGTGCGCTTTCAAAGTTCACACGGAGTATTGCATGCCTATAAACAGCCATAGTAATTCATATTTCTTCTTAATTAACAGTGCAATGTCGATCATATATAACCATAAACTATCTTTCCAATGTGCTCCATTGCTCTTAACAAAAAAACAGCATTTTTCGGCTTATGAGCTGACTCGAGCTAGGAAACAAGCCAAACCGAGTTAGGCTTTTAATTCATTTCTTGAACGAGCCGAGCTATAGCTTCGAACAACTTGTGCAAATTTGCCTTGCACAGGACTGAAGAGAGAGAGGTAGCGAAATGCCTTCTCCTTCTTAAGCCAGCCTCAACATCCTCACTCACAATGCCCACTTCACTCCCATTCACAGCCAAGAGAGAGAGTGTCGGAGCCCAGAGCGGCAACTCCAGGATCTTCTGTGTAAATCGCACTAGTCTAGGATCAGCTAGTGCACATAGTGTAACAGGGATACATATCAAGCACCAATGACAACATTATTAATTTTAAAGAGTACGGTCTTATGGCCAACATTTACATCAATGCTCATTGGCAACAATATTAACTACAAAAGAAACCGTGGAAGCAAGCTAATAAAGGCGAAGCCCAAGTCTGCCCATAGGCAAACGACTGCAAGACATGGCCTCCTCATCCTAGTCCTCACCGTAATCAATGTAGTCCTCCTCTGTGATGAGATAGCAAGGGTGAGTACAAACTTGTACTCCACAAATCACATAGAAAAAATGCAACATAATGTTAAAGGCATCAAAACAAAGGCATATAGGGTTAGTTCAGCGAAAAGCCATAATATTGAGAAGTACAGTAAATAGATGAAAACTGCTGAATTTAATATAATAAGTAAAAATAGTAATTGTAAATGAAATTATTACCGTTAGTACAGGCTCCAACCAAATACTAACCTAACCACGGGCATCCCACCCAGACCATCTTTTTCAAAAGACACCATATGGATTCGATCCATAAGGTTTTTACAAATCATTTTGAAAAACGAAATCTAATCCATGAAAAACTTTACTCAGCATGCCCATGACCGTGGGCACAGCTATCCAGGATAGATTATACACTCTGCAGAGGTTGTACAGCTTTACCCACTAGACATGATCATCCCATATTGCCACGCGATTAACACACTTTCTTTGGTATGCGGCGAGGAGATCATGACAAGGCCTTTACAATGCAAAGCCTTCAACCTGGCCAAGCCAACGCTAAGGTTTCACCCCAGTAAGGAATCCACCAAACCGGGACCCCCCTTGAGCCGAGTGAGACTTCTCATGGCCTACGCCACGCTCACTTTCAACCTACGACATGACTCAGGTTGGGACCTACAAATTAATCAACCAGAACTGTCGCATACCAGCCTTGTGGTAGTACGATAGGGCTTTGCAACAGTAGCTCACAGACCGGTCCTTAATTGACTTAGGCTTAACCACATACCCCCTGTGCCTGACAATCAACACTGTGTCTTCGAACAACAGTGCATGCCTGCACCCACCACCCAACAATTAGCCTAAGTTTAAACCAAGTTTTATATTTTATTTCAAAATATTTCATAGTCATTCTTGACTTACCGAAGTCAAGAATATATTTCAAAAACTTATCATTTTATGTGAAAAGGTTATCACAAAACAAAGATTATGTCTAAGCAGGTCTAAGCATTTGATATGAAACTCCCTAGCCAATACTAGTGTACTAACTAGAGTTTATTCTAGGGTGACAAGGTGTAAGGATTTTCAATATGAAAGGACATAATAGCAAACAGGTACTAACTAAATTTAAAACTGAATTGAATTACATTGAATAAAAATATGCATGCAGAATAATTTAAAATAACAGAATTTTATTTCATAAACTGGGATCAACATGATCAAGGTGTATGACTTGCCTTGCTCCTCAAATGAGTATGATTCGTCGTCGTAGAATTCTCCGAAGTCGTCGCAGTCTACACGTGAAAATAACCCACCAAACTCAAATAAAATCCAAATAAATTAAAATAAACTCCAAATATTTAAATTGAGGGCCAACATAGATAGAGGGGAATTTTTGATGAATTTAGAAATTTGAATAAGCTCAATCGGAGTTAGGGTGAAGGAGAACGGGCTCTCGAAAGTTTAAAATCAGAGAAAAAGAATAAACTGGATTTTTGGAATTATTTTTCTAAAGGATTATGATGTCAACACTGAATTTCCTTTTTCAGTCGAATTACTTTTCTACTGAAAATTCAGGTTTATGACGTTAGCCCTAGGGTAGATGATTGACAGGTGGGCCTTGGTCTACATGGACCATGTCCATGGACCAGAGGGAGGGCTGAGGTGGTGTTGACATGGCTTGACACACGGCTATTTTGGCTGACATAGCAGCCAAGTGTATGCCACGTGGACAAGCGGCCATTGCAGCTACTGACCGAGCGGCCAAGCGCTGGTGTGGCACTGACCAGCCGAGGTGACATGCCACCAGCCATCATATGGCAGCCACATCGTCCAGGCGTGCTGATGTGGCTCGCCGGGTGGTGGCCAAGCTCGGGGACCAATGGTCACCAGCGCTCCGGCGAGCGGCAGCAGCCGGCGAGGGGTGCGTGAGAGAGAGGAAGCTACGGGGAACTCGGGGGTGGGCGCGGATCTTACTGGAAATGGCCAGAAGATGGTTCGCGACGAGCCTTGGTGGCAGCGATGTTCGGGTCTCCGGTGCAACGGCGCTCTGGCGGTGCTCAAGCCGGATGAAGGGGTGGAGGAGGTGCGCACGGATGCGAGGATGCTCGGGGGTGTCCTCGGTGGAGTTCGGGGACGGCCGGAGCGACGAGGGGAGCTCGTCGGAGTTGGTGGCGAAGCTCAGAGAGAGAGAGGGAGATGGTGCAGGAGCCCTGGGCGGCTCTTCGAGGCGAGCTAGAGACAGTGGGGCTGGTGTGAGGTGAGGCGAGGCCGAGGAGGGCCTTTATATAGGGTCGGGGGTGAGCCCATCCGCGGCAATTGCTCGTCAGATTTTTGACTGGCGTTGATTCGGTTTGGGCAGAAAAGGAAAGGAGGAGGGTGCAATAGGAAAGGGGGTGCGAGATTGGGGTAATTCGATCTCGTGCGGTGTGTAGGGACCAAAAACCGGGCAGAGATGAAGAAGAAAGGCGGTGACGGTGGGGATTCGGTCGTCGGCCGGGAAAAAGGAAAGGGGAAGAAGAAGAAAGGAAGGAGATGGCTCGGGGATGACGGGTCTGACAGGCGGGACCTATTGGCAGAGAGAGAAGAGGGGAGAAGTGCGAGCGACGGATAAGGATCAGACGACTGAGAAATATTTTGGACTTAGGAAAAATATTTCTAAAGCAATTTTCTGAATTTGATTTTAATTTTCTTTAAAATACTTTTTAATTTTTTTAAATTAGCTTTTAAATTCCAAAAAAATTTGGATGTCACAAACCTACCCCCTTAAGAGAATCTCGACCTCGAGGTTCAAACAGGATAACAGAAGAGATGGGGATGGTTGTTATCTAGTTCCTACATTATATGTTAATAGTTGAATGATAAATGACAACCGGATAAATAAGCTTAGCTTAAAAAGCTTATCTTAGAGTATGCAATTGTTGTGTACATGTTGTATACTCGAAAAACAATCTTTTATCTCATTATTTGTTGATATTGTCATGAATTACCAAAAAAAAAGGAAAATTGAGGAATCTAGTCCTTCCATTATGAGTTAATGGTGAAGTTTGGTAATTGATGATAATATATTTATGGACTAACATTTTCATGAGTTAGATAAAAAGGTTAGATTCCACAAAAGAGTATGAATTAGGATGGCTTCATGTGTTGAAAATCATCAAGTCAAGTGAAGGATGAATTATGAGTCGATGCATGTCCAAAAGGAGATAATCGTGTGTTGATCATCAAGTCAAGTGAAGACCCATCATATGTTGATGGAGTTCAAGTGACAAGGACCCGGACATGAAGTGAAGTTGTGTGTCGTCATGTTTCAAGAAGATGTTAAGGCAAAGGTACGACTAGTTAGGGCTAATGATGTGTTTCTAATCTTTTGCCGGTCTTGGAGTTTGGTTAGAAGACCGGATTGCTAGTATTGGTTACCGCACTATTAAGAGTGGTCTTTTCTAGTAGCTTGAATCTCATTATATGTCGATAGCTCAACCTTACTTGTTCTAGCTCTCCTTGGTATGAGGCTTGTATTTGCGAATGTGTTTTGCAAATAGTTGAAACTCATGTATTGAATCCTTGTAACATGGGACTATACATTGCGAATATATTTTGCAAGTGTTTGAAGTCCCTGTTTTTATTCTTTGTAGTATGAGGCTTATATTTGCAAATGTGTTTTGCAAACAGTTGAAGCTCATATATAATCCTTGTGTTATGATTCTAAAAGTGTGCAAATATATTTTGCAACTTGTTAGGAATCATGTTTGATCCATGTGTGCAAGATACTATTGTTTATAAATGTGTATTGCAAAATCTATCTTATAGTCTGCACTTCTCAGGGAAATTAGAACTACCGAAGTGTAGTTTGCAGCACTACCACTGACTGGAACTACCGGCATTGTAATCATGAAACTACCGTGTGCGTTGGTGATCAAAGACCTTCGTGGTCAAGAGCTGACTTAATCGAACGAATGTGGTTGAAGACCTATGTGATCAAAGATCTGTGTGATCAAAACCAGTATGGTTGGAATTGACGTGGTTGAGATCTATGTGATTGAAACCAGCGTGGTCAGAATAGATGTGGTCGAAGATCTGTATGGTTAAAACTAGTGTGGTCAAACCGACATGGTCGAAGATCTGTGTGATCAAAACCAGCGTGGTTGAACCGACATGGTCAAAACCTATGTGGTTGAGATCTGTTTGATCAAATCCAGCGTGGTCGAACCTACGTGGTCGAGACCTATGTGATCTAAACCAGCGTGGTCAAGACCTGTGTGGTCGAAACCAACATGGTCGAACTGACATGATTACAACGTGGTCAAAGATCAACGGAGTAGTCAGAGATCAGTGTGGTTGAAGACTGACATGGTCGAAAATCGACATGATGGATGTGGTCGAGGCCTGAGTGGTTAAAACCAATGTGGTCAGAGACCAACGTAGCCGGAAACCTGTGTGGTTGATCCAAACAGCGTGGTTCAAGACCAGCGTGGTTGGAGATTAGCGTAGTCGAAGACCAGTGTGGCCATATCAGACAACATGGTCAGAGACTTGAGTGGTCGAACCATCCAACATGGTTAGGGACCAGTATAGTCGACGATTGGTACTTTCAACCAACTCTGTTTGAGCAGTCCAATCGGCTCTATGTGAGCGGTCCGATCAGCGAGTGGTACTACCGGCTCTATGTGATTGGTACTTCTGATTTGCGAAATGTCTGGCTTGTGTAGCGGTACATTTTTCCAGAGAGGCACCTATGTGGTGGTCTTCTCCCCACGAGAGCGGTAGTTCCACATGTGGGAGCGGTATTTCTGATGATCAGAACTACTAGAAAATGTATAGTGGAACTACCGGATTCAACATGTGTTGCAACTTGCGAGCAAGGAGGAAGGCTCTAGATTGCATATGTTGCATCTAGAGGTGGATTGAGTATCCACTCGAGCTTGTGCATTCATTGCATGTAGTGAGAGTCAAGCGAGGGGCTTGACTTATTACTCTTGGAGTTTGCCAACTTCTAAACAGCATTGGAGATGTCGTGCGCGGTGATGTTCTCAAGAAGGTTGTGAGACGAAGTGTGAAGGTTAGAGCTCACCTACCCAGAGCGGGAAAGAGTAACCACTAGTGAATTAAGGTGTTTCAGCTTAATTCATAGAGCCGGTCCAATTCATTTAGGCTAACCACAACGTGGATTAAGGAGACCGGCAAGTCTCCAAACACCACGGTAAAAAGAGATCATGTCAATTGTAGTTTATTTTCTTATGCTCAATTTACATTCAAGCAATTTATATTCATGGAATTAAATTAATTGCTTGTCATCCTTGGATTGAAAACCTTGACATAGCTCTAGGGTGTTGGTACACTTAGGTGAACATAAGTGAATTTGGCTTCATTTGTGCTAAATCAATTTGATTTAAGTTTTTGTATTGTATACTTGGTCTAGACAAAAAGAAAAGGTCTCTTATTGATAATAATTAGAAGAGAATTTTTAGACTGCCTATTCACCCCCTCTAGTCAGCCTCCTCGATCTTACACATGGTACATTGTTGTTCTAGTGCAAGAACGGTGAACATATGGCTCTTAGTTTTGTCTACTTTATACCCAGACTAAGAAGCAATATTGTGAGCCCCAGACAGATCGATGAACATGATAGGAAAATTATCATTGAATATGGGTACCTCAGACTCTATGATACAAGGAGAAGGCTCGTGGCTAAAGTTCAGTGATCACGGAATAGGCTATACACAATATATCTATATTCAGCACAGCTTGTGTGTTAACTTGTAAGTATAAACGAGGATGGGCAGTTGTGGCATGCCCACTATGGGCACCTCAACTTCAGAGCACTTGGGAATCTATCATACAAGAAGATGGTAGATGGTATGCCTCACATTGAACATGTAGAGCAGTTGTGTGATGGGTGTGTGGATGGAAAACAACAGCGCCTCTTATTTCCTCATGAATCAAGCTACCAAGCTGAGAAGCCGTTGTAACTTGTGCACGTGGATTTGTGTGGTTCGATCACGCCAGCCATAGCTAGAGGTAATGAGTACTTTATGATACTCATTGATGATTATACTAGATTTATGTGGATAGAGGTGATAAGCAACAAAGGTGAAGCTTTAAAGGCATTCAAGAAAATAAATGCAAATGTAGAACTTGAGGTTGAGATCAAGATAAAAATATTTAGAATTGATAGAGGAGGAGAATTCAATTCAACAAAGTTCAGAGAATACCTCGAAGGCATGGGAATAAAACACCACCTCACAGCACAATATTCGCCACAACAAAATGGTGTCGTAGAGCGTAGGAATCAAACTGTTGTTAGTATGGCAAGGAGTCTCCTGAAAAGCAAAGGTGTGTTTGCTGCATTTTGGGGAGAAGCTATCCAAACTATAGTATATTTGTTGAACGGAGCACCAACTCATAGCTTAGATGGTGTGATACCATACCGGATGTTGACCAGCTGGAAGCCCAATGTACATCATATACATGTGTTTAACTATTTGGCACATGTCAAAATAGTGAGTCCTCATGCCAAGAAGCTATATGATAGAAGTGTGTAGATGGTCTTTCTTGGGTACGAGCCAAGATCAAAAGCTTATCGCATCTATGATCCAAGGGAGAAAAAACAACTATAAGCAAACATATAATCTTTGATGAGGACAAGGAATGGTGTTGGGAATCATTGCAATCATTGCAAGCAGAAGGTGGTCATGGACTTAACTTTACTGATGTGTTCACTGTACATCTTGAGGTAGCTAGTCCGGACGTCATGGTCAGATAATTCACACATGGTGCGACATGCGGTGACATCATCGATCATGATGGCTACTCTAGGACCAACCACAGGTGGTGGTTCAATATCTCATGAGGCTTCGATGTGGCTCCCAGCCAGTGCACCAACCCAAGCTACCACAACACTATCGAGCTGTTTTCCAATAGCGTTCGCCACTGCTGACCATGACACAAACTCAAAAAAAGTATTGTTCCTTGCAAGAAATTTACGATGAGACTCGTGACATTGAAAAGGAGGTCAGGCTTTATTTTCCCTCTATGGATGAGCCAACAACTTATGAAGAATTAGCTTAAAATGAGAAGTGGAAGCAATCCATGCTTGAGGAAGTTATAGCAATCCAAAGAAACAACACTTCGGAGCTATCAAAGCTACCAATGGAGCAACAGACTATAGCCTTAAATGGATTTATGAAGTCAAGAAAAATCCAAAAAGGAAGGTGGTGAAACACAAGGCTTGCCTAGTAGCTAAAGGTTACGTCTAGCGGCAAGGAGTGGATTTCACTAAGGTATTTGCTCCTATTATGCAATTAGAAATAGTGAGGTTGTTGCTCACATGGGCAGCTCATGAAGGCTGGCAAGTGCACCATATGGATGTAAAATAAGCTTTTCTTAATGGTGAGTTGGAGGAAGAAGTATTTGTTCTGCAGTAGTAAGTTTTTGTTGAAATGGGATGTGAAAATGATGTACTAAAACTAAAGAAGGCACTATATGGTTTGAGACAAGCACCCCGGGCATGGAACTCAAAACTGGACAAATGTATATAGTCCCTAGGCTTTGAAAAGTGCAAACTTGGGCATGATGTCTACAAGAAGTGGAGGAGGCCATACAAATTGGGGGGTGTATGTTGATGATCTCATCATCACAGGATCCAACTTAGAAGACATTGGCATGTTCAAAGGGAAGTTGAAGGAGTTGTTTCAAATGAGTGATCTCGTACCTCTGAGTTTCTATCTCTACATTGAGGTGAAGCAAGGACCGCAGTTGATCATATTGTGCCAATCAACATACACCATGAAGATACTTGAAAAGCTGGGCATGGCTGATTGTAACTCCACTCAAGTTCCAATGGACCCAAGAACAAACCTCAGTAAAGCCAATTCAAGTCCGGTAGTAGATGCAACCCTGTATCATAGCGCCATTGGAAGCTTGAGGTACATCATGAACACACGGACAAACTTAGCATATTCTATTGGTGTGGTCAGTCACTATATGGAGGCTCCCACAAAACACACATGGTAGCTGTGAAACAAATTTTGATGTATGTGAAAGGCACAATCAATCCTGGATGTTGTTATGCAACGGGCAAGCAAGAAAGGAGGTATATCACAGGATATAGTGATGTGACACTGTGGGTGACATCGACAATTGCAAGAACACTACAGGTGTTATCTTCTTTCTCAGAGCAAGCCCCATCACATGGGTGTCATAGAAGCAAAGGGTGGTAGCTCTGTCTTCATGTGAAGCAGAGTACGTAGCAACAACTATTGTAGCTTGTCAAGGAGTCTGGTTGTGGCGCTTGTTGTAGGAGATAAAAGAAGATGTAACCAAGGTGGTTCTAAAGGTGGACAACAAATCAGCTATTGCTCTTACTAAGAATCCAGTGCACCACGAGAGGAGCAAGCATATAGATGTTTGGTACCATTTCATCCATGATTGTGTGGAGAAAGGAGGGATAAGTGGAATATGTGAGAGCTGAAGTGCAAATAGCATACATGAAGTGGAACATGTGAGAACCAAAGAGCAAGTAGCAGACATTTTGACCATGCCTTTGGGTCAGCAGAAACTTGTTAAGTACTAGAGCTGGCATGAAGGACATAACTGAGGTACAAACATGATTAAGGGGGTGATTGTTGAGTTAATCATGTTTAGTTCAGTTTGCATTAGCATTCTAATAAGCTAATTCAGTGCATGGCACTGCTAGTCTACATGTCTTGCACAAGCATTTGTATTCCTGCATGCATGTACACACACATTTAGCTTTGATATTTTCTACATGTAATTGCATGATGCCCAGTCATGTTGTATGAGCGAGTCTTTGGGATTGTGGCTTGTTTTTAGGCATGTTAGTTGGCCTATTCTTTTGTATTTGATCACTTCTATTATGTTATAAAAAAGTGAAAGACAAAAAAAGCTCGCAATTATGGTGTCGCAAGAAAAATTAACTATTGTGTGTCTCTGTTCATCATCTTCTTCCCAAGAATTATTTGCACGTGTGAGAGTCCTTGAGCTCATGTGTGTTTTTACCCCCCAACTGACGCACCTCCAGCTACTCTGTTGTGGTATGCATCCACGGTACTAAGTCTTTGTAGATGCCATCAAGAACACTCATGAACACGCAAGGCATCCCTTCTTAGTGCTCTTGCGAGCAGCAAATGGGAGGGGAAGACTAGCAGCTATACAAATTATAAAAATTAGAAGGAAAATAATAGGCATGAAACCATCCAAAATTACTAGCCAACTCAAAAATGGCAAAATTTGATACAAACATATATGTTCAATCCCAAAAGAATGCCAAAGTATAGAAACATTTTGTCAATTGAAGTAGACAGCACCACTACCTGCTCGACCCATCGGATCTCCAGCAGCGGATATAGCCGTCGGCCTGCTGCGCATCCTCCTCGGCTTGTAAACAGCAGTAGCATTGAAAGTGTCCGAGTCACTGCCGTGTCGCAACTGCCATCGCTGCCGCATCTTGTAGGTCTAGAGCATCGAAATGGGCATGTTTCGATTCACTCAAATTAGGTGTAACATATTGCGAATGCTAATGGATTATTAGATAATGATTATGTCTAATAAGTGGATAAATTAGAATTACATGCCCTGGGATAGTAGTTTGGACATCAGCTTGATCACGTCGCCTAGCGGCGACGACAGAGGCACTTCGCCAGCTACGTTAAGCAGAGGCGGAGGTAGGGCACATGAGTGGATAGAAAGAGGGTAGCATCATTAGCTCTAACTACAGGGCCAGTAATTTAATGGAAGTGGTAAGAATACTAACGTTAACAAAACTAAGTGGTATTAAAGTGAAGTAAAGTTTTTCGATTGCATTTTGCCTAAAGTGTGCACCATTGGGTGTTATGGAACTATTTTTTTTTCTAAAAAAGTGGTATGGAATCAATTTTTCCTAAAATAAAGGTCCAACCTCCCCAGTCCCCACTAAGCCACCACAAGAGCGCCCTAGTCCCCACTGAGAAGCCCCAATCCCTAGTGAGTAGGACCTCACCACCGATGGTGATGGTGCAGTGGCGGATGGCAGGATCCACCTTGTCGCCAGCCACATCGAGCTCACCTCTACCTTCCTGACGCTGCATCCACATTGCCTCCACCTCCCAACGTAACGATGCTGGATTCCTCCTCTTCGCCACTAGATTCCTCCTCGTCAACTGCCATCGCTTCCCTTTGCACCTCAGCCTCCAGTCTAGGTACCCTCGCTACTCCCCCTTGTAAGGATGAGGAAGCCGAATAGAGGAGATGAATAGGCAGTTTTAAAATTCTTTTGGCTAAAATCAATTTTATATGCAGAAGTGTAAATCAAATTGATTTACACAATTAAAGCCTAAATAGACTAGTCTTAACTAAGTGCACTAATAATGTAAGTCTACGTTAAGATTTGCAATCCTAGGGCGATAAGTAAGCAATTTTATTCTAGCAACATAAATTGAACAAAGTAAATGAACACAAGAGAGCAAACCACAAAGACACACAATCTTCTTACCGTGGTGTTCGGAGACATACCGGTCTCCCCTGATTCACGTTGAGGTAAGCCCAAATGAATTGGACAAGCTTCACAAATTAAGCCAAGCACCTCGACCCACTAGGGTTTGATACTAACCGACTAGTAAGCTAGCTGATGCGTAGGGTGACCCAATCTTCACGGTACAAATAGAAGCAATCACTCCCTCTTCCTTGTTGCGGCTAGGGTTTTAGCCCCTCCTTCCTCCTTCCGCCAACTTGTGGGGTTAGGGTTTCAGGTAAGGTGGAGTAGCCGAACAACACCTCTTCTTCCCCTTTGCACCTGATGTAGATGAAAGTTATGGTTGCAATGCACTAATCAACAACAATTTTGCTGATTAGAAGCAATCAACCATGAACTCTCAAAACCGTGAGTACTATTCATGAATTGAAGAGGGATATCATAAAGATTCGATCGATGACTAGAGAACAACAACGAAGCTCTCAATCCACAGATCGTAGCAAATCCTAATTGGGAAACTCTCATGCAATCATAAGCACATAAGTTTGTGCCACAAATATTGTGACTTTTCTATATATTCTCTCAAAGCAATTTGATCTGGTCTTTACATGGGGTATCCTGTGGCCTTATATTAATGCTTCAAGGCACGGCTGACTCAAACTCAAACACACGCATCTTGCCTAAGGCCGACTCCTACCATGACACAGAATCCCATCTCAAAAGGAAATCTCCTATTTGAACTCTACCACAAATGAAACAAATCAAAACAAAAAAGGAAACATAACTGGGCTCAAAAACAAATGACGTGCATATGAAAACAGAAACTGACTAGTAGGGGACTCGGATTCTCCCAACAAGGAAATTCATTTTTGGCTTTATCTCTTCCTGACTCACCTTGTCATGGCTTTTTTCTGGCTCATCTCCTCTTGCGCACAGCTTGGCTTGAGATTGGTTCCTTGCTCCTTCCTTTAGCTCGGCCTCCTGGCTCCACACGGCTACACACTCGGCCTCCTGGTTATGCACGGTAAGGAAGCCCACTTGGATTGGCATGACTTTACTGGATTCCCGCCCATCTTTCTTCACGCACAAAAAATAGTTGTTTCCTTGGCTTAACTTGTTTTCCTAGCTTAGTACCCTTTCTTGGCTTGGCCTTTCTTTCTTCACGCTCAAGAAATAGCTCCCTTGGCTTCACACAGCCAACGAACGCACCAAGCCCCCATGTGGCTTCCCTCTCCACGCACTCATGCGGACTGGCCCTCACGCGCCCTCTAGGATCACATGCCCCAACCCCATGCGCCCAAGCCTTCTTCCTCGTCCGACCTTCCTCTCTACTCTCTTGGTCAAAGCTTGCTTCTTCTTTCCTTCATACAAAACAACACCACATTGCAATGTAATTTCATATTGCAATGCTGATACACAACTCAAAGTAACAATAGCACTCTTGGCCACATCAGAGTTGTTCTTCTTTCACTCCGGAGATGACAAGCACCAAACCACTCACACAACTGGGCCTTCTCCTAACCAACGTCGAGACTAGTAAAATGACTAAAATATATATCTTTAGACTATGCTAATTATATCTTGACTTGCGCATGGTTATGATACACATCTCCTCTTCAAGTCCAAGTTTTTGACTTAAACCCTAGCCTATGGCACCGTTTACTTGACTTGATGATTAACACATGAAGTCATCTAAAATCATTCAACATCTTAGAACCTACCTATTTCACTAACTCTTATAAAATATTAATCCTATAAAACAATTATTGTTAATTACAAAAACTCATATTAGCTCGTAACAACGTGTCTAGATTCTTCACCTTCCTAGTTCCTAAGTCCGATCGGGTAGGATGCCGAAATCGGTTTTCCCATCTTGGCTGCCGAATTTACCAAAGAAATATTAAATACCGATCCTAGTAAACCAAAATTAATCTGTTAGGTATTTTGGTATTTCGGTACTCACCGTGGTAGCTATTTGCAAACTAGGGTAACAAACTAGTCACTAGCGTTTAGAAATCCCGATCAACAAAGCTTGTAAATCTCAAAAGGCAAAAACGTAAAGTGTTCAAATACTTTAAAAAAAAGAACAAATCCAACACTGGTGCCTATGACTACTATGTCATACAAGCAGTCCCTAACAAAAATCGCATGTATGAATCTATTTATTTAGCTTTATGCGACAAATCTAAATACTTATCTGTTAAAAAATTTAATAACAAGTGGAAAAAAGAGTGCATTTTACACCATTGAATGCCATCAAGATTCGTGTCAAGCCCTAGAATTATAACCCCACCGTCCCCCCGTCTCCCACGTACCCCGCAGCTCGCAACTTCACCGCCGCCACGGCTTTCCTCCCGACCCACCCGCCGCCACGCTGACTGTGACTAACAGCCAACGCCGACAAGGCCCACCGGCGTATCGCCGCCCTCCTTCCTCCCACGGCCGCCACCGCCTCTCGCCCCTTCACTGCCGTCCCAGCGCTAGATTTTGTTTAGCCCCGCCGCCGTCTCCTCCCCGCACCGTGCCGAAATGTTCGCTTCTCTCCCCCTCCTTCCTTCTCCTTTCCTAGTCGTTTGATTCACCACCATATTAGAAAGAATGCTTAGGGTCGTCTCACCCTCATGTAGATCAAGAACGGAGGATATTAGTTGTTCTTGTGTTTGTACGTTGGGAATGTTTTTACTTGCCTAATGCATTTTCGTGCCAAAGAACCTCATCTATTACTATCCGTGTAGTGATAATAAAAAAAATTTAGTGTGAGCGGTGGTAATCGCTGACTAGAAAGAGGATTATTAGTAAAAGGATGGCGGGAGCTGCTGATCTGATAGTGTAGCTTTCGCTGTGATGCTCTCATCAGCTGTTATGCGTGGGAACCCTTTCGTGGAGTGGAGTAGTTTGTCTAAAGTGTTCCTTGTTTTATGGATTTGATTGGTGCTGTCCTCGTGTAAGTTTTTTTCTCGCTGAAAATTGAAGTGCTTGCAGGACTGGGTCTAGGAAGCAGGAGCTGAAGTCTAAGCAAAAGCTTGAGAAGAAGCTCAGCTTCTACACAAGTAGGTGTTCCTTCCCTGTCGAGGTCCATGGCTGTTTTATTTTTATATGTTCCTGCTTGATAAGGTTTGGTTGTATTGTTCTTTTGATCATTTGCGACCTGTCTGATCTAATGTATTAAGTAGACACATTGTTGAATGATGAGCGATACAGTTTGAAAAATCTGAGCATGATATTGGCTTGTAACCGTATGATTTCTGTGCTATTCTTAAAGAAAAATGTTTTCGTCCTCGTTAAATCGTTTTGTTGAGGATAGCTGATTATTCCAATGAGATTGCTAATTCTGCAAAAAAAAAGATAAAATGATGCTTTGATTTCCTGAATAGTTGTGAATACCATATCCATGAACTATAAAAATCATCTTTGTGTGTGTGTGTGCCTATGATCAGGTAAGCGCAAGAGCGTGGGCATGTGATGTCAATGTCAGTGTTTCGTGGTAATAGAAATCGTTTTTTTACACATAGTTGTAGCCTTTTCTAGTATTTTTTTTTAAATTTCAAGTTGGGTCTTTGTTGCATTTTGCTATTTCCATTTGTGTACCTCGAATCCTTGACTATAATTTGCGGAATAACTGATTGATTTTTCCTTTGTCATTCCAGAAGTGAAAGATGTGGTTACCTCCCTAAATGCTAAAAAGACTATCAGTAAGGTGCTTCTACCCCCCCCCCCCCCCCCCCCCCGCGTTACCGTAGTGTTCTTTTCAGTGCTGTGAATTTGTGTTTTCCTTTTATTGAACACAACCTAACTGTTAGTTTACTGCCATCTTAAAAAATCTTATTGTATACTATCTTGCCAAAATAAAAAGAAAACTATTTTTTAACAGTATGGTCTGCCAAGTACTATATCCTGTCCTTTCTGTTACAGTTGTTCGAAAGACTTCCTACACCTAGTGGGCATGCTGGTTATTAACTCACAATCACATTTATTAAGTTAGGATTGGTTAGCGCTGTTATCTATTGCATTTCTCTATTCTGGAGGATCATGTTACGCTTCACAACGAATTATTGGGTAACACTGTAACAGGCACAGACAGTTGCTGAATTGACCTGACCTTGTGTAACATTTGTAGCCAAGAAGGAAGTAAGGTTTCTCTGTTGATACCAGTCATATTATCGTATATAATTCATGCAGAACTGGATTCCTAAATAATGTGGGTACTATTTACCTCTTGAAGGAATGAATTCCACAATATTAGTGTTATTAAGTCGTCGACTAATCGGCGACTAATCCACGACTAGTCGTCCAGTCGGTACATGACGGACGACTAGGGAGGCCGACTCGACTGGAGCGACTAGTCACGACTAGCCGGCCATGTCCAGCCGCACAACTAGGAGCCGACCCACTAGATTAGTAAGTCTGAGGCCCACTAGAGAGGCTCGGCCTGACCGAGACTTAATACTAGTGACTCAATAACCTACTAGTGACTCAATAACCCTAGTCCTCATTGCACACCACACGCGCTATTTTGGTTGTAGCATTAGTATAATAATCCCAGTTTGCTTCTTTATTATGACTATGATAATTGTAGACCTGACTCTGGGGACTAGTCGCGACTAGTCGGTCGACTAGTCGCCCTCTTGGCGACTCGACTTGACTTTACGACTTAATAACGTTGTTTCACATTCAACCCGTCTAGAACTTGAGCAAAGTTGCAAAGTTTGATTCTAGCTGTACTGACAATATGACAAAGCAATATCTTTTTCTTATCGGACAACGTGAAATGGGATTGGGTTAAGAATTAATTGCTCAAGAATCAGGAGCCTTGACCCAGTGCAACTTGTCATAATCAGCGTGTTTGGGCACTTTTTTGCTAAGGCCATTGCAAGAAATCTGGGACATGGCTATAACTCACTGGTTCTTGGCATGTTTTCCAACCCTGGTGCTGGTATATGTGCATGCTAGCAGCCTAGAAGTCTAGCACCAGTCAAACTAGGAGCTCTTCACCATTTTTAACATGGCCATGATGGCCGCAACCTAGCATCCATCTCCAATAAGGTGAAGGGCTAAGGTGAATACCTAGCTAAGGAGATTCAATCTAGAAATCTTAAAAGAAGGATAGAAAGCGCTTCTCTATATCTGTTTACTCCATCTGTGAATAATCTGAAGCATACTGTCCTCCCTTATTTATGCATTAATTTTGCTATCAAAAAAATAGGGAATCCATCGAAATTACTCGCATAATTCCCCCTTTTGTTTGTGCTGCAAATGAGAACTTGTGGTCGTTTGGTGTCCTCCACATGTGGAATCATAACTAGTCTAGTTTGCTTGAGTTCAACCACATCACAGATGCAGAGTTTAGAGTATGTTGGCTCAAGTTCAACAGTACTCTAGCATAAGCAATGTTCCCCTAGGCGGCCGCCTAGGCGCTAGGCGTCAGCCTCTCGCCTTGACCACCTAGCCGATTTTGCCCGTCTAGGTGGCCGCCTAGCCCGCCCAGGCACCGGTCTACCGCCCGACTAGCGCCTAACGTCTAGATGAACACTAAGCATAAGCCACCAATAACAACCTGCACCACCGTTTGTCATTCTGACATAAGGTACAAGCTATCATGTGTCATTACTCATTAGTCAAGAAACATCCAAGCCAAGCCACAAGCAAAGCTATAAACTGAGCCAGGCCACAAACCAAGCCAAGCTAGATGGATTCGCAAACCAACACAAAATTATCACCATCCATCTAGCTTGTTTGATAGTATTTAACAGACTAGACAGATACATGAGTTTCCATATCTGGTTGCATGTGGAAATATTTTCGACAATTTCTGCTGCTGCTGCTGCTTTTTATGCTGAATATTTGCCGCAGTGGAGTAGTATTCCAATGTCATCCAAATGCTTGCCTATCTGCAAACACCAAAAAAATAACACATCTTATCTACAAACTGGTATTTACAATCTTGGCTTCTTTCATGTATTCTAGATAGGAACTGAAAATTTACTCTGATTCTTTACGTTTGATGTATTTATCTAGTCATAGGTTTCCAAATGTATTAAGAAAATGTATTTGTAGTTGTCGAAAGGAGGCCCTTTTCTCTTCCAAAGTAGCCTTCCTCTTGTTATAGGCGTGGGCCTTGAGCCCAGTCGGGTTATTATTAGGAATTAGAGATTGGTTTCTATTCGAGTTAGAGATTAGTTTCCTTGTGTTAGAGATATAATTAGAGATATGATATTAGTTACTATATCTGTTAGAGATATGATTGGGATTAGATTCCATCTGTTAGGGGGAGCCGTCTATATAAGAGGGCTACCGCATGCTATTGTAATAAAGCAGAGTAATAACAAAGTCTTCCTCGTCTATAGTCTTCTCTCTCTCCCTACGCCGACTCCATCCGGCCATCTTGGTGGTGTTTACCCGTTATGAACTAAGGTTCATAACAACTTGGTATCAGAGCAGTCGATCCTTTCCCACGACTTCTGCTACCATGGTTTCCGACAAGGAGGCCAGTTCCGTGAGAGCAATGTTTAAAGCAATCCAGGAGCAGATGGCTGGGATCGTGCAGCAGCATGCCGAGATGAAGTCCCAGATTGCAGATTTGACGCGGCAGAGCACCGCAACCAACGCCAAGATTGCAGCGCTTGAATCCAGGGGAGTGTTACCCGTCTCTGCGCCAGGGCTCTTGCCGATTCCACCCAGGGCTATCCCATCCATCATCAATGCCTCGTTCGCTCCATCGGCGGATCCATTCACCGCTGGCTACGCCCCACCAGACCCAGCCCCGTTGCTGCCCCAAGAAGAAGAGCAGAAGGCAGCGCCGGTGGCCACGGCCGTGCCCCCGCCGAAAGAGGACGGCAAGAAAGCCAAGAAGCAGCCGTCGAGACGTCTTCTGTCGCCGCCGGCAGCCCTCTGTCCGCCGCCGTCAACCCTCTGGTCGTGCCGTCGCCTCCGGCTCGAAGACGCCCGACCGCCGCCGCGAGGCCCCCTGGCGCCCGAAGCCGCACCGCTGTTCTGCGTTCGTCGCCGCCGGCCGCGGATGCCGACCGGGGATCCATCGTCACCGGATCCGGCGTCCTACGCCGCCGAGCCACCTGGATCCGTCGCCGTCGCCGCCCTCGGGTCGCCGTCCGCTGCCAGATCCACGCCGGAGCTGCCGTCCGGAACCGCCGTCGCCTGGGCCGTCGCCGCTCTTCGCCGCCGCCGCAACCGCTCCTCCCGTCGGCTGCTCCGTCTCCGACCGTCCACGCCGCCGCCGGCCCGCCTCCACCCGTGCCGCCGCTGCTCGGCACACCTCCGCCCCTGTCGCAGCCGTCGCCGGCCGGTCCACCTCTGCCCTAGCCGCCGGCCGTCGTTGCTCCTCCGGCCGCTGCTCCGCCCGAAGCCGCCCCTCTGTTGGTTTTGGTGGGGTTTCGCTGTTCGGTCGGCCCGTGGTGGCTTTTGTAAACGGCTGACCAATTGGAATAAGCAAAAAAAATAAATAAAAATAAAAATAAAAACTTTCCAGAAAAAAAATTCAAAAAAAATATTTTGCAGGCGTTATATAATCGAAGGCGCTACACTTCGTCTAGCCTTGTTCCGCCTGGATCTGGCCGCCCGTCTCCATCCGCTACAGCACCCTGCCACCGTTCGTCTTCTACATCGGCGTCGAAGGTCTTCCATTGGCCGCCGTCTAGCAGCTCGAGGACGAGCTGCATGTCCGGGAGGGGTGTAGTGTTATAGGTGTGGGCCTTGGGCCCAGTCGGGTTATTATTAGGAATTAGAGATTGGTTTCTATTCGAGTTAGAGATTAGCTTCCTTGTGTTAGAGATATAATTAGAGATATGATATTGGTTAATATATCTGTTAGAGATATGATTGGGTTTAGATTCCATCTGTTAAGGGGAGCCGTCTATATAAGAGGGCTACCGCATGCTATTGTAATAAAGCAGAGTAATAACAAAGTCTTCCTCGTCTATAGTCATCTCTCTCCCTACGCCGACTCCATCCGGCCATCTTCTTGGTGGTGTTTACCCGTTATGAACTAAGTTTCATAACACCTCTACTGTCTGTTTGTCTTGTTTTTGTTGCTGTTGGGTCCCCTATATGCATTTGCAATTGATCCAATACAGAAGTTTGCATGCAGTTCTCATCATTTTAAGATTCATGCTCTGTGATTCATTTGAATTTTCTTATTCTGCAGAAAAAGAAACAGAGGAGCCGCCAGAAGAAACTGAAAGCATATGATCTCTCAGCGCTCTCTGAGTTCCTTCCAGAAACGGCTGCGTCGAAGCAGCAGACTGAAGCAAAACTGAACTGCAAATCAAAGCAGGCTCTAGTGTAATCATCTCTTTACATTTGCTTCCTTGCTTGCGTTCTTTGTCTTTTCCATCGGTGGTCTTGATAGCTGCTCTGTTTTTCAGGCAACGGGAGTCTGCTCAACTGAAGGCTGTATTGAACAATCCTCAGTTCCAGCTTGACCCATTCGTTGCAATTCATCAGCACCTCGTATCAACGCAGCCACCTTCAGCTGTGAAGGACAATGAGACTGCGAAACATGGGAAGAAATCTAGGAAGGACAAGAAAAGGAAGAAGAATGCTCGGTCGACCTCTCAATCAATGGATATCTGATACTGCGAAGTAACATCTAAAAAATGCGTGCAATTATTTTTCAATCTTGTTTGAAGGCGACACTTGTTATGTGGGAGCTTGAACTTGTCAAATTTTGGCACCAGTGCGTGTATTCTCTGCCAGACCTTCTAGGTTGCTTGTAACGTGACTCGAAAGGTCTAGATTTAGCTATTGTACAGATGATGCTAGCGTAATGCTCATGCAATTCGCTCTCACCAGCTGCTATCAGATTCTTGTGAACTGTGATAACCAATCATGGTGTGCGATCCTGCCATCTCGGGTGCAGCCAAAGCCTTGGAAGGAATCGAGTGGTTGTCAGCCAAAACCGGTGCTGTATAGGGCGAGGGGTTTGATTTGCAGCGGTTGGACTCCCAAAAGAATCGAGGGGCTACTTACTCTTGTGCCGCAAGCCCGGTGATGATGTATCCTTGAATCCATCCATGCCTCCCTATACGCATGCTTATATGATCGAGCTTTAGTATTCCCGAAGTCGTTTGCAGTGTGCTTGCCTTTCAAGAACGTCGAAGGGACACATCTCTTTACTTGATCAGAGGAGTATGTATATCTTAGCCCGTTAATTAATCCTATGGAACCTCTTGACATCTTAGCCCGTTAATTAATCCTATAGAATCTCTTGACTGGGACACGCAGCAAGAGTTTATCGGCCCTGCATATAATGGGAAATTTAACTATTTGCCACTCTTAAGAATGCCTCCTATTCAAATGCCACTTTCTTTGTTGCATTTAACATTTTACCACCCTTAAGATGTGGTTGACTAATTAATCGCCACTTTCGAGCCCACGAGGAGCCAAATCACTGCCATGTCAGCATCATTCGCTCCCGAGCGAGCGGGGACGAGGCGCGGGCGGCGGTGCGGCGCGGGCGCAGGGATGGAGGCGCGGGGACGGAGGCGCAGGCGGCGGTGCGGCGCGGGCGCGGGGACGGAGGCGCAAGCGGCGGTGCGGCGCGGGGACAGAGGCGCAGGCGCCGGCGAGCGGGGAGGTGCGGGCGCGGGGACGGAGGTGCGGGCGCGGGGACGGAGGCGCAGGCGCGGGCGGCGGTGCCGACAGAACAACCGGTGACGGCGGCAGCGGCGTGGACCTCCATGTACCTTTCCTCTCCTCCCCTTCCCGTGGTCCCCTAGCTCTGGACCGCCGCGCCGCCACTGCGCCGCCGGCGCCTTGGCCCGCCCCGCCGCCCCTCGCACCGGCGTCCCCGTGCTGCACACGCCCTCGCACCGCCGTCCCCACGCCCGCGCCTGCGCCTCCGTCCCTGCGCCCGCGCCTCCCCACTCGCCCGCGCCTGCGCCTCCCCGCTCGCTCGCGCCTCCCCGCTCGCCTGCGCCTCCGTCCCCGCGCCCGCGCCGCACCGCCGCCAGCGCCTCGTCCCCGCTCGCTCGGGAGCGAAGGATGCTGACATGGCAGTGATTTGGCGCCTCGTGGGCTCGAAAGTGGCGATTAATTAGTCAACCACATCTTAAGGGTGGTAAAATGTTAATTGCAACGAAGAAAGTGACATTTGAATAGGTGGCATTCTTAAGAGTGGCAAATAGTTAAATTTCCCGCATATAATGGGCCCAGCAGGAGATCTGGACAGGCTCGGATAGCACCGGCCGCATGCTAAACATAGAGGTGCGAACTAACAAAACTCGTAGGACAAAGGAGAACAACACCATCCAAAGAAACCAGACCCGTATCCAAATACATCTTCATAGTTGAAATTCAAGAACAAATTGCGAACAACATCATCCAAATAGAAGAAATCGTACACTATCCAAATCGAAGCTGGGTGCTGGGGAAGGGCAACGGCGGCAGCAATCCGAAGGGGAGCGTAGCCGCCGAGACCGGGCAAGGCAAGGGTGGCACCGTCGTGGTCAGGCGAAGGCTTGAAGATGGAAAAGTGGACTATTCTGTTCTTTTTAGATTATAGCTATATTTATTTTGAACAAATAAATAGAATAATTTTATCGTTGTCTTTTTGAAGCAGATTATCGGCGTAGCCTTTTTAAAGTGACTTATCGATATTCGATTTATTCGCATAAACACTTACTCTAAAAGCAAAAACCATCAATCATAGCCATAAACTATTAGCTGCAGCTGAAAAAAATATACCAATAGAAGTACGTGTGATCTAATAATATTACATTTTGTTAGATTTAGTGCTTTTTTACGGGCAGTGAACTTTGGACTTTGAGTAACATGCATATGTATGTGGATATGGGTATTGTTTCTTATTCGATTCGACGCACGGTGGCACGGTTTTCTCATTTCATTTGTGCCGAGAAGGTGCGAGGGACTTGCAAATGACGAGCGAATCAAACGCCCAGCTGTACATCTTCGAGATGGTCCAAAACGTGTTATTTTGTGATGTGGCTTATTAGTTAAATAAATAGTGATTGATAAAAGAAGCAAAAGCCAAAACAAACTGAAAAGTCGAAAAGAAAGGGTGTTAGTGAACATTTACTAGTTAACATTATCTAACTAGTGATACTTTTAACTCAAAAATTCAACTTTTAACTTTAAAATTAAAACTTTCAAGACGAATTTGAAACTTTTTTGCTTGAAGATACAAACTTTCATCTTATTTCCAATTTTCAACTCAAAATTTCCTACTTTCAAACTTACCAATTCAAGTATTCGCACTTTAGTGAAATTTCTCAAGCTTTTAAACTTTTAACTAAAAAATTTGAACTTTCAACATGAATTTTAAACTTCCAAATTGAAGATTTTAACTTTCAAGTCAAAAATTCTAACTTTTAACTAGTGACCCTTCACCATATAGAAATCTCATAAAAGAAAACCCCTTCTTCAAAAGGTAACTCTGCACGATTAAAAATGTATTGTATAGGATGCTCCTCGCTTATTGTACCTTGTATATTTGGCTCTTGGCCCATTGGAAATAGGCAACAAGTCCATTTCAACATGGTCTGATGTCACCGTCGCCGCCAGGACGCCACTACCAAGCTTCGGCCCCTTTGCCGATCCTGCTTCGATTCATGCAGCCACAACCCAAATCCCATCGCCGCAGCCTAGATTGGGTTGTCGTCGCTCGACTCACGCCACTGCTGCCCTGTTTTCGCCTGCCTCGAGTCGGCGCCGCCTAGGTCAGGCCACCGCCGCCCAGCCCACGCCACTGTTATCCCTCCAGGTCAGACTACTGCCCAGCCCACACAGCTGTCATCCCTCAAGTTGTGATGTTATCTAGGTCAGGCTAGCACTGCAGTTCAGCCCACCGCCAATGTCCAGGCCACACCATCGTTGCCCGGACCACATCGTCAACATAGAGCATCTCTCCGACACCGCTGCTCCTACTGCCTTGGCTTCTTCCACACATGATGGCCACCCCTAGAGACTTTGTAGTTGTCCCTATTCTGAATGCCATCTTTGATGGGATGAACTACCACAAGTGGCCGTGCACATCTGGATCCACATGAGGAGCTAGTGCCTTTGGGGCCATCTTACTAGCAATAGGCCTTGTCCGCCTTACCCTTTGCTACCGACCGCCCCTCAGATCCTCGTAACTACTGATGAGGCAACCTATAAGGCTGCGATCACTGCCTTTGAGGAGACCATAGAGGTGTACTAGGCTCAGCTTTACTCCTATTGAGTGGTAACAAGATGACGAGGCTCGTTCTTCTACCATCCTAGTGGGTAGCATGACTATGGCTATCTCTATGGATGTGGTGGAGTTACCGACATCTCAGCTGATGCGGGAGCACCTTCGTGTCCACCACAAGCTGACAAGTGATGTTATGTATCTTTTGGTCATGCACCAGACGCACTCTATTTAGAAGGTTGATGCCACTTTAGACTATTTCTACTAGCAAATGTCTGAGCTATGGCGTCAGCTTGACTCTCTGGTTTGGACCTATCCCTATTGTGTGTTAGCATGTTCACTTAGAAACTCATCGCCTCTATGAGTTCCTGACACGTCTTCGATAAGAGTTTGAACTTGTCTGTGCTCACCTACTGACCGGTGGCCCACTGACCGGTGGCTCTCACCGCTATTCATGCTAAGGAGACTCGTCTTCGTAGTGTGGCCTGGCTACAGACTGCCTCTGTTCTGGCTGCTTCGGCGTCTTCTCCAACACTTGCTCCCACTGCACCGGTGCCTCTAGCTACAGTAGTGGCAGCAGCTTCTACTACAAGTCTTCACTTCACCTTCTACGATCGTGATGGTCACACATTTCAGCAGTGCTATAGGCTAAAGAACCAAGGCCGCAGGGGAGGTTGCCATCCCAAGGGCACTAGTGGGTCTTCCTAGTCAGGTTCTCGCTAGAGCTCCCTGCCAAGGTTCAGTAAGATATGCTCACTCTGCTTCGGGACCTTGTTGCATCATCTCTGTTTGGTTCTACTGCTCAGTCTTCTGGTGATCTACCACCACCTCCTTTCTCAGGTATCACATTCTCTTAGATTCTGGATTATAGTGCTTTATTTCACATGACACTAAATTCTACTCACCTCACCTCTGTGAGTCCTCCTATTCTTCCTCACATAGTTACAACTGCAGATGGTACCTCCCTTCCTGTTGTAGGATGAGGCACTCTCTACTTTTTTTTCTTTCTTGTTTCTGCAGTTTCGTATGTTTCTAAACTAGCTATACAACTTATATCAGCTGGTAAGATCACTGACCATGGCTATTGTATTATTCTTGAGTCTAACTTGTGTTGTGTTCATACCAGGAATCTGGTTGGGACTGGCCTTAGGCATCATGATTCACAGAGTCTCTAGGAGCTCAACTGGCCGCACCTTCCTTCTACCACCTCTGCTTCAACCATTTCTTCCACTATCAACTTCGTTTAGTGGCATTACTATTTGGGTCACATCAGAGGTCCACGCCTATCTCCACTAGTTCAGAGTGGTGTTCTTGAGTCTATTTCTAATGACACTTCTTTACACTGTAAGGGTTGTAAACTTCGCAAGCAGCTGCAACTCCCATACCCCTCTAGTAATTCTGTCTCAACATCCTTTTAATCTTGTCCATTCTGATATTTGCGGTCCAACCCCTTCGTTTCGAAAGGGGTTATTGCTACTTTGTAATTTTCATTGATGATTATTCTTGATATACTTGAATCTATCTTATGTATTCTCATAGTTGAGTTCTTTCTATTTATCAGCTATTTTCCACTATGGTTCGTACTCATTTTGATTCGACCGTCATGTTCTTAATGCTAGCTCTGCTGGTGAGTATTTGTCTACTGTTCTTCGTCGTTTTCTTGCTGACTAGGGTACTATTCCTTAATACTCTTGTCCTGGTGCTCATGCACATAATGGTGTCTCTGAGTGTAAGCATTAGCACTTGCTTGAGATCACTCATGCCTTGATGCTTGCTTCTCATGTTCCGTCTCATTTATGGGCTGAGGCTGTTCTACAGCTACTTATCTTGTTAATTGGCGGCATTCATCAGCTCTTCAGGGTTGCACTCCAGTTGAGCATCTCTCTAGTAGGCCTCCTTAGTACAATCACCTCCACTATTTTGGTTATGTCTGTTTATTCTTCTTCCCCTCGTGAGCGCACTAAGCTGACTGCTCAATCAGTTGAGTATGTATTTCTTGGCTAAAGTTCCGAGCATAATGTTTATCGCTGTTATGACCCTGTTGTTCATAGGATGAGGATATCTAGAGATGTCACTTTTGATGAGTCTTGCCCTTACTACCCTTGGTCTTCTTCCACCAGTTCAACGCGCTTTGAGGTGCTTTCTTTTTTGATTTTTCCTAACTCTCTGCTTCCTTCTACTTCAGCTTTGACATCATCTTTATGTATTTCACCTCTGTATATTCCTTCCTCTTCAGACTCCCTTGTTCCTGCTCCCACTGGCTCTTTTGTTGAGGTCGTCTCCCCCTTTCCACTGCACTACTCTCACCGTCCATGCCCTGATACACCCACAGTTGTGTCTCCTTCTGTTACTTCCACTCTTCCGTCATTGCTAGGTCCTGCTCCAGTCTCTACTCCCAGATACGATCTTCATGATCATCATATTGTTAGGCCTCTTGAGTGTTATAGCTTTGCATCCACTACTCTTGTTGAGCCTACAAGTTACTGTGAGGTTGTTGCTCATCCGGAGTGCCACCACGTGATGGCAAATGAGATTGCTACTTTGGAGCGTACTGTCACTTGGGATCTTGTTCCCCTACCTACTCACGTCACTCCTATTATGTGCAAGTAGGTGTACAAGATCAAGAGGATGGTTCTCTTGAGCGCTATAAGGCTTATCTTGTGGCGTGTGGTTTTCAGCAGAAGTATTTATCGTGACTATGATGAAACTTTTGCTCCTGTTGCTCATATGGCCAATGTTCGTACTCTCCTTGTTGTGGTCCATGTTCGTCAGTGGTCCATCTCTTAGTTGGATGTCAAGAATGCATTTCTCATGGCAGGCTACATGACAAGGTCTACATGCAGCCACCCCTGGGTATTATGTCTCTAACGGTATGGTTTGTCACCTTCGCTGCTCTCTATAGGCCCAAGCAAGCTCCTTGTGCTTGGCTTACGAGCTTCTCTTCCATTGTCACTACTGCCAATTTCACCGCTAGTGATCACAATCCTACTCTCTTTGTTCACACTTCTCCTCATAGTCGAACATTCTTCTTTATGTGGATGATATATCATTACTGAAGATGATCCACAATATATTGCTTTCATAAAGAAGCGTCTTACCGCTCGTTTCAGCTTTAGCTTCTGGCTTATTTTTCACTATTCATAATTTAATTTTTTTTCTGAATTTTTTTTTGGCTTTTTTAGCTTTTTTTTGTCGGTTCTTTTTTCCCCGTATTCGTTTACGTTGTCCATAATGAGCTAGCATATTTTTTCTATTTTTAAATTTTTTAAATTTAATTACGTCAAATAAGCCACCTTCAACTACAGTGAAATTTCAGCCATAAGCCATAGCTTTTCAGCCCAACCGAGCGGGGCCTTAAGTGAGTATTTCTTGATGTCTGATATGGGTCCCTTTCGTTACTTCCTTGGAATAGAGTTTTCTTCTATATCTAAGAGCTACTACCTCTCCTAGGAGAAGTACATTCATAATCTTCTTGTTTGTGCTTGTGTCACTGATCAGCACACGGTGAACACTCCTATGAATCTTGGAGTCCATATTTGACCCACTAATGGTAAGCCTTTTGAAAACCTACTCGATACCATCACCTTATTGGCTTGGGATCGCTAGACATAACATTTTTCACTCTATTCACATTTTGAGTCCGTTTCAGCTCCCACTCAACCCCACTACAACCGCTTTCGTGTTCTGGGATTCTTCGTGGTATCATCTTTTGTCATCTTTTCTTTCCTCGCCCTAGCTCTTTACATCTTCAAACGTATTCTAATACATTCTAGGTCAGTGATCATTCTAATCGTCGATCTCTTTTTGCCTACTATGTCTTTCTTGATTCCGCCCTAATTATCTGAAAAACCAAGAAACAAATTGTAATTTCTCATTTAAGTGCTGAGGCTAAGTTGAGAGCTACGACATCGCTTACTACTGAGATCATTTGGTTACAGTGGCTCCTAGGGACTTTGGTGTTTGTCAACTTCTCTCTTGTTAGACAGCACAGATGCGATTAATATTGCTCGCAATCAGTATTGCTTACAAAACATATTGACGTTGATACTTCCTACATGAGATTGCAAGTGCAAATGTAAGTGGTTGCTCTTTAACATGTGCCTTCAAAGCTTCAGCTAATAAATTTCTTCTCCAAGACAGACAAAAGCTCAGTATAATTTCTACCTCTAAAAACTTAATGCTTCTGATCCACTGAGTTTGAGAAGAGGTGTTAGACATGTATCGTATAGAGTGTTCCTTGCTTATTGTACCTTGTATATTTGGCTCTTGGCCCAATGGAAATAGACAAGTCCATTTCAACATAAAACACATGTGGTCTGCAACTATTTGTGTGCGCTCGGCACTAGAGGAGAAACCCCACTCAAGCAGATTGGCATTCGGCAGCCAATAGACAAATATATAGTAGTAAACACGATTACGAGAATTTGGGGAACAACTGGCATACCGGATCCTACTTGTTTGATACATTAATCTCTCCGTCTTTACTCTTTAGAAGGCAGCAGTGTTACAAAATTGCCTCACAAAATCTGACGGTAAGGATATCCAGAAGGATCTTTCCCAAACAGAATACATCTTTTGAGCTCAAATCATCTGTAACACCCTCCAAATTCCCAGCGCTTGAGAAGGTAATTCGTTCAGCTTCTCGCATTGAATTTCTTCTGTGGGAATGGTTGCCAAATGCAGGGTGAATGGGTTGAACTGTAATGCTCCTTTTGTTAACTTCTACAACATTCGAGGGGTTTGTCGACGTATCAGTCATTTACCCTACAAGTCCTCGTTTTCCTCTTTCAGTTGGATTGGATGGATTGCAACTCCGTTTTGAGCTGATCGAACACGGCCCCATCTTCCAAGGCGAGGCTCCTGATGAAAGAAAGATATTAATACCGAAGTTGAGCTTCCAAAACTTGCACTGATAATAGCATGGTGTTGCAATAGTGGAGTCTACATAAAGAATGAACAGATATGATATCTTCGCGCATTGTTCAGCATGCGGAAGTATCACAGAAACCAAGAACTTGATGCAAAGGACACCTAGTTAATAGGCCTCATGAAACAAGTTCACGCTAAACAGGAAGGTATATTGAAAATAAGTTTTCTTTCTTTTTTTCTATTCTCAAGATGATATTGAGAAAGCATTGCAGTAAAAGTTAAAGAAATTGGGGTATCAAGTATCTGAACTGCAGTAACAAAGGGGGAGTTCGATATACTGACCTGGCCAACACCAGCAACAATAAAGCGTCCAGATTTCGCGATGGCAAGAGAATTAACAAATCCATCCTGGCAATAAGGGAAAGTATGTCAATAACTATTTGCATCCCACAGTAAGGCACAAGTATAGTAGTCAACTTTCTATGCATCAGTAGTATGATGATCTTGTCATCTGAATCAACCTAAAAAATGATTAAATCCAGAGAAACATGCAGCAGTCGCAGTAGTTGCGTTGCATAAATTCCATACGAAATGTTACAATTCTAGCCTATTAGGGGCCTAAATGTAAACCAAACACAAATTTTTTGGTCTTCGATTGAAACAAAGATTCCCATAACTTTCTGGAAAACACTGGTGATGACTGATGAGGGTTGATGACTGATGAGGGTTCACACATCATAACGTCACAGCCCAGAAATTATGCTTGGTGTCTCACAGTTTGACCCAAAACAATTTCATGGGCATAACTGTAAACTGTGTTTAATATTTTGATCTTTCTGCAAAACGTGTGATTCCATGGCTATTGGGATCCACACAAGATGGAGGATATACATACATGAAGCCAGCATATCTTGGGAAGCACATTTGACAACTCTCGCTTTGCCTGAGCCTGCCTCCAGTGGCTGAAGGATAAAACAGCCTTAACTTTCTATTTGACAGCTCAACGTGGGGAATTCGATTACATCATACTCTTTAGTACGGTTGCAAAGGTGAATAAAAGGGGCCAATTTTCAAGCCCAACAGCCTCTTTGCACTAGGTTTTTGTACAGCCTCTTGTTTTGAAGAGATTTTCCCTCATTAAATAAATAGAAAAATTCTGCCAAGGGAGCATCTAGGTCCAAAGGAGTGAGATGATGTTGTTGTTTAAGATGTAATAACCATCTTATAATTACCTTACTAATTATCGGGCCCAAAGCATATCTGCTCTCATAGGATGTAGGAAGTGCCAAAAGTGCTAGTGAATGGCACTGAAGAAGGATGAACAAAAAGGTTGACTTAATTATATCTGTGTATTGCGTAAGGACTAAGGAGTCCTATAAAATAGCTTTCTAAAACTACCTTTTGTTTTGACAACGATTGCCTACTAATGCCCAAACGAACCATGGCATGGCCACTGCCAATAGCCAAGCTGCTTGGAAGCACCCATCCGACCAACATACACCACATCTGTGCACAACTTAACTGTTAAGGATAGAATAGGAAATATGGAGTTTTTGCGCAATGGCATCATCGTTTAGGTCACCTGTGTGGGTCTCGTCTTTCGTCATTAGTTCGTCAGGGTGTCCTTGGACGTGTTACTGTTGACACGTCCATGTTTTGTCGAGGTTGTAAGCTGGGCAAGCAGCTACAACTTCCTTATCATTCTAGTGAGTCGTTGTCTTCTCGTCCTTTTGATTTAGTTCATTCAGATGTATGGAGACCTGCGCCTATTATCTCTAAAGGCGGGCATAAATTCTATGTTATTTTCATTGATAACTATTCCTGTTTTACTTGGCTTTTCCCTATGTCTAATCGTGGTCAGTTTCTTGCAATCTATCGTAGCTTTGCCATGATGGTTCGTACTCAGTTTGAGTCCTCTATTCGTACATTTCGTTGTGATTCTGCTGGTGAGTATTGTTCTAGTGCGTTCAGACAATTTCTTTCTAAACAGGGCACTCTTTACAAGTCTTCTTGCCCTGGTGCCCATGCTCAGAATGGGGTTGCTGAACGCAAGCATCGTCATCTGATTAAGACTGCTCGCACCCTTCTTCTTGCTTCTCACGTTCCACCACAGTTCTGGGCTGAGGCTGTTTCTACGGCTGCCTATCTCATTAATATGCAGCCTTCTACTGCTCTTAAGGATGTTAGTCCTATAGAGCGTCTCTACTCTAGAGCCCCCCAGTACGATCACCTTCGTGTTTTTGGTTGCACCTGTTTTGTCCTGCTGCCACCTCGTGAGCGCACTAAACTGACAGCCCAGTCAGTCGAGTGTGTGTTTCTTGGGTATAGTTCTGAGCATAAGGGTTATCGTTGATATGATCCTTCTACTCGACGGATTAGGATCTCACGAGATGTTGTCTTTGACGAATCTCGACCTTTCTTCTATCGAGATTCGGCTCCTCCCACTGCCTCCACCATCGAGACCATCTCATGGTTGTCTCTCCCTAACTCCTCACCCATTTCCCCCCTTTTCCCGCCTTCGGTACCTTCACCTCCTGTGTTGCCTCCTGCAGCACCGCCTCCTGCTCCTATGGCACCACCGTCTCGTTTCTCTGGGGTGCACTACTCCAGACGTCCTCGTCCTTCACCAGATTCCTCTCCTGGTCTTTTGCCGACACCGACATCTGATTCATCTGATGATGCTCCTCGTTACGCCCTTCGTGACCGGGCAACCATTCGGCCTCCTGATCATCTTGGTTTTACTTCGACAGCTCATGCTCTCTCTGTCACTGAGCCTAGTTCTTATCGTGAGGCTGCTTCTCATTCTGAGTGGCAGCTCGCTATGGCAGAGGAGCTTGATGCGCTTCGTCGTACAGAGACTTGGGATATTGTCCCGACACCTGTGCACGCTCGTCCTATCACGTGCAAGTGGGTGTACAAGATTAAGACCAAGTCTGACGGTACTATCGAGCGCTACAAGGCTCGTCTTGTGGCTCGTGGTTTTCAGCAGGAGTATGGTCGAGATTACGATGAGACATTTGCTCCTGTTGCTCATATGACCACTGTTCGCACTCTTGTTGTGGTTGCTTCTGTTCGCCGGTGGTCTATCTCTCATCTGGATGTTAAGAATACCTTTCTTAATGGTGTCTTGCATGAGGAGGTTTACATGCAGCCACCACCCGGGTATTCTGTTCCAGCTGGTCATGTCTGTCGTCTTCGTCGTGCTCTTTATGGTCTCAAACAGGCCCCTCGTGCCTGGTTTGCGCGTTTTACCTCAGTGATCACCGCTGTCGGTTTCACTGTCAGTGCCCATGATCCTGCTCTATTTATCCATGTCTCACCTCGCGGTAGGACACTGCTTCTTCTATATGTGGATGATATGCTCATTACTGGTGACGATCCCTCGTTCATTGCATATGTGAAGAAGCATCTCAGTGAGCAGTTTCTGATGACTGATCTTGGCTTGCTTACATATTTTCTTGGGATTGAGGTTTCTGTCACGCCTGAGGGTTACTATCTCTCCCAACAGAAGTATGTCCAGGATCTTCTTGATCGATCTGGTCTGACTGATACTCGCACTGCTGAGACTCCTATGGAGCTCTCTCTTCAGCTTCGTGCTACTGATGGTGATCCTCTTGAGGATCCTACTCGGTATCGCCATCTTGTTGGCAGTTTGGTATATCTTGTGAGCACTCGCCCTGATATTGCTCATGCTGTTCATATCTTGAGTCAGTTCATGGCTTGTCCTACTCATCTTCACTACAGTCATCTTCTTCGTGTTCTTCGCTACTTGCGTGGGACCATATCTCGTCGCTTGTTTTTCCCTAGCTCCACCTCCCTCCAGCTTCAGGCGTACTCTGATGCGACCTGGGCTAGTGATCCTTCTAATCGTCGTTCTCTTTCTGCTTACTGTGTTTTTCTTGGCTCTTCCCTGATTGCCTGGAAGACAAAGAAGCAGACTGCAGTTTCCCGTTCGAGTGCAGAGGCTGAGTTGAGAGCTATGGCAGCTGTGACAGCAGAGATTACTTGGTTGAGATGGCTACTTGCAGATTTTGGTGTACCTGTGAGGGGACCTACTACTCTTATGACTGACAGTACAGGAGCTATCAGCATTGCTTGAGATCCAGTGAAGCATGAGCTCGCCAAGCACATTGGTGTGGATGCTTCATACACTCGCTCCCAGGTGCAGGAGGGTGTACTTGCTCTTCAGTTTGTGTCCTCGGAGTTACAGATTGCTGACTTCTTCACGAAGCCACAGACTAGGGCATAACATTTGTATTTTCTCTCCAAACTCAGTGTGTGTGATCCACCATGAGTTTGAGGGGGGTGTTAAGGATAGAATAGGAAATAGATTAGGATTGTTATTTGTTTCCTAATATGTCTTGTATTCCTTCTGTACATCTCCCTTGTATCTCTATATATATTGTCCTTTGGGCCTTATGAATATACACACAATATATTCATAACATTAACTACAGGCTAAAGTATTCACCCAAAGTAATAAAAAAATAATGGTTACGAGTTACGACTATAGATTTGTTAAGGAGGTGAAGAGTTGACAATATATTGGCAAATTTGGGAAAATGTCACAAGGACCTGGAACTGAAATAAGAAATTCCAATAGTGTCAAGTCTCAACAACAGAGAACAAGAAGCAAGTACATTGGTTTGCTTATCTACAGTGGATATATATTTTCTTTTTCAGAATTACATCCAAATTATGTTAGGAGTACCATACCAGTGCCAAATTAAATAATGGTCGAATTCCCTTAGAATCAGGTTCGATAACCCAAAGACGAACAAAACCATTTGCTGCTCCTGATGCAGCAAGATCAGAACCTTTTCTCGCAGCAACTGCACTAACCCATGACTGGGCTGATGAGACACATTCAGGTTTATGTATCCCATTTTCTGCACAGTGAAATGACGTATAGAGCAATAAATAAGGATTCCATAAATATAAGTAACAAAAAATAGTGCAATCATGACAAGGATTTATATTTAAATCGATTGAGATCTCAATGGCAAAAGTTTACAATACATAATAACAAAAAAGGGGGAAAAAGGTGAAAGGAAAACAGATCCAAATGCATTGACTGGCAAATTTTGCATTAAGAAGCAATTTTTCAGATAGCCTCTTACCTTTAGTTAAATCCTCATCATTATTGCCAAGTGGATTAAGGTTATCACACAATACTGGATGAGCATTTCTTATTATGTGAGTAGGCTTCTTTCTCATTATGCTCCAAAGCTCAATGCTTCCATCATCAGATCCAGACAAAAACTCCTTGTCATCAATAAAGCAGCAACACTCCAAAGATGCAGCAGCAGGAGCGCGGAACACTAACTGTGACTCTTCTGGAATCTGTCCACAGAGCGAGAGAGTTTTCAAAGTTCAGGGTGAATCTCAGCATCTGCCACATGGCTCACATCACACACCAAATAGTACAGGCAGTCAAACTATTTTTATCTTTGACGGGATATTTAGATTGGATGAAAGTGATGAGTAGATTTGCCTCGACACATACTCACCTAATATTATAGTTAGCTAGCTAGGAAGAATATTTACTAATTCCAATAAAATATATCTGTTATGAAAAATGCTCTACCTGAGACTGGTGAACCTTTTGGAGCCCACAATCATAACCCACCCAATAAAAAGAACTCTTGCACTACCTCCATTCCTACCTCCCTAGCCCTAACAAGTAAAGCACACCACTCCCAATATCCTTCCACATTCCTACTCCGCAGTCACTGTACTTTCCACCCGTTGCCTGGCTGCAACCTGCCTCACACGGTCACACCCACAGTATGAAATCCTAGTGTCCACCATACAGCAAGAAATGGCATTCATTTATCTAAAAATATTTTGCTTGAACTATCTGGGAGGTACAAGGACACGTCTTCTACAATATTAAAGCATATTAACGAGTTAACATTACTAGTCACTGCTGATAACTCTACCATTATCGAACACAGGACAGGGAATTGAAAATTATACTCCGCATTGCTCTATAATGACTAGCTTACATTCATTTAGTGAATATTCCCTTCAATTACGAGTGCAATCAACTTGATCATGTCCCTTCAGGATACCAATCTCTTGAATTTTCAAAGGTTTATCAAGTTGTTGCCCTTTATGTGCATGGAGATTGCAATAGTGCCCCCCCCCCCCCCCCAAACAAAGAAGCTATATCTGAATTTTGGCAAGTCATGCACTAGAATGAAGAAAAACAAATAAATATTTTAATGTATATTAATCATAGGACAATGTTCTTTTTAACTAGATAATTCCCTCCAGGTTCATCATAAGAAAACTATCTGTTTAATGGGCCAGCTGGGTAATCTATATGTTTATGCTTAATGAAAATATTTACCTTCCAAAGATGCATTGTTCGGTCCCGTGCTACAGTCAGAAGCCTATCTTTGCTAAGTGCATCCATTGTCAAAATTTCGTTCTGATGGCCGTATAGGCAGTTCATGTATGTTCTGTCTTCTGCATTCCACTGCATTATTGAACGATCAAAAGAACCAGAGAATAGCTCTGAGGAGTCCAGCCCAAAAGCAAGGCATGATATCGGTCCTCGATGGCCGCTAAATGCCTGTGAAAAACAAACAAAACAACAGCCAGTTACAATGTTGAAAGGGGCAAGGTAGATTGTCTGAATAAGAAGCCCAGCTTAACTCCAAGTAAAGTTCCTTTAATCTTCCAGGGTCCTCTTTTTATGAATATTTCTAGTGTGCATTTCTGGACAATTATGACATATTAAGGAAATTTTTGTGAATCTTAAATGATATACATTGGCCAAGGTGTTCCATTACAAATTTCACCAAGACACTGACCATAAACAAGCTAGAGATTGGTTGGATACTTTTGCTGTTACAGCTTGCTTGCAAGTTGCAACCACGGCACCACGCTGGTGTCAACTACTATAATAATCAAAACCAAATGCAAATGTGATAAATGAGTATTGTAAATGTGACAAATGAGTATATTTATTGAGTAGTTTTTCCATAGTTGATTTGCAATAAGCATTTCATTGTAAGTTGATCTTTGCCTACGCTATATTATAGAGACTAGAGAGGCAACATAAGTTTTTCAGACCTTTCCAGAGACAATTAGAAGCAACAATGCATTCATCAACATAGACGCTTAACGCAACCAGACAATTACATCATGCATGCAGAATATAGATGATCTATAGCTTCTCTTGACTAATCCAATAAAATTGCCATTTCAACTAGTATATCTCAAAATTGCAAAGTGTAACTCTTAAACTGCTGTCATTGACTACCTGTATGTGCTCCCGTGACCGAACATCCCACAAATGGATATGACGATCCAAGCCACCACTTGCCAAGTAACGACTATCTGAACTGACAGCTAAAGCTAGCACTTGTTTACTTCTTTTAGCTGACAGAGATGGTTTAGCATGATGAGAAACCAATACATTTTCACTTGGCCATAAATACTTCTCACTTTTTCCAGTTTCAACATCCCAATGTAGAATGACTCCATCTTTTGATGCTGAAAACCCCTTATCACTATCCTTGGATAAAGCAACAGCAGTAACTGGTTTTCGGTGCTTCACGAGAAGCTTAAAGCCATCCTCGGGGTCTGGTGGTAATACTCTGCAATGATTTCGCAAAGTTTAGTCATATTTACAAGATCAAACTCAATGAATCTATGAGAATATGATCAGCCATTCAAATAGGAGTCAATTATTGAATATAAATAACACTGACATTCTTGTATCACATCCTTTAGTAAAATCTTATGGAATAAATGTTGGATTCAATTAAAACACCATCATAGCTTAAAAACACTGGAGACCATTACCATACTCCAGTTCAGATAATTGATGACTCATACTGACAAGTGTGGCACCTTCTATTTTCATGGTGAAAACAGATGTATCTCCAAGCAGTCAAAACGTACACATCCTTCAAACCACATTTCCTTCTAGTTTCAACATCCTAGTTTTGGATTTGTGTCCAAACAGGCCCACACGTGAACAAAAAATATGACCAAATACAAAGGAAATGGATGGGTGGCAAAAGAAAAATCAACAGTGAGTGAAAGAAGGTGATGCGGCCATGAACCCTAAAACTATTACTGCACATACTTCGCCAAAGATTAGTACTGGTTTTAATGAGCTTGCTGTTTTGTGTGGGGAAGTACCAGGAGTACCGATGGGGATGGTCTAGTGCATGGACTTGTTACAAAGGGGGAGAAAGCAGCACGTGCATGTGTCATATGTGTGGGACGCAAGCCAAATAAAGGACACGTCCATTGGAAGCCAAACGTGGAACCAGGCCATGTGTGCGAGACAAAAATAACAGGCAGCTTGAGCCAAGAAGAAACTAGCCAGGGAGGGAGCCAAAAAGAAAAGGAGCCAGGAGAATGTGAGCCAGAAAAGGAGAAGGCAATGCATGTCTACATCGGTTCAATTTTGCTCTGAATAAACATCTGAGTCAGCCTAGTACTCCTAGTCCGAATAGTATATAATTTTCATATCTAAATGAGCTAGTCCAAGTCCTGTGTTAGTTTTTGCTTTCCGTCAGTTTATTTTCTTCCGAACAGGAATCTTCTTTTGATTCAGATAAGTCTGATCGGAGTCGGCTTTGTAAACGTATTTGAGTCAGAGTTGAGGTCTAGGTGGTCTGTGAGTTGTGGGTCAAAAGTTGGGTGCATGTATGTTAAAAGGGCAGGCCGAGTGACATGTAACCCTAGAACCTATCTGCATTGAGGAAAAAAGATCAGAAAATCGCCATGTTGACTTTGGCAGCCGTCGTGTGTGTTTGCTTGTGAGATCGAGAATCCATCTAGGGTTTCGGCGGCTGCATGTACATTGGAGGCCTCGGTACTCTAATCTCCATGGATTCTTAGATCCCAAGTTGCAACTCGGTCAAATCTAGATCGGTTTGCAATGCAAAGTTTGCATCTCCCCTCTTCTCTGGATTGCATCCATGAATTTTTGGTCGAGCTGGTATAAACCTCCTTTGTCACTATTGTCTGGGGATGAGAAGACTCTGCTGTGTTCTTGCCTGATTGCACGCGGAAGGAGGGCATTGCTGCTGGTCATTGCAGTACTGTGAAAGATTGGGCCGTCTACACATCAATTACAAGTTGGTACATATGAGAAGGGGAATGGAGGTGATCCTTCCCATCCAAGCAAACAGTGTCTGCCAACCAGCTTTCTCATGTTATAAGTAAAACCAGTTTCATACAAGTGTACAGCGACAATTTATGGTTCAGGGTGCATAAAAGAATAAAAAAAACGGATTATGAAAATTTACCAGAGATAGGCTGGTAATCAGTAACCGGGCGGTTATGGCTGGTTTCCGGTCTACCCCGCTTTGCTATTTTTTTAATCATTTCATACTTTTTTCCTCAAAGTATTGTATTTGTTTTGTCTTGTATAAGCATTAACATGATGGTCTCATTAAAATTAATGTCAGAGCCAGTAGGGCCAGAGAGTTTTTTTATGGATGGGCACTTATGTGATTCTACCACTACCTTCAATTACCGACATTTGGCAGCATTGTTGTTCCAAATCTTACCACCTGATTTCCAGTCCCCTCCACCCCTCAACCCCAAAGTTCATCCCAGCAAAGGGATTTCCTTTGTGAGAAATTAATTATTTCAATATACGAATTGTGATTCCTCGCGACCCCCGCGTGCATAATTCATGGCCATAGAGAGCGTCAGGGTACTAAACTAGCATAGACGTAGAACCAGAGACAGCTTGGAAACCACGTCCACCATATGGAGAAACAATTGCCAAAAAAAAGCTGCTCACCTCGCGGCGAGCTCCCTCCGCTTCCTGCCGCTCTCCTCGAGCTGCTTCCTCCGCAGGATCTCGGCCACCCGCCTCCGCCCGGCCTCCCCATCCCCGTATTCCTCCTCGTCTTCGTCCTCCCCCCTCTTCGCCGCCTCCGTCACCCTCTTCAGCCACTCCTTGGCGATCCGCATCTTCTTCTCCCCCGCCGTCTCCTCCTCCTCCTCTTTGCCGCCCTCCTCCTCCCCATCCGCATCGACGCCACCAGCCGCCACGTCGTCCTCGTCGCTGTCTCCGCTCTCGATGTCCTCGTCGCGGCCTCCGCGGCGGCGCTTGGGCTCGGACTCGAAGAAGGGGTCCTCATCGCCGCCGCCGCCGCCGCGGGAGCGGGGCTTGGGGCGCGAGGCCTGCCTGCGGGGGCGCGGCGCCATGGGGGGAGCGCGCACTAGGGTTATGGTTTTCCGAGAGGAGAGCGGTGTTCTTGGAGGGGGCTTAAGGCTTCGGCGGCGGCGTAGCAGAGGGAGGGATTGGGAAGCGAGGAAGGGGAAGAAAGGAAGCGGCGGGAGGTGGAGGGCGAACGAGGGTTTAAGAGGAGAGAGAGGACCTGTGGGTCGGCCGGCGTCTCCTTGGGTTTGATTGGGTTTTGGGCCGGATGGATGTCGACTTGCAAGTGGGCTTCACTGGGATTTAGGCCGGGTTGGTCTTCATCTTACTTTTGGGTAGTTTTCAGAAAACCTCTCACAAAAAGTAGTCTTAAAAAATCCTACTTTTGGTACCACATATATATTGAAAATGTGGATAATATTTTAATTTCAGATTTTACTAGAAGGCAAATATCGCAAATAACTAATGATGCATAAATCAGTACTAACAGCAGGCAACTCATTGTACTTCGAAATATATAAAGAAATGTAATGTAAACAAGTCGATCGGTCATACGATGACTTACAGTAAGGTCCAATGAAGAACAGAAAGTAGCGCAGACTCGATGCAGTGTAGAACGTAGATGAAGCAGCGAAACAAGTGGTCATGTAGATATGCACTGCTCAGAAACCTTATTGTCGCCCCCCCCCCCCAGTGTAGGTCTTCATGGCAACGACTTAGAGATACCACTCCCCTTTTTCACGGTGCATGTCAGGAAAAAGAGTCGATGAGGTTAAGATGGCACAACATAACAGCATAGGTTTGCAGAAGAAAGAAATAGAGGCAGTTATTCTTAGCACTATACTATGGATGTCTCTAAGCATATATATATATATATATATATATATATATATATATATATATATATATATATATATATATATATATATGAACTGACATGATTAAGCAGTCATTTACCCACTAGTAACTGACATATTTAACTAGTCATTTACCCATTGGTAACTGCCTATCATCAAAACCCAATAAAGTCTCAAATTCAAACGTTTGAATCTCATTCATATAGAGAGAGATACACTGTTCAGCAAAAATAAGGTAGACTTGGTCTGCCAAGTGATGCGCCATAGCACGGAACGGCACGGTCATGCATCGCAAGTCATAAGTTAGGCGATTTTCCACGCAAATACATGTGCACGCGTGTGTGTTTAATCAAAGCCCTCCCCATGCCATCCCCATCCATATATCACATGATTCAAGGAGCAATAAGGACTTTACCTTATAAATTGGTCTCCTTCATTTTGCCTTAATAATATAATACTAAACTATGTATGCTTTGAAATTATAGAAAATAGGCCTCACTTATATGACCCTATTTTTAACAATCCCCCACTAATTCTAAAGTAAGAAGCAAAAAAGATGTCAAAGATATTGTACTGAAGTGTTGTTAATATATTAGTCTTACTAGTAGTGTGACCGTGCTAACGCTACGGTAAAATATAAAACAAGATAAAATTTGTAAAAAATAAAACGAACAATCAGATTCATTAAGATTCACGTCTCATATATTGTATAACCAAATATTTTTGTCACATAATGAATGTCACATAACGACTGATCCTTTGAGGAGGCGACAACATCATTGGACAACATCTGTATTTTATTTTATTTTTTAAAATTTAAATTAGATACGTCTATATTTTATTTTATATTTTTAAAGTTAAAATTAGATACAGATAGTACCATATACTTATTTCTTCATTCTGTATTCGCCCTACAATTGCTCCACAAGCCTTTGAACGGACAATCAAACAGAAATTATTCACTTTTTTGTATCCCTACACAAAGCATTGAACAATAAAGATACAATCGGTGTTCAAGAGACTAATTGAGATGTCAAAGGAAGAGCGATCGGTATTCTTCACCTATTTAGATGCGACGATCCGCTTATCTATTATGTTGTTTATAAATAAAATCACAACAGACTTATTTATATCAACATACGAATACGAATATATATGGGTAAATATCACTCGTATCGTATCATATTTTGTTTTTTCCTTAAAGTCAGACTTGGACAAACTATACTATACTATTTTCTGTGAAGTTCTTGCGAAATTTGTACAGTCTAGATAGGCCCTAACCTTCATTAGGCAAGAAAGTTCTGCAGGAACTTTTAACTCACCAACTATTCCTACATATTGGATCTAAAACAAAACGACACAACCAAAAAATGAGAAATGAATTCTTCCAGGTAAACTAAACCCTGCAACTCGTGTCACTACTGAAACTACTTTTCGCAAAAGCCAATCTAAACATGAAATAGCAGCAGCAGCATTCACATATAAAGTAAGATGCAAAACGATTTGGGCAAGATTTTTCTTGTTTAATGGCTAACAATAGGAAAAAAATGACACTACAAAGCGCTACAAAGGCCAAATTGCGTCCCTCGGCTCTTTAGCAATATCCTTCTACACAGAATACTTGTCAAGTTTCTGATCAGGGAAAGGGAACTTCATAATGGGAGAACTAATAAATCCTGGTGGCGTCGCGAACACAGCCGCCTCCTCATCCTCGCCATCTAGAGTTCATCCTGGAAAGGACATCGCAAGGGATGAGTAAACAGGAGCAGGTGGAGAAGGCTCGATCAGAAATGGGGATGGAAAAAGGGAGTAGCTTACATGCTTCTCATCATCAGAATCCTTGCCATCCTCCGCATCGAACTCAGCCTTGTCATCGTCAGCCTTGTCGTCATCTTTGGCATCCTCATCCTGCGATGAGTACATGTTGAAGTCAGAACAAGTTTATCAAGGATATGGGCAAAGAATGAAATAAAGATGCAAAGATTACGTCTAAGTCATCATCATCCTCATCAACCTTGCCAGCTTCCTGGTAACAGGGAAACATTGCTAATTAATAACAAGTTCACTCGTGAGGAGACGAACAACCACAAATAATAACAATTAAGGGAAAAATAGATTTTCTATCACGAAATAATAAGTGATGCTGGCATTGACAGGCAGAACACATACCACAAATAACAGAAGCAAGTGATACAATCAGTTAAACTTCTGCTGACATTTTCTGGTATAATTTACTATAGTGGGGATATAGGATTGATGGTTGCGACAGGGCATACATTTGTTTACATTTAATTACGCATATAGCATTCTGCTGGACCGTCAAAAAGTTATGACTATAACCTATGCACCCAGCCACCCAGGATAACAAGAAAAGATGCCCCACCTACCATTAGCAAACCACTGCCCATGTCAACAAACAACAAAGACACGTATGGATGGTAAAGACAACAAAGACAATGACATGCAGCAATAACCAAGATGGCAAGACAATCATACAGCGGGTGATACCACTCATCGGGAGAACATCATATGGTTAAGGAATTTACCTCCTCTTCCTTCTTTTTCTCAGTCCTGAACCTAAAATAATACAATTGGATTGCCATCCTTTGTCTAGTTAAAACTCCAGCTGCCAACTCTATATGTTTAAAAACTAAACAATTGCAATTCAAGACTCAAGGCATATGATGGAAGGTTAGCAGCAGCAAGAACAAGAGCTTGCCTTCGGAAGGATGCTCAAACCCGCAGTCCTGGATCGCGCGGAGCAGCTCTGGCTTGAGCAGGAAGTCTCTGAACCCGGAGCTGTGGATCCCCACATACCCCCTGTCCAAGCACCGCAAAACGTAGCAGGTCAAGATCAGTCTCCTCAACCACAAACCCTAGCAAGAAAAACTAAGAGCAAGAAGCATCAACAGCACGTACTTCTTGACGACGTCGGCGGAGGCGTTGGCGGCGGCGCCGTCGACGGCGTTCTCCACCTCCTCCTCGTAGTCGACGAGATCCTCCTCATACACCTCGTTGTCCTTGGCCTCTCCCATCCTGGCTGCGCCAGCAACATCACAGGCGCGCGCGTGTTAAGCACCAGAGAACACGAACCCACGCCACGCGAACCCATGCGAGTCGTCATCGCAGCAGCAATCGCAACGCACTCACCTCAAGATCTGAGAGACGCGAAAGGTGGAGGCAGGGGCGGAGCCAGGATCTAGACAAAGGGGGGGCCGACCCGCCAAGACGCCGGCGTCATAGGTCCTGGGCGCCGTGTGTCGGCAAAATTAGACATACACATATATAATTAAACATATGCATATATATTGTCATATAAATTCAATCATAACACATATGGCAAAATAATGTAGCATACGTCTAGCATACTGAAAAGACTCTCTCAGTGGTCGCTGTTGATACTGGAAGAGTTATGACTAATCTTAGCAATCTATTGACCATTGGATAAATAGAATTTTTACCTAATCTCACTAGTCCCTTTGTTAGATCAGCAAGTGATGGCAATGTACTTAGCTATAGATGGTTGCATACATCAAGTTGAAAATGTGGTAGTTGACACTCCAATTGAGCTTGATCTTGACTTAAAAAATCAGCGGGATAGTACTTTTCCACCAGAGTACTTATCTTTGAAATGTCAAAGCCATCTTTTCTTGGATCTAGTGAGGCACAAAGTGATAGAAGCTCTGTTGATTGAGAACTGAATCGATCTTCTAACTCAATCAATTGTTGGTCGACCGCAACATTAAACACATCTATTTTATAATGGTGAAGAGTGGTGGTATTATCATTTTTGTTCCGAGATTTGGTCACATCCACACACCTACAAATTGCGACATGTAGTTAAACAAGTTAGATATGTACCATAAGAATAAAAAAATATGTATTTGTGCTCATATTAAAAAACTGAAGGTAAGATAATAACTTACTTGCGATTTAAATCCGAAATCTCAATCTCGTGCTTGTCACAAAAGGCTTTCACCTCCTCAAGAAGTGGTTCCCAGCCATCATTTCTCAAGTCACTAAGCAATGATTTTGTGTTAGAAATGCAGGGGTCTAATTGACTAATTGACTGTGATGAAGGGTGATTAATGGGTCATATTAATGCATTTGGTGGACCATTGGGGGGGGCCAGGCCCCTGCCCGCCCCCCCTTGTCTCCGCCCCTGGGTGGAGGAGGCGAGAACCGGGGGGGTTTCGGAGCGGAGGCGGCTGCAAAGAGAGAAATCAAGCGCAGGCACAGCACAGCTGGTACTTTGTGTGGCATTGCTAAATTTTAATTTGCATATGCTATTCAACAAAGTTTGGATGGGGACTGGAAGCCGTGTATGTGGTTCTTTGCTGATGAGCTAAAGTTTTATTCCTTGTGCCGACTAACCATTTTGTGCTTAGTAGAACCTTGGCCGAAAGTGGCCTTGTCATGGCATAAATTGTTTTATAAGCATATTGCTTTTTGTTCATTCATGCATCCAGCCAGCATGTCATAAGTCGAGCTGAGAGGACTTGTTAATACAAGACTACTGACTATTTGCGACATTTTTTTCTTGCCTGACATCATTCCATGCCAATGACAGCTCTAATATTAACTTCTTGACAACATAAATATGTTAATAATTGCCTACAACATCCCATTTTCTAGCATTATATCCTTTTTTACTGTAATGTTTTTCAGGACATCAACCATTTGTTATGCTCTTTTCTTTTGGGCCAGCACTAAACTTCTTTGAGGGAAAACACATGTCTCAGACACTGGTCATTGTCCAATTAAAAGCCTCCATGTTTGTTGGATAGATTCGTTAGACCAAGTTTAACTATTTTAACTTTGATGCAATGGAAGTATGCAACCGTCCAAACTCCTAAGCAAAAGTAACTTGAACTTTGGTCATCTGCTCTGCAAGCAGCGGCTAACACACTCAAATTGCCTTGATGTGCTATAAAAGTATGATGGAAACATCAAAGGTACATACCTGAAAAACCAACACATTTTGGTAGTCCGACTTCCCTTGGAACAACACCTTCTCCACCTTCAATTCAATGAGTGCCCTAATACAAGCTTTCCTTGTGATCGCCTTGGAACTGCAACCAGTAAAACATGAGCAATCAGATAGCTAATCTAGTTACTACCAAAACTTTGTCCTCAACAACATAACAGTAAATCAGTAATAGTGTAATACCATGGTGAAAGTATAAAATTAGTCTGTTAAATTGGTAGGAAAATTTAGTTGTCGATTAATGATCTACTCCATCCCTTAACCAAAGAAGCCCAAACAAATAACACCAAAGATCTACTCAACGCAACACATAGCAGAGGATTGAGGAACATGGTACCCCTACTCACCATCCTCCTTGATATCCGCTAGCTCCCATCCCTCAAGAATCCACCATTACTGGCACCCCTCTTCTCATCACCTTCAGCAGCCGCTGATCCGTCCTCTCGCCCCTCCGCCTTGGCATCCTTCACATCATCCTCCTTAGCTTCAATGTCATCCACCTCCGTTCATCACGCCAAACAAAGAGATGAAATTTTATGGTTTTCGATTAACAAACTACAACAAAATATAAAAAACAAAATAGGAATAAAAATCAAAGGCCGACACTTTAACCACGGCGGGTAACAGCCGTCGCTTCGGCGCAGGTTGGTCCCACGACTCCACAGCCTACATCAGAATCATACAAAATAAAAAAAGGTTATCTCTGAAAGCTAGTGTTGTGTTCGTATCATCAATGTCCTACTACAAATTTGCAACTTGGATAACATAACTAAGCCAAGATGTTAACTCTGAGCATTAAGACAATATAAGGCACATTTGTAACAAACGCAAGAACAAGAATCGAACATTGTAATGTCATAAGAACAGAACGTTAATGTTCCATTCAAGATCAACATCCACCGCAACACAACGGGGAGCACCAGGGACCAGTTTTCCTTGAACCACTCCAGCCAATTATTCATCCCCCGATCGAAACAGAAACCAAGAATACCATCACCTCGGATGCACCCAACTCAGGCAGCCATGGGGTGGTTGGCGACGTACTCGATGGCGAGCGGGAGCGAGTCGATCTTGTCGGCCTCCCCGTCAGGGATCTCCAGCTTGAACTCCTCCTCGATCACCATCACCACCTCCACCGTGTCCAGGCTGTCCAGCCCCAGATCCTTCTCGAAGTGCGCCTCCAGGGTCACCTGCCACCACCAAGGACCATGCTCTCTCTTAGGGTTAGGGTTTGGGGGCACCGCGCCGGCGCGACGCGATGCGGATTTGGAGGGGCTAGGGTTGGTGCAGTTGTTACCTTGGAGGGGTCGACCTTGGGGTGGCTCTTGAGGACGTCAAGGACGCGGTCGACAACCTCGCCGCGGGTGAGGTGGGCGTCGTGGGAGGACATGGGCCGCGCGAGCCACCGCGCCAGGGCTTGGGGCTGGGCCGCCGCAACCGCCACGGAGAGAGGCGCCGCCGGGGAGGGGGAGAGGCGTATGTGGCGGAGGATCGCCGGACGGAGCGCCGCCGCCGCCATTTTCTTCTGTCTCTCCCTGTTCGTATCAAGACAATATAAGGCACGGGCGCGGGGATCTCCGGCGGCAGCTGCAGGAGGTCCACCTGCAGCGCCAACGCCGCGGCGCTCAGATCCGCCGGCGCCTCCATCCCTTGATCGCTCGCCGCCACCGATCCGATCCAAGCAGCGCAACGCTCTCCCGTAGGAGCACGTCAAGCGGGCGGCAGCGCGGGGTAGGAAGGAGCGGGGGAGGAGGCGGCGGCGCGGGGTGGGGAGGAGGAGGCGGCGGCGCGGGGCGGGGGGAGGAGGCGGCGGCGCAGGGTGGGGTGGGGAGGAGTAGGAGGCGGTGGCGGCGCAGGGTGGGGGGAGGAGGAGGCGGCGGCGGAGCGGAGGGGTGGGGGGAGGAGGAGGCGGCGGCTGAGCGGGGAGGAGGAGGAGCGGGGGAGACGGAGGCGGGGAGGAGGAGGCGGCGGCTGAGCGGGGGAGGAGGAGGAGCGGGGGAGACGGAGGCGGAGAAGGAGCGAGGGAGGAGCGGATGGCGGAAATTTCGCGAGTGGGGGGAGATCAGAGAGAGGAGAGCAGGACTGCGGAGGAGGCCACGCGTAGCGGGACTGCGGAGGACCACAGAGGAGAGCGGGACGCGGGAGGGGTACTGCAGATCCATTGAAGGATGACCGTCGGATATGGTTGAGTAAGGAGAGAGAATAGAGGAGAGTTAATCTGGTGCGCACGTTTTTAGAATGGTGTATTTCTGGGTGCATATTGTGGTGTGGATGTAGTTAAGGTCATGACTGTGGAGCAGATAATTGTTGGGTGGATTTAGGATAATTTTAACTGGTGGATTATTAGTTTAGATAATGTAAATCCCGTACGGGTTGAACTTGCACCTAGATTAGCAAGATTTATCTTCTCATGGCTAATGAATGGACTATGCCTTGAATTCATAACTTTTCGTGATCAGATTTTACTTAAAATCTCAACTAATACTAGGTTGCCAATGAACCACGTCTAAACGGAGCGTTATATGGTCACGCTCTCTTATCTACTCATAAGCTGTCTAGAGAATGTCCTATTCTCGTGAACTACAACCACTCAGTTAGTCTCAAGTAGATGTATTCTTTCTAGATATCCTATAGGCCATATAAGGATTTCAATGGTACAAATACCTTATTTTTCTGTGCAGAAATCATAAAACCATCCAGTTGATCTATATAGATTTCTTCCTTCAACTCTCCATTACGAAAAAGCTATCTTCATGTCCATTTGATGGACATGTTAGGAAGATGCTAACACAAGGAACACTCTGATGGTGATTAGTCTGGCGACATGAGAATTTGTTCAAAAAAATCTCCTCCCTCTTTCTAGGTATAACCTTTGGTCACAAGTCTTATATTTCTCAATAGTACCATCAGGTCTTAGTTTCTTTTTAAAGATCAGACCCACTTACATCCTACAGATTTGCACCCGATAGGACGATCAGTGATCTTTCAAGTTCCATTAACCATGATAGGATCCATCTCGTTATGGATTGCCTTTTTCCAATACTCAGCATTAGAAAATGTATAAGCCTCTAAAAGAGTTTTTTGGTAGATCATCCACGAGGTATACAATAAAGTCATTACCAAATATTTTCTCAACCCTTTGTATCTTGCTCTTCCGAGGAGCCTATGCGACTAGATTGTTATCTACTCAAGAATATCATATATTGGTTCAGCAACAGTGGGAAGTTCATAAGAATGAAGCATCTCTATACTCAATTATTGTGTTAGCAATAATATCAAGAGTTTTTTATTTAACTACTAAGAATCTATAGGTTGTACTATTCTAAGTGCACACTTGCATCTCACTTCTTATGAGTTAAGTTATGGGCAAAAACCCTGTGTCTCACATTTCCGCGTTTTCTGTTACAAGTGTTTTATTTTGAAGTCAGGGAATCTAGATAAGTTTGAGTCTTGCTCTTCTGATGGTATTTTTCTAGGTTACTTAACTTCTTTATGGGATTATAGGGTCTGGAGTAACGAGGATAGTAGAATTATAAAGACCTGTGAGGTCACTTTTGATAAGGCTGGTTTTGGCACTAGGTCCGATATCTCAGGTCTAGTTGTGTAGTCTGAGACCATTTTTGTACATGATGAGGGTGATGGAGATGGAGGTTCTTTACCTAATCTCGTCCCATCTACACCTGAGGTGCCTATTTCTACTGCCACACCTCAGGGAGACCAACTCTTACCTTCTAGCTCTTCTGAATTCCTACCTCCACAGCTCATGAGGTAGATGCCACTTCTTCTCATCCAGAACCTCCCAGACACATTCAGCATCGGTATCCTCCTAAGCAGATCATAGGTGATCTCCTTGAGCGTGTCACACATTCAAAATCTAACTTATCTCACTTCTATCTACACTTTGCCTTTGTCGCCACCTTTGAGCCCAAAGATATTAACCATGCATTATCAGATGAGTCTTAGGTCAATGCCATGCATGAGAAGTTAGAAAATTTTAAGAGGAATAAGGTCTGGTCGCTTATTGAGCCCCTAGCGATCATAATGTCATAAGAACTAAGTGGGTCTTTAAGAACAAATAAAGTGAGGATGGGGTAATCATTCAAAATAAGGCTAGACTGGTATCTCAGAGTTTCTCCCAGGTTGAGAGTTTTGATTTTAAGGAGACCGTTACCCCTGTAGTTAGGCTAGAAACCATTAGGATTTTGCATTCACAGTGTCTAAGGGCTGCAAGCTATACCAGATGGATGTCAAGAGTGCCTTCCTCAATGGGTATATTGAGGAAGAGGTCTATGTTAGACGGCCTCCAGGTTTTGAGAACTCCAAATATCCAAACCATGTCTTCAAGCTTTTCAAAGTCTTGTATAGACTTAAGCAAGCCCATAGAGTTTGGTATAAAAGTCTCAAGCCTATATTTTAAGTCATATGTATGAGAAGGGTAAGGTAGATAAGACCTTGTTTAGATTTTCTACTCGTATAGATTTATATGGATAATATTATCTTTGGTGGCTCCTCTCATGCAGTTACTCCCCAGTTTTCTGATGTCATGAGCATAGAGTTTGAGATGAGCATGATAGGCGAGTTGAGCTTCTTCCTCGACTTCCAGATCAAGCAGACTCAGGAGGGTATCTTCTAGCATCAAGACAAGTATATTCAAGACCTTCTAAAACGCTTCAACATAAGTGATGGCAAGATAGTGTCAACTCTGATGGTGACCTCGACTACACTCGATCCAGATGAAGATGGCGAGTCTATAGATCAGAAGGAATATTGTAGTATGATTGGCTCCCTCATGTACCTTATTGCTTTGAGGTCAGACATACACTTTATTGTGTGTCTGTGCACTCGATTTGGCCTCTCATCATTAGGTGGCTTCAGGCAGGTACCTTTGAGCTACTCTAGACTATGGTATTTGTTACTCCTCTCCTTCTTATCTTTCCCTTAGAGTTTATTCTGATGCAGACTTTACTAGCTGTAAGATAGATAGGAAGAGCACTTATGATACTTACCAATTTATTGACACTTATTTATTTCTTGATCATCTAGGAAGTAATCCAGTGTTGCACAGTCTACCGTAGAGGCCGAGTATGTTGCAGCTGCTAGTTGTTGTAATCAGGTGCTTTGGATGATTTTGACCTTGTGGGACTTTGGGTTAACCTTAGACAATGTTTCTCTTTTATGTGATAACACTTCTGCCATTAACATTGCTAAGAACCCAGTGCAGCACTCTAGGACCAAGTATATAGATATATAATATCATTTCCTTATAGACATGTGAGAAGGGCGACGTAGTGCTTCAGTTTGTGGAGAGTGACCATCATTTGGCTAACATTTTCACTAAGACTCGAGGTTCTTGACCTTGAGGGGGGAGCTTGAGGTGGTTTATTCTTATGGTTTAATTTGAGGAGAGAATCATGTTCTCTTGTATTATATGTATATCTCCTTTCTGTTGCACTTTGGTTATGGGTGCAATTAGGTTAGTCTTTCTACATAGACCAGAGTAGTTTTCATACTCTATAATTTAGACTTCTTTTCATCTTTTGATTCTAGGATGCTACTTATTAGTTGCTTCTCTTCTCACTAGGTTAAGTTCGCTCACTTCTTTTAGGTCTAGCAGGGGTTGGACCCCCTTGGGTAGACAGGGAACGTGTTTACTCTCTTGTGTTTTAGATGACCAACTAATAGTCCTAGAGTCATATAGGGTAGATGAGATCGAGACTGAGCCATAGTGATCCCTCTATCTTATCTATGCTTTAAGGATTATCATTTCTTCATTTTCCAAACTTCTTCTCTCTTGCCTTTTGCTTTAGTTCTTAAGGAGTTCATTTGAGTTGTTCTTGAGCTTAATATTAACATAACTCAACTTGAACCAAAATGCTTCTAAAATTGACTCACATATTGAGGGGGGAGTTGGAATTTCTTTTTTATTACATCATATTGCATTTAAGTTCAGCAATGTGCATTGTAATATAAATACATGGAGTCTTAACTATTATCCTTGACATAATATTTTGCTTTACATCTTGCCATATCTTATGCGAGCTTGCTAGATTTATCATGCCCTTCTATGTGTAGTTTAGCTTCTGCCATGCTAGTGCTTTTAAATGTGAAAAACTTGAATTAAATCATGTCTTGCTCTAAGTGATCCTTTTATGATTCTAGCAATGTCAAAAAGGAATAAGTTGAGTGCTGAACCTAAATTGAGCTTTAGATTGAGCTACACTAGTTCTTTATTGAAACATGAGTTAGTTTTAACTCTTTGTTCTTGAACTAAGTCAAGAAAATACAAAATAATATCTTTTGTGTGAAAAAACTAATCTCACCAATTATTTCTCATGAGACAACATGCCATTACATTAGGCATGAATTCAGGGAGAGTTTTGGATGACCGAGACCACTTCCTTAAGCTTCTTGCTTGGGGTGATCGCGTAAGGCTTGAGATTAGTACATGGCTAAGAACACAAAATCTTGTGAAAAATGGTTGAAACCATGCAATGCAAGACAAACAATTGCTTTGGACATTTCTTCCTAAATGAATTTCAAAGAAAAATGTCAGATGTGCTAAATTTGCTCAATTACAAGTTGTCTTAAGTGCTTGAACAAAATGTTTCAATCTTGAACTTGTAGCACTCTAAATTGACTCAAGTGTAGATTCTTGGTTCCATTTAAAATATTGACATGGCTTGGCTTATTTTTGGATCCCTTTGGCCAAACTATGAATTTGAGCATCTTGACATGCTAAAAAGCCATTTAATGTCATATCAATGCTTGTTTGGCCTTAGCTTGGCTATATATGGCTTGCCATGATCTAGATAGCACTTTCACTTTTTATAGCTTGGTGTCATACTTAGACAGTCATTTTGGATAATCCTCATGGCTCCTATGCTTCAATTGAATAAAATATAGTTGCTTCATTCTAGTCATGCTCTATCTTCTTCCACGCATCTTAATTATTCCATTGTCAAAGGGGGAGAAAGATCGGGTAAAAATGCAAAAAAAAACACTTCTAGAGCGTGATTTGGATGAAAAGGTGGAAATTATAAGAGGTATGTATTCAATATCACATTATTATATCTTAGTGCATTCCTCGGATCTAAAATATAAATTGAACTCCATATATAGTCAAACTTGAATATGTGCATATGTTGTTAAGATACATTCTTGTATGCACATATTTAGGGTGAGTTCACTCTATGTTTTGAGTTTTCATTAATATTGATCCACATTCCCCTTTCAACACATATTAAGGATCTTTACTTTGAAACATATCCCTTGAGTATATGTGTAGCTTGTGTAGTTCATATATACTCATAATCAGGTTGTCATCTAGTTCCTCCATTATGTATTAATGGTTGAATGATCAATGACAACCGGATGTATAAGCTTTGCTTTTAAAGCTTACTCTAGAGTATACAATTATTGTATACATGTTGTATACTTGTAATTCAATTTCTATCTCATTATTTGTTGATATTGTCATGAATTAGCAAAAAGGGAAGATTGTAGAATCTAGTCCCTCCATTATGAGTTAATGGTGAAGTTTTGGTAATTCATGAAAATTGATTTGTGGACTAACATTTTTCATGAGTTGGATGAATAGGTTAGGTTCCACAAACGAGGGTGATTTGGGATGACTTCATGTGTTGAAGATCATCAAGTCAAGTGAATGATGCATCATGAGTTGATGCATATCCAAGAGAAGATGACTGGGAAGTGATCCTAATAACTTAGGACATAAGTTGCTATCTACCAATCTATCATGAATCGAAACATCTAATGCCTAATCCTTAATTATTGTAAGTCCTTTATTTACTTTTAGTTATTTTAGTCATTTATTTTATCATCATGATTATAATTATCCTTTACTTTATTTAATGCAATTATTACTAGTGACAGATATTGTTGCATTAAAAAGAGAAACTAGCTTCCCTTTGCTCCTTTTTAGGTTCGATACATCTTAGAATACTTAGAAGGAAAGTGCTACGCTAATCTTGTGCACCTGTGGGTCATCAATGGACGATGGAGAGGACGAAGTTGAGGCAGGACGAGCCCTTGGTGCCGAGGACCGGCATAGATGAGTGTGATAATGACGGCGATGAGATCGAGGCTGGAGTTGTCCCTGGAAAAGGTGGCTCCATGGATGTGAGTCGTCAGGCGAGGTAGTTCAACAACATTGCAAAGTAGGGCAATATCCATCGTTACGCCATCACTCTGCTGTCGATGCATGGAGATCCTTAACAGTCTTCTTCATACTACCGTCATTGATAGCAGTCATGTTGCCATTGCAATATCTAAAATCTTCTGCGGAGAAGGTAAATACATTCAGCACTGACTCAGAGACTTAGGGGCCGTTTGGTTCGAGGGACCAAGTGGGATGGAACTGTCCTGTCCAGGATGGCGTGGTTCAACTAATTTTGTGGAATATTCCTTACTTTTGAACTAAAGTGGAACCATCTCATCCCATCCCAGACGGTTCCATCCCGCGAACCAAATGCAGGGATGATGCCTCATCTGGGATGGGATGGTTCCATCCCTTGAACCAAACGTCCCCTTAATAGTAACAGGTTCATCCAAGGTCTTCTGCGTAAAAGTTGGATGCTTAGATACTTTAACCTTGTGGTGTATACACAACCCACCTCTTGGCGTGAGGCCATTATAATTCATTGTCGGAGCAGGAGTCGAATTGGAGATGCAGAAGCCTCTTCTTCGTCGGAGACGTTACCAACACATGAAAAACTGTGAAGAAAATTGATTGATTTCGCAAACATTTTCGATTAAGTGATGCATAGTATTTTTTTCTTTTGAATTTCTGATGTTTATTTTTTTTCCTCTACAGAAGAGCAAACTAAAAGTTGGCTCAAGATAAGAGCACAACACACAACATGGTCTAAAACAAACACAATACATAAACATTTGAAAGACATCGACTGTAAATCAATGTAAAAACTTACTGGCTCTAGTCTCTTTTTTTTAGCTTCTAAAAACTGTTTTTCTACGGTAACTAGCTTTTCTATAATAACTAACTTTCAAATGAATAGTTTTTTTAAGATGGGGTCTATAAATCGATTATACTAGACACTACAACTACTTTATTTATATTATCTGTACTCTCTCTCTCACTAACAGCCAAAAGTTATAAGTCACTGCTAAAAGGTATAAACCAAGGTAAAAAGAACGGGATGCACGAGGAACTTGCATACACACTGCATTACACCATCACAATTCACGTTACATATATAAAAGCTCCAACGATCGATCGAGCCGCGCTGAGTTGCATGCAACGAACGGCTGAAATCAATCAATCAGTTGCCGTTGGACGGTGCCATCGGCTTGCCGTCGCCGTCCTCCACCTTGCCAGCGTCCGCGTCGGCGGCGACCGCCTTGGCCGTGTCGTAGGACGCGTGCAGCCCGACGAAGAGGTAGTACACAAGCAGCGCCACCGTCCATATCCCGAACCGCATGAACGACTTGGAGTCGATGGAGCCCAGCAGGAAGATGTTGATGGCGATGGACGCCGACGGCAGCCACGGCACCAGCGGCACCCCCCACAGCTTCGGCGGCCTCGCCTGCGGCACGAACGCCCACAGGCACGCCGTCGCTGCGAACCACGCTGGCACCGTCACCGCGTACGCCACCCACCCCTTGGCGTTCAGGCCCCAGCACGTCGCCGTCGCCACCGACGACGCCAGGATGGCGGCGATGCAGGCAACGAGCTTGTTGCGGTCGGCGCTGGTTGTCTCCCCCGAGACGTAGTACCGGCGGACGAGCAGCGCGACGGCGACCAGCATGAAGATGAAGAGTGTGGAGATGGACAGGAGGTTGGACAGGATGTTGAGGTTGGTGAATAATGCGATGACGGCGGTGGCGAAGAGCATGGCGACGGTGGCGTTCACCGGCGTGCCCGTCCTGGGGTGCACCTGCGCGAGCCACGGCGGCATCATGTGCGTCCGGGCGATGTGCGTGAGGTACCGCGCCTGGCCGACGGCGCTGACGAGTAGCACGGTGGTCATCCCCTTGAGCGCGCCGAAGGCGACGATGTACTTGGCCCATTCCATGCCCCTGTCGGCGAAGGCGACGGAGAAGGGCGCGTCCGGGTCGATGGAGCCGTAGGGCTGCATGAGGCAGAGCGTCACGGCGAGGACGCAGTAGAGCGCTGTGGTGAGCGCCATGGCGCCGACGAGGCCGATGGGGATGTCGCGCGCCGGGTTCTTGGTCTCCTCGGCCATGGTGCTGACGGCGTCGAAGCCGATGTAGGCAAAGAAGAGCACTGCCGACGCGGCGAAGATGCCGCGTGGGCCGTAGGGCATGAAGTCGCGCATGTTGGCGGTGTCGGCCTTGGTGAGCCCCGCGACGATGATGAAGATGATGACGGCGAGGTGGACGATGGAGAGGACGTAGTTGAAGCGGGAGGAGCCCTTGGTGCTGAGCACGGCAAAGGCGCAGACGAGCGTGATGACGACGACGGCGATGGGGTCGAGCCGCGAGTAGTCGGCGGAGAGGGAGGTGACGTGGATGCGGAAGTCATTCGGTTGGTGGTTGAGCAGCGTCGCGAAGTAGGACGTCCAGGAGCGCGCCACCGCCGCACCGCCGATGCAGTACTCGAGGAGGATGTTGCCCGCCGCCACGAACGCCACGAAGTCGCCGAGCTCCACGCGGAGGTACGCGAACGAACCGCCTGCAATGCATCCATTTTTTCATCAGGGATCGATCGATGCCAATCCACATTAATTTCGTCGAACACTTTATTGGTGCACTTAGAGGTAGGTGGTGTTTATCACTACTTGGAACACAGTAATTTTCACAGAAATCAGTACAATGCTAGTAGGATCTCTGTCAAACCCCCCGTGTTCCAACGGGGATTTAGGAATGTAAAAGATCTGTTATTATGGAATAATATGCAGAAAGGACTTTCCCTCTGCAGGATATTAGGGATTAGAGCTGGTCAGTATTGTTCTTAGTTCAGTGCCTCTAGCTAGAAGAGCCAACAAGATATCTAGAAGATTTGTATCAAACTAAATAATTTGTCGAGTTAGCTACCTAATGACATATAGCATGTTGAAAGAACTAATATGATGTAGATGTTCTCATGCATATAACCTCAATGCTACTAATTATGCAATCGCAAGTCCATTACTTTCCTGTCTACTTCAAGAAATGAAATAATATCTAGTCAAACGAAGAGAACTTTCATCGCAGAACATCGGTATTTTGACCAAATCGACTCCTTCATTTATTTCATGAGACCAACTTGCTGAGGTGAAGTATGAACTATCCTTCCAAGTTCAAGGAGAAATGACGAATAGTAGATAGGTATATTCTTTTTAATACTAACACCATTACTTTTAAAAGGAGAGAAGAAAATAAGCAATCATTATCAGGTTTGCAAGATTGAAGAATCCATAAGAGGGAGTCACATGTCTGGCAAACTGGATAACACCATGGAGATAAAGAAAACGAACAAGTAGCTGTAGTGTGTAGTATAGACCCTGTCACATTGTACTGGTAGTGACATGTTGTATAGATTCAACAGAGATAGTGTAACGCTTCTTTAGGGAATGAGATAGTATAACACATCAATACATGCTATTAGATCAACTGCCATAGTCATCCTTACTTAAAACAAATATACTCATCGTTTATTAATTTGGCTATTCATATAACCAGCCATATCATCTTGTATTCTCAAAAGTGTTGTGCTAGAATCCTTCCGATTTACCTGGTCCCTATTTGGACTGTTTAGAAATGACACCCTACTAATTATGGGTGTTGATAAATATCATCCGAATGTTTTTTCCTAATTATCATCTAGATTTGTGACTGTTGGATTAGAAATCCAACGAACATGAATTCTCCCCCATTCCAAAAAAAATCTCCCCCCTCTAAAAATATGGGCCGTTGGATCTCTAATCCAACGGTCTCAAATTTAGATTATTGTTAGGAAGAAAACATCTGGATGATATCTAGACACATCCACTAATTATTTCCATTTGTTTTTGGGAGACAGAAGAATCTTTCCAATTTATCAGCTGGTGCTTATCCATCAAACCAGATTCAATATCCTTTGAATCTCCGCATAAGAAAAAAAACTATTTTTCCATCAATGAATTAACGATGAATTAACGAAGAACTGAACACTGTGATCGATATTCTTGTTCTCAAGAAAAAGAATATCCGGTGCATTAGTGCAAATAGCAGTATGCATGTAGGGGCGAGTATTACGTACCTGCGACGGGGATCTCGACGGCGAACTCGGTGTAGCAGAAGACGGAGAGCATGGCGGAGACGCCGGAGATGACGTATGAGATGACGACGGCGGGGCCGACGGCGTCCCTGGCCTCCTGGCCGGTGAGCACGAAGATGCCGGCGCCGATGACGGCGCCGACGCCGAACCAGGCGAGGTCCCACCACGTCAGGTCCCGCTTCATGTCGGCCCCGCTCCGGGCGCGCACCTCGTGCAGCTCCATCGCGTCCAGCGACCGCGCCGTCAGCCGGTCGGCCAGCCGGGACCCCGTGCTCCTCAGCGCGCGCCCGTACGCCGCCCAGCTCGAGAACGACTCCTCTGGGAAGAAGTCCGCCTTCGTGCAAGAGCACGAGCGCTGCCGCTGCCGCACGAAGCCGCCGCCGACCGCCATGGCTGCCCTTCCTTTGTGTTGTGTGGCTGTCGAGAGCAGAGGGGGGAGAGAAAATGGGAGGGAGTGGTCAAAGGGCGTGCGTGGTAAGTCAGGGCTTTAACGCCTCACACATTTCCGCTTGAATTTTTTGGTTCTAACTTATTTTTTAGTATTTATAAATTTCGTCTTTTTAAAATTTTTGATTTTTTAGCTTTTTATCAGTTCTTTTTTCGTATTCGTTTGTGTTGTCCATGTTGAGTTAACATATATTTTTTTCTATTATTATTATTTTTAAATTTAATTACGCCAAATAAGACATCTTCAGGTACAGTGTAATTTCAGTCAACTATAATGCAATTTTAGTCATAAGCCATTATTTCTCAGTCTAACCAAGAAAGGGCTTGCTGGCAATGAGCTGGCAACATGAAGAAAATCTCTTCGTTTTTTCAACTGAATGCAACCGGCACACTTCGAATAGTACACATGAATGGGACACGACAACTAAATCATGTTTATATCTTTTTAAGTGTAATTAGGCTTTTGAGCTTTTCCCTGATGCACGAGCGAGTAAGATGTGCCCGAGCGGTACATCTAATTACTAAATCATGTTTGGAACGCGAAAATTCTATAAGAAAATTCACAGCGCGTTTGGTTCCCTGTGAAGACCCCGAGCCAGGCCCGCCTGATGCAGCTCGCTGTTGTTTGGTTGGTTGTTCTTCTCTCTAGTCAAGCCCTCCCAATGAAAGATTCGCTTCCTGGCCTGGCCGCGCGGAAACGAGAATGACTTTCGTTCCTCCCTGGCCTGGCTGGCGGGATGCTGGCTGGCTGTCACCAACAGGGAACCAAACGCGTTGCACTCGTGTATATACACCCAGGATTCGTTGTGTATTTAATGTCACTCCATAGCATAAGCCTTCGTTCCAGACCAAATCCATCATAATGGGAACCCGTTTTTGCTTCTACTCATTATCCAATTGGTGAGGCTGCAAACCCAAAAGGAAAAAAATCACACACACACACACACACACACACACACACACACACACACACACACACACACACACACACACACACACACACAACCAGTGAACCATAAAATACATTGCATGAACAACGTTACATTCTTTACCTAACGAATGACTTCCAAGTATAGTCAGTCAACGGCTAACATGGGAATGCACGCAAGAGCTCACACTGACTTGGTCAGGAATTTGGGCTTGATTGGACTCCAACTAGCTGGACTGATTGCGTCCATCTTTCATGCGGCTGCGTGGCTTCATAATGGAATTTGTTTGATGCAAACATAATACATAGTGTTATATCAACGATTTGCTTGCAGTATTGCAGAACCCAGAGTTATTTTCTTCTGTCAAGAGTGATATCCTGACAGTGAAACAAGTTTGTGAGGCCGAAGAGTTCCAGGATTTCTGCCACTTGCCCCTATCTGTGAGAGCTTATGAACAATTTTGTGAATTGGATCGTTACTTGACGCTGGCAGAAGACAAGGATGTTTGGAACTATGTTTGGCAATCAGGAGTGTTCTCGTCAGTTAAAACTTAAAAAAAATCCTGATCGGACAACAGCATTGTCATGTGCTCTACAACTGGCTATGGAAAAGCTCATGTCAATCCCGACAAAGCGTGTTTTCGTGGTTACTTCTGAAAGATAGGCCTTAATCGGGGCGGAACCAGCCCAAGTTCAAGTCCCGGGCTGGATCAGCTGCTCTTGAACCGACTTTTAGGCTAACTCTATTTTTTATGATTTTTTATGAATTTTATATGGACTTTGGTTCCGCCACTGTGCTTAACACTAGAAATCTGTTGAAAACAAAAAAACAAAATTCTGCCATATTACACTTGTGTCTTGTGTCAGCAGGCTGTGGAAGAAACTCTGCATCATTTGTTCTTCGGCTGTTCGTCTGCCAAATCCTGTTGGGATCTCCTTTGTCCAGATAGGCAACATGGCTTATCAACTATGAAATCTCTGGAAAACATCATAGGCGCAATTTAACCATCAGTTCTTCATGGAGTTAATCATATTAGCTTGCTGGGGAATTTGGGCAATCAGAAATAAGAAGGTTTTTGAGCACATTGATCCAAACTTAGATAGTTGGAAGGTTAAATTCAAGTAAGAATTTGCTATGGTTATCCATAGGGCAAAGAAGAAATATTTCCCACATATTCATGACTGGCTAGATAATCTTTTTTAGTTTCCTCTTTGTACATTCTTTTTTCCTTTTTGACTTGTACATAACCACTATTACAAAAGACTAATACCAGACGTCACATTACAAACGGTTTACCAAAACCATCAGTATTAAATACAATCACACACAGTTTAGGTTTAGAGACCGTCTGTATTGTTGCCAGCACTAAAAACCATCTGTGAGGAGATAATATCATAAACGGTTTTTAATAAGAACTATTTATGATAATTTACAGATGATTCTTAAAAAAACCGTCTATGATAATTGTGTATGAAATTTCAGTCTCGCTCCACCACTTCACCGATCTGTGGCATCTCTCCCAGGATCTCGATCTCACCCGTCCATTCTCTCTGCATAGAATGGCAGGCACCGGTCTTTCCTACCTCTCGCACCTTATTAATCCCTCGAGATGCAGGCCTCGCGTGGCTTTCAATAAAAAAGATATGCAGGCCTCGCCATTCTTCTTTTCTCTCTTTCCCACTTCACACGACGTCGAGGGTCTCGAGATGCAGGCCAACGATAGGAGCTGGCTCGCCGTGCCCCCTGAGCCGAACGTCCTCACCATCAAAACCGACGATCTATTCACAATACGTACAAGCCCCATCCATCCTTTCTTCCCTTCCCTCTGAAGGTTATCAAGAAGATGAGATGATGACTATAGCCTGTGAATGTGATTGCAGACCGTGACGAATGGGAGAGTGCCATCCTACATGCATCGTGTCAGGACGTCGAGCAAGTGCAAGCATTACTTGATTCTATTCAGGTCCGTGCGCAAGGGAGATGGCATGCTCCACACTTTGATGACCTTCTGTTGTATGGTCCCTACAGACTCGATGATCTTCCATGGTCATTCTTCCTTGGCCGTTCTACCGTGCTCGATCGGTCGTGGTGAAGTTCCGGTTCATGGAGCAAGGGTGTAAATGTGATGATCCATTGAAGGCATTCTGTGGAGTAGAGAAAAAGATAAGAAAATGGAAAGATAAAAACATCATCAGTACAAATATTAAAAATCATCAGTACAAATATCAAAAATCATCAGTACAAATATCACAGACGGTTCTTATTAAAAACCGTCTATGATAATTGTAAACATCACAGTCGGTTTTTAATCCGAACCGTCTGTAATGACTGACATATCACAGATAGTTTCTACTACAAACTGTATGTGATAGTAAGTATCACAGACGGTCAAAAATCGTCGGTAATGATCTTATGTCATTACTGACTCATAAACTCAGACCATCCATCAAACTGTCTGTGATAACGTTTTTAAACTATTTGTGAATCTTGCTTTATAATATATTATTATACAGTCGGACCTCCTCCATCTGATTGTTTCTCCTAAAAAAACATATTGTTAGATCAACATTGGCATTGACTTCATGATAGCAACTGACAGAATTAATGGGTATGGCCTATGGATTGTTCTTTGCTCGCGCAAATATCCTATGACAAAGTTGTAACATCCTAAATTTTTGAAGTTTGAAATTTCGAGTAAACTAAAACGTTTATTTGCGTCTTACTGGCATTTGAAAATTTTTGGTCAAAATCTTATTTGGGTTTTTCTTGAGTTTTATGCTGAGCCAAATAAATAATTCTCAAATGCACATAAGAATTATGACAATAAAGGATACAAAGTAATTTAACTGTGAGTTTATAATTTTAAGAACCAAAAATCTAGAAATCAAATTAAATAGAAATCCACCTTAAACCAAAATTGACCCAAGAACTCAAAACTCGAATTCGATGTCGAGTTTTTCTGAACTCGAAATTCAAAATTCAATTGCAAACTTAAGTCTCAAAAATAATCAAAGTGCCAATTTAAAACTTAAATATTAAATTTGCATCTAGATATTTGGACCAATCTTTAAACTGAAAACCCAAAGTTTCAGAATTTATAAAGTTTCCTACTTTTCTCCCTTTCCTCTCTCCCTCTCTCTCTCTCCTTTCCTCCCTGCTCGTGGGCCCATTTCCTCCTTGCCGTTTTTCTGCGTGCGGGCCCGGCACCCCCTCTCCTTTCTCTTCCCCGCGCCCCCAGCCCAGCCGGCCCAAGCCCCTGCTCCCCCTTCCTCTGCGCGGCGTCCCGACCAGGCCGCCTCCTCGCTCGGACAGCCCGCGCGGCGCGCCTCCCTTCGGACCGCCGGTCCCCGACACCACTCCGCACGCGTCACTCGTGGGCCCGCGCCATCTCATCGCCACGCCACGCCTGCGTCACCACCTGCCCGCCGTTTCGTCGGTCAATCTCCTCCGTCGCGCGGCCGAGTGACGCCGAACCACCCCGTTGCGCCCGCTCGCGTCGTCCACAGTCACGCCCGGTCCACGGCTCTGCCACCCGCACGTCACACCAGCATTAACTCCCGTTGCCACTCCATCACTGCCCTGTAGCCATGGTCAAGCTGACATCGCCGCCCATGTCGGCCACCTGCCCCCCTCGCCGCCCCGTTTTTCCACCCTATAAAAGCCTCGGCCAAGGCCCTGAAACGCACCGCCCGAGCTCCCTCCTTCTCTCCTAGCGCGCAATCGGACCCCCGTGCTCCTTTTCTCGCCGGTGCCACCTTCTTCCCCACCGCCGGCCGCCGAGTCAATCCCCCTCACCGAGCCACCGTTTTCCAATTCCCCACTCCCACATCTTCCTGAGCACCCCGTGAAGTCAACTGGGCGATCGGCCGAGCCTCCCCGGACCTGTAGCTCGCCGGCGACGATCCTTCCCCGAGAGCTCCGCCGCCGCACGCTGCCGACCCCTCTCCGGTGACCCCCAGCCCCCGCCGACCCCATCATCGGGTTCCTCGACGTGCATGCATCCCATTTTGGCCGCTGCCGCCAGCCCTCTGGCAGCCCGCCGCCGACCGCACCGCCACCGTTCCCCGCCTTCGGCTCCTTTGCTTCGGGCCCCTGTTGCCGCTCAGCTTATGTGCTACTCCTTCCCCTTCCAATCAGGTAACATCAAGAGTCTGAGTGGCTAGCAGAGTGCGCGTTCGCTGTGTCGACCTGGGTTCGAATCCGGCTGGCCGCAGCATGTTAGAATAAATAGGGTTTTTAATTTTTGATTGTGTTTAAGCCGATTGCAGCTAGGAAACAGCAATAAAAATCTATGAAAAATCAGAAACTAATCCCTAGTAATGCAGAAATTTATTGAGTATATAAGTAATGCTTCTTAAACATTTAATCATGGATTAATCATCATGTGTTAGCACATAATATGCCCTGATTATTTAATTTAAATCCTTAGTAACTAAAGGCCTAATAGGAATGTTGTGGAGACTTATACTTTCATGAAAAGATGGTTTAATAAATGATGTAAAGTTAGAACCTAAAACCATTGTCTTTATGCCCTAGCAATTAGGAGAATTCCTTTGACTATTAGATGGTTGAACATTAAGCCACTAGCCTTAGATCATGATACTCAAGGCTAATTAAAGGATATAAACGAGAGTATTTGAAAATTTAAAATTGGATTAGTTCATATTTGATTAATTAATATGGTGTGAATAATTGTCTAAATATTAATTCAAGACAATGATAAAGAAAAACAACTTTGGTTAAATGACCAAATTTAATGAAGATTGCCCTTAATCAAAATTAAGATATATGCCCAATAGTTAACATGCCACAATTAAATAAATCCCAATGGTAAATTTAATAGGAATATTAAAATTTATGACCCTGTATGATGAACCTTGCCTAGGTAAATAAATAATAACTAAAGTGTAGACAAAATACTAATGATACCATTAAATTAAATCATGACATTAAACTCCATAAATAATAATGCTAAACATGATATAACAAGCTAGGGCCCATACAGATAGATCCTAATTCAAATTAAACTAAGCCTAGTGATAATTAAGGATACATAAACTATAGCACCACAAAATACTATAAACCCAGACTCTAAGGTTAATTTGAAAAGCTAAAAATTGTATACATCGCGTATATAGTATGTGCCCTGAATATCAATGCTCTACAAAATGATACCTAGCTAGACTTGTACACCGACTCATAGGTCTAACCAGATTCATAAAGCTTCCTTGATAAATACAAAAATAATAAAAGAGGTTAGTAATAAAAAAAATAATAACGAGCCCTCATATTCTGCCTAGCCATCTCCAACTTCTCAGCGGAAATCTTCCCGTGAGTATTCCTTCATTGCAAACCTTCCTTGACATCCGTCTCGGCAGGTTTCCCTTAGCCATTTATCATTTTGTTTCAGCCCTTTGACTCTGTCAAACGTTCCGTGCCCAACCAATCTAAAATCACCCATTAATTCGTAATAAAGATAAAATGAGTTATTTGGATTTATTTGGACTTTTTGAGTTATTTGCATTTATTTGGATCCAGTTGCTTAGCACGTAATTTGAAATTGGAAGTCGTGAAGATTCAATGGATCAAGCGAGATCAAGATCGAGGTGAAGAAAAAGGCCAAAAGCTCAGAACCATCAAACGAGAAAGTTTTGAGTGAGCTCAAGACCGCGGTAAACCGCGTCAGGCGAGTCAATACTTTGATCATGTTGAACCTACATTTTATGCAAATTACTTTTGTTTAAATTATCAAATTGAGTGCTGTTATTTTATGTGCAAATACATGCTTAATTTAAGATTCTAGTTATGTACCCATTATTTAACTTGATTAATATTATACCTCCTTTGAAATATTGAGATATGTGAACCTTGTCGCCCTAGCAAAAATTATAATAGTAACATTTTGAAAATAAGTCCGTAATTATATACCATGCTTAGTGTTGCTTAGATACTCATGGTCGTGAGAACTCTCAAGCATCACTTTTAATCATGAGAAAGTTTGGTTGGGCAGTCATGGTGGTAATGACTGGTGTATGTTGGATATGGTTATTTTATATTCCCAAAAACCTCAAATTGCTTATTTATCTAGGCGGATGGTTCGGGGTGTGGTGCAGGGGTGCACGAGAGTGTGGTTTGTGGTAGAACCGCCCAGATAACCCTAAGGACCGAATCTTGTCGTGACCTCCTGTGTAAAACAAGTACAACCATAAGTCTGTAAAGTACAACTTGGCTTAGCAAATTTACCAGACCCTGAAAGTCATCATCATGGTAGGAGTGCAAGGGGTTGTCTGGGTGGCGGACTTGAATGGGACACCGCAAGTGGCTGTCTAGGTGGCGGACTTGAGGGTGAAGTTCTTCTGCGGCGTGCTAGCAGTGTGGGTAGCCAGCTGCTAGGCGCATAGGAGGGGAACATCCCACACAACCTATGAGACCTGCCACAAACGGGACAAGCTCATAGGGGTGAGATGATGGAAGGGGCGAGATACTTTGAACGGTTATTGTAATGGTTGGCTCAACTGCACGACTAAGGAATCGTGTGGGGCAACGAGTGAACTGTCTCTTGTGGGTAAAGTGTGCAAACTCTGCAGAGTCAAAACTACTCGAATAGCCGTGCCCACGGTCAAGGGCGGACATGGGAACTTAACCAGATATAGTTCTATTTCTAAAACTTTGTGGGTGAAATTGAAAAGTGGAGGGCAGTGGAAAGCCCTGATTTGAATTGTCCTGGGTGTCGTCCTAGTGGTAAGTTAAGCGGCTATAACGCTGAAAGATGCTATATGGTGCGGATGCCATGTAACGGTGGATGGAATCTGGATCGCTATTATTATTGCATTCTCTTACACATTATGTTTTTGGTCAAAACTGTTAGGTCTCAGGAAATTTCTATGTATTATATTTTAAATAATGATAATACTTCTCACAAAATAAAATGTCAGGAAGAATAAATAGAGTCGTAAGAAAAGAAGTTGGATGTTTGTGGTAAATACATAAAGATGTCGGTGGATTTACGTCAATCATAAAAAGGAAACGATAGTGTGGATTCTGAGAGAAATAAGTTAGTAGAGTCTAAATGAATAGATAGACTAGATAGATGATTTGAATGATTTTTGGAGAAGTAAGGAGTGCAAAGGTAATTGCTGGATCAATTTTTGGGAGATATTGGTGATAATGGGATTAATAGGATTTGATCGATTACTAGATGAGTCAATTGAATTGTTGGGAGTTTGGAGATATGATAATTGGAGTATAAACTTGATCAATAATATTCTTGGTGGATGTATACTAGTGGATTAGTTAGAAATAGATAATGGAAAATAAGGTTGATTATTGTTAGAGCAAATTGTGGTTGTGGATCAATAGCAAAAGGAATGGGTTGATAGGAATTTTGGAATACAAAAGATATTGGTGGATTGTATAATTGATCATATTCGCTGTTTGGAGTTTTAGACAGCACTCAATATAGAAAGTGTGTGTTCGGTGGATTAATCAAATGATATTAGATAGATGATGTCACTAGCTGTTTGGAGTTTTAGGCAACAATTGATCGGTGTATTATATAAATTATGATACTCGCTGTTTAAGGATTTAGGAAACAATTGATTGGTGGATTGTATAGTTGATGTTATCCGCTGTTTGGAGTTTTAGACAGCAGTCAATATAGAAAGTATATGATCGGTGGATTAATTAAATGATGTCACTCGCTGTTTGGAGTTTTAGACAGCAATCAATATAGAAAGTGTATGATTGGTGGATTGTATAAATGATGTCACTCGTTGTTTGGAGTCTTAGACAGCAATCAATTTGGAAAGAGTATATTCGGTGGATTAAGGGCCTGTTTGGGACTGCTCTGCTCCAATTTTTCCAGCTCTGCTCCACCAACTCCACCATGGAGCAGCTCCACTGTGGAGTTCCTGGAGCAGGTGGTCCTGTTTGGCACGCTGTCTAACTCCAGCTCCAGGAATGTGAGATTTCCCTGAGAAAGGTCCAATGTACCCTTGAATGGTGTTTGATGTATGTTTTGATGTCTGTGGAGCATATGTAACTGAATATTTTTTGTTGCCAATTGAAATATGATGTAAAATATTATAATCGCAATTAATTTATTCAAGAAAACCAAAAACAAATATTTTGGTCAAATAATTCCATCCTTTTGTCCCATAAATTGCAACGTGCATGATAGATAATTAACAAAGTCCATCATTCGAATACAAATAATTGTCCATAGATAACTAGAGAGTAGTTTAAACCAAAATGACTATGAATCCAGGTGTAGCGGATAGAATCCCTTCTCTTACGGCTGCTAAAAGCAGTATTGATGCCTATCATCATAAAGTACTTCCGCCTTCCAATAGACCCGGAAGCCTTGTGCTCTTCTGAAACTGGAGAACCGCTGAGAAATTATTCTTGCAGAGTTCTTGCGGCTGAAAGTTCTGTCTCCAAGTTTGCTATTGTCTTATCCAAAGTGCTGCAGGAGGAGCCATATCAACTCTAATTAGAAGCAACCACCTTGATGCTTTCCTGGATTAAATCGAATAGACATAAGAAGCATTAAGTTTTATTTAAGTTACAACTTTGCAGCCTTAATAACACTCGGTCCCATTCTGCTAACAGGATGATCGAACATAGCACGAAGCATACAAATCAACCAAAAGCTCGTGGAACACAGCACAATCAAGCAGATCAGCAACTGAGCGGTGAGCAAGCAGATTAGCAGAAGCAAAGAAAAACACTATCTTTAAGCTTGTTCCCAACATATTTTGGACTTAGAACTCCACCTCAGTCTGTAGAATGAGAGATCTCTCTATCTAATTGTAGGCTATAATGCTACATATTTCTAGTCTTGTTCATTCCATACATGAAAATTTCATTTATAACTCCTTGGAGCAAAGCTGGCTAAGGACATATTGATATCATGATGCTCTTAATTGGTATATTACATGATGCTCTTAAGGACATACAGCCAGCACGGCCACAATACCAGCAGGCACATTATCACAAGCTAATTCGCCATTGCATGATAGATCAATATTTCATCAAACAATTCTAACAGAGTATTCGCCATTGAATTAAGGTATTAGGTAGCAAATTTGCATGCAAGCATACCAGATCCTCCTTTTTCTTCTTCGCCGGCGGTGCACGCTTCGTACCCACGGCTGTGGCTTGCGGCTCTGGCACCTCGTCACCTGCAGCCAACACAGCTTGATCCATCCCAGCCATCACCTCGCCGGAGTGTCGCTGGTGGTGGCCGGAATAGGGCGGCGCTAGGTTTTCTCAGGTGGGCGCGGAGAGGAGGGGCGGCGCGAGAGGGGGGCGGAGAGGAGGGGCGGCGCGGGAGGGGGGCGAGAGGAGGGGCGGCGCGGGTGGGGGCGGAGAGGAGGGGCGGCGCGGGAGGGGGGCGAGAGGAGGGGCGGCGCAGGTGGAGGGGTGGCGCGGGAGGGGGCCGGAGAGGAGGGGCGGCGCGGGTGGGGGGCGGAGAGGAGGGGCGGCGCGGGAGGGGGCGAGAGGAGGGGCGGCGCGGGAGGGTGGCGGAGACGAGGAGAGCGGCGCGGGTGGGGGGCGGAGACAACGAGAGCTGCGCGGGGAGAGAAGTCGCGGGTGGGTGGGGAGGAGGAAAAGAAACGAATCGGTACGGGAGGAATTGTGTAATGGCAGTGGTGGGTAATTTTTTCTTAACTCCATGAGGAGATACAAAACTTCAGTTTCTGAAGTACCCCTTGAGGAGCTCCAGAAAAAATGTGGAGCAGGCCTTCAACTCCACCTTTTTCTTGGAGCAGAGTTCTTGGAGTTTGACCCGTTTGGCTAGACAAGTTTGGAGTAGAGTTGAAAAAGCTGGAGTGGAGCAGTCCCAAACAGGCCCTAAGTAATGATGACACTCGCTGTTGGAGTCTTAGACAACAATCAGTAAGGAAAAAGGGTGTCTTTGGTGGATTAAGTCAATTATGGCAATCGCCGTGTGGAGTTTAGGTAGAATTAATAACACTATGATTTCATAATAATAATGCTACTAAAAGCGAATTTTGGCAAATAAAATAACCCGAGCCTCTCCTTTGATAAGCCATGCATACTATTTAATTGCATCCTGTGTGTTGGCTCGCGAGCACGGTGGTTTGTGCTCATATTCACTTTCCCCACAAATCCAGAATCAGGAATCAAATCACTACGCATCAGCAATATTTTTGGATCATGATGGCGAAGAAGATGAGGATGTCAAGAACTAGGTCGCGAACCTCCAGTTGGCTGCCTGTGGGCATGTCCTGAGGGTGTCACCTGTGTGCTTCGTTTCCGCTGCTGCATCTTATTGATTTCGGCCTAATCGGCCCATGAGTAAGTTACTATTATATTTACGCTTCCGCTTGATATGTACTTTGATATTCAGAACTGTAATCTGTGAGCACTATCTACTGATCCAGGGAATAGTGCGGTAGAATCACAGAGGATGCCGGATTGTATAATCTGGGTCCCTACAAAAGTTGTCTTACATGAACCATCGCTACCTACGTGTTGAGCGGGTTAGCGTGTGTTATCGATGTGGCCCCTTTTTTTATGCCTTTGATCCTACTCTACGCAGTTTGTCACACTGCCTAAAAGCAGAAAGGGACCTATATTTTCAAAAGAGAAATTTGATGATTTGCCCCACCTTTCTTTGCAAACAACTGATTTGCCCCATCTTTGATATGAATTGATTACTTGCCTCATCTTTAAATTTTTATTTGATCATTTGCCCTCTTTGCATTTATAAACCATTTCCTATTTTTGTAATACTAATTTATATTAAAAAAAAACCAAATTGCCCACGTCATCCGATTTTCCCCATCCCGTGACGCCGAGCCGAGTCTGAGGAGACTGTCCACAAGCAGGCCCCGATGATGTGTGCAAACAACTGTGGCTTCTTCGGCAGCAGCATGACAAACAACATGTGCTCGAAGTGCTACAGGGACTTCATTAAGGTCACGACAATGGCTGCCCCCATAGTGGAGAAGAAGGTGTTCACAGCAGCATCGTCTTCCATGACGCCATTGGAGCCAGCAAAGCCAGATGAAGTGCCCGCCGCAGTTGTGGATGAGAAGCAAGCAGCAGCAGCACAGGAACCTCCCAAGCCGCCCAGCAACAGATGCCTTTCATGCCGCAAGAAGGTCGGCTTGACTGGTTTCCAGTGCCGCTGCGGAGGAACCTTCTGCTCCATGCATCGTTACTCCGATTCCCATGAATGCACCTTCGACTACAAGAAGGCTGGCCGGGACCAGATAGCCAAGCATAACCCTGTTGTGTGGCCGAGAAGATCAACAAGTTCTGATTGATGGCTATGCAGGGCTCATTTAATTTCTATTCGAGATGGTACCCGAGTCCTCAAAGTTCACTTTAATCGGATTCAAACGGATGGCGTGGACAATTTGGTAATTTTCCAATATAAATTAGCATTACAAAAATAGGAAATGGTTTATAAATGCAAAGAGGACAAATGATCAAATAAAAATTCAAAGATAGGACAAATAATCAATTCATATCAAAGATGGGGCAAATCAGCTGTTTGCAAAGAAAGGTGGGGCAAATCATCAAATTTTCTCATTTTCAAAATCTGAACACGTGATAGCTAGCCGGCTCAGCTGGGCTACATATTAAATTATCGTGTTCAAAACTACATCGGCCTGTTCTTTTTAGTTGAAACTTATGATTTTGGCTGTGGTTTTTTAGGCTATTCGTGCGAGAAATTACAGAGTAACAGAAACTCACGTACGGCTTTTGCCGATATAAATGAAGTCGATACAATATGTACTACAATTAACAAGTATACCATAACTTGAAAAAACACTCTGTTTAAAAGCTAGTTACTGTTGAAAAATCAAAAGCAGAAACTAAAAGCTGAAAAAGAACAGAATCATCCTCTGTTATTCTAGATATGTACCATAGGGACATACTCACGTGTGTATACCTATCGTGCGCGTGTATAATGGTGTGCACGCACGTGTCTTCTTTATAATGGAAAAAAAGAAATGCACCTGGCGTGTAAATAGAAGCCTGATGCCAAGCCAAAACACGATGTGCGAATCAATTAATTACCTTTCTAGTACCCTCCTGCACGCCGTGGATTTTTCTATTGAACAATCCACAGGCTGTGGACGACAGCAGCTTGCACATGCATCTATCACAGGTAGTAACAAAATGAACGTGGTTATCAATTACGTCCGTGTACAATCCGTTCGGAGTTCGCAATGATATATGAATGTACTTATTTGTTTGTCTTGCAAGTTACGGCCATAAACGATTAGCGAATGAGACATCAGCATTCAGCAAGATATACAGACGAATGAGCAGTTCCTTTCGTGGAAAATCTAGGAGAAGAATTAAAATGGAGTCGAACTAAACATTATTTTGAATGGAAATGCTAGAAATTTGTCGCACGGAATTTTTTGTGAAATTAGTGAATTTTCTGACCTCATGATCCACTTAGAGATTCGTTCTCCAGGATAGTATCTCCCTCGTCTCCGACGAGCGCCGCACCACCGGTGAAGCCATTCGCTGCGTTTGAGCTTGCATGAGTGCTGCCACCGGCGAAGTTGGCTCGCTGCTACCGCCAATCGCCACCCGCCACATGTCCCTTTGCTCCGTCTAATGCCCCTCTTTCTTTTCCTCATATTAAAGAGATGTACTGTAGGCGTCACCACCTCTTGCTGAAGGCAATGGCTAGGAAGAGGCGGAGATGCGGGAGAGGCAACATGAGATGGGGAAGATGAAGGGTCAGTGGTGAGGAGGAGGAGGAGAGTTGGTGGTGGAGGAGGCGGCAACCACGGTGGTGTAAGGTCGATGAGGCCAACTAGAAGGTGGTAAATAGACGTTTTTAAAATTCACACTTTGGTTAAAACCAAGTTGATATGCGAAAGTATAAATCAAATTGATTTTACATAATTAAAGCCTAAAGACATTAGGTTCACCTAAGTGCACCAACACTCTAAATCTATGTAAAGGTTTGTAATCATATGGTGACAAGTAATCAATTCAATATCTATGATTATGAATTGCAACTATGATTATGAATTGCAATTAAACTTAAGAAAGTAAATCACAATTGACACACGATATTTTACCGTGGTGTTCGAAAACTTGCCAATTCCCCTAGTTCACGTTAAGGCAAGCCCAAACAATTGGACCAGCTTCACAAATTAAGCTAATCGCCTCACTTTCCACTAGTACTAGCTCTTTGCTCCTCCAAGTAGGTAAGCCATTACAAGACTCGGCCAGTTTGACTGCCCTCACAGGGGTTACTCAGACCATATGCCGTTCGGACCACCACACAGGCTATTTTGATCGCACCGACCACAACCAGAAGAAGGAGCTCTTTGAAAAAATAATTACCAGCAACAAATGCCTAGTAATACCGCAAGATCGGTCATATCATGTCGGTCTGACCGCTTGCCATGAGCCAGTCTAACCGCTAACTAATGGCTGGTCAGACCATCGACACACAACTGGTTTTGCCCCAATCATACTGCCACACACAGGGCGGTCATACCGCAAGCCGGTCTGACCACTCACACAAAGTCGGTCTGACCGTCGCAGTCATACCGCCACACAAAGTGCAGTCATACCGTCGGTCATTTCCCAACAGAGACAAGAGTGCATATATTTCAACAAATTTACAAAATACATTTGCAAATTATAGTACCATGCACACAAGGATCAAGGCATGATTCACAATAAGTTGTAAAATATATTTGCACACTTTAGAATCATGCCATAAGGATTGGATATGTGGGCTCAACCCGTTTGCAAAATATATTTGCAAATCTAAATCGCATGGTACAAGGATTATGCATGAGCTTCAACTATTTGCAAAATACATTCGTAAATTCTAAGCATTATGCCACAAGAAGTAAGAAATATGTACTTCAACTATTTGTAAAACACATTTGTAAATCTAAGTCACATGTCATAATGATTATGCACTTCAACTGTTTACAAAACATATTCGTAAATACTACCATCATACCAAGGAGAATTAGAGCAAGCAAAATTGCACTATCAACACATGATGAGACTCAATTTACTAGACATGACTCTTCTTAATAGTATGACAACCTATACTAGCAATATGGCTTTTCAACCAAATACTAAGACCGGTAAAAAAATTAGGAACATATTCTTAGCCTATACTAATTATACATTTGCCTTTGAACATCCTCTTGAACCTTGATGATGAATATCCTTACTTTAAGTCTGGATCATTGTCTTGATATGTATCAACCCATGATGCATTCTGATATGGGGTCGCCCGATCTTCTCGACATAGGATCAAGATATTCACGTGGATCCGAAGAATTGTAATGATCTCCCGATGCCAATGCACGAGTTAACACTCTATAATTCACCCAATCACACGTGCTGAACTTCACGACCACCAGATGAAGTTCTATCGCACTCACAATTCCCAGTGGAAAGATTGAACGATCTTGATTTCGACGAACTCCTAGTTCTTTCCTCAAGTTGGTTCGGCCAACAGAAAGAACAAGAGCAATCTATTATCAAAAGTGGTTTGAACATAATGGAGAGGGCGGTAGCTACTTAAAGCCAATCCTAACCTCACGCACGCACACACTTGGGCCTAAGGCCGAGTTCAATGTGGTTCGGCCTGAAGAAACCGAAACAAACTCTACTACTAATACGAGTCCTAAAGAAATTCGGAATTGAACACGAACTAGTTACATGGCTGGATTAAACAATCTTAGCCCATCATTGGCATGCAAACCTGCAAACTCCTCAATTGGCAGATTCGGTTTATCTCCTTGGTCGAGTAGCGTATGGGGCTCTTCTTCTAATCTTGGGCTGCGTGGAGCTTCCTCTCCTTTTGACATGTGACCACATGGGCCTCCTCCCTTGTGGTCGCATGGCTCTCTTTCTCCTTAAGGTTGGCTAGTTGGTCCTTCCCTCCGTGTTCTTCCATTACTTCAAATCTGAGAACACACAATGTATTTGCATTAGGTAGTATACCATTCTCATCTAAAGCAATAGGGAATTCTCTAAGAAACAAAAGCATCTATTGTTATAGTAGCTTAACTCTTACTCTTGTCATAGGACCTGTTGGGGCATCATTACTAGTTTTGTCATACACCCTTGGAGTGGAAGATGAATGCGTAGTTGATATGTCCTCATCACACCCTCTGCTTACTCTCCATTAACACATGATGGGTCTTCTCTTAACTTAATACTCAATTCATGATCATCTTCTCTTTGGGATCTTGACTTGATGCACATTAACATATTATGTCATTATTCATCTCGAACCTTAACTTGATGATGATCAACTCATGATACCACCCAAAATCTTCATCATCATGAGATATTACCTATTCATCTAACTTATAAAAAATATTAGCCCCACAATATAACTGTCATTAATTACTATAATATATCATTAATTCATAATAGCGGTGCTAGATTCTTCAGGTGGAAGCAATGGTGGCGGAGGTTCACATGGGCCCTCGCTGGGGCTGGTGAGGCGGCTGGGCGTTGGACGGTGGCGAGGGCTGAGGAGGCAAAGGTGGGAGGGGACACTACCAGAGGGTTGGGATGGAGGCATGGAGCGATTGGATCGGAATGGTGAGTTCTTTTCGGCTATGGCTGATGACTGCAGCTAATGGTTTTTTACCCTAATGCAAGCGCTTATACGAACAAACCGAATGATGATAAGTCAATAAGCCGCTTTGAAACGGCAACGAAGAAGCCATCTCATTTGTTTGTTCGGAGAAAATCATAAGCTGAAAAGAACTGGCCTGAATGGTTCAGTAGTAGTTGGATGCGATCGTGCTTTAGACAGATCCATTAATACTTTTTTTTTAGCCAAGGAGCTCAAATTTCATTGATCATCGGGAGGGGTACAATCAAGAACTTGCAGCTGATGTGTGCACTTAATTACTTATGCTGCCAATTGATGGGGGGCAGAACAAGAACACAGCAAAATGTGTTCAACTGCCACTAATTTAGATGGTAACAACATCCGGAAATGAAAGAAATGATGTCACTTTTTCCGGGGAAAGAACAGGCAATGCCAAAATATCCTAAATGCATCAATCAATATATACCCTCAGGAAACAGCTGGAGATCGATCGAACAAAATAAGGGGAAAAACTGATATGAAACACGTCATTTCATGGGTCAAATGTACCTGCGCATCTTGATTATTTCCGTCTATAAATTACACTATCCGATGTGTCTTGTGCAATTGGTAAGAACTAAACTATATAGAGATATGCACACACAAACGCTACATGATGTGCAAGCAGAGTTTGTACATTAGCATGTCCTGAATAGCACTGGGCTATTAGCATATTCTGGCCGCATAAATTGGCCCTCTTGAACGCAGCAATTTTATCGGATTACTCATCTAGGAATTCTTGCGTGCCAAAAAGGCTCAAGAATACGAGCTGACTATTTGAAAAGGATTAACCGAGTAGCATGTATAGCCTAGTGAAGTAATGCACAATCTCCAGGATTAACCAATTTTCTAAAATATTCTTATGTCCAACAAATAAAAATAGAATAAAGCCAATTAATGTTCCTTCTGAAAAACAAAAAACTCCTCCCTGCTTGACTGAGCTTCAAAGAAACTAAACTGAGCGTCTCATTTCAGCTGTCAAATGTTGGAGAATGTTTAATTTCCATCAAATGGACTGAGAGGCAATTGGGACTTGGGAGTCTTAAAAGTACAAGAAAACATAATGGTTTTTTATGAACAATGCGTTCAGATACATCTAAAACGGCTATCTATCTTGCACATACAGCGAGTGTCCGCAAGGTTTCTGACGACTAAAAATACCAACGTCACTGGCAGCTCCAAGCTAGCAAGCGGTCACTACAAAAATATCACAATAGAATTCATTTGATTGTCAGCTAATTGCTTGCTTGAAGCATCAATACGCTTCGGTCAAAGATTCTTTCTTTGCTGTGTGATGGGAGCTAGTTTTAGTCAGGTCGAAGGTTTCAAGATTTCATGCCCATTTGCATCCCACATTCTCAAATCAGATAACGACGCTTGCTTCAGAAGTCAAAGCAAGCAACTGTATTTCTGCAGTGCCCTAGCTAGACTTCCTCTTTCTGTAGTTCGCACAGGTCATGTGCCATGACAAGAACACTGGGCATGTGTGTCTGATTGTCTGAACTATTTTGGTTGAATAATCAAACCTTTGGTGTAAGTGATAGCTCATCTCCGGTTCATCACAATCTAATCATAGAAGTTTACAATACAACTACTCCAATAAACTGTCACGGACCAACCTGGGCTTGCGACATTGGCATGGGCCAAGAAGGCAAGAGGTTGGCCTGGACGTGCAGTACAAAAGGGCAAGGAAAAGCAGCGCAGAAAGCATGAAAAATAAAACAGATCAAGGTGATTGCCTTTCTTTCTCCAACTCCCTATGTTTCCTAGTCTTGTTCTTGCTCCTATCCTGAATTATATCTTCTCTACTTCTCAATCCCTTGCTGCTTGTATCTTGTGATCTAGGTCCGTAACAATGTAGTATTAGAGGCTTGATCCTAGTGGTTTCACACTCCAAGGCGGCCATGAGCGATGCTCAGAAGGAGAGCGAAGTGCGGTGCAAGGCAATGTTGGATGAGTTGCTCGCCAACGTGAGGAAACTATCGCCGGAGATGGCAAAGACTGCTGCCTACATGAAAGAGCTAGTGGTCGGCATCAGGGCCATCATCCATCCTCAGGTCGTGCCTGTCCAAGCCTCGCTACAGTCGGCAACCAAGTCGGTGTCCTGCTTCATCACCACAGCTTGTCCAGTCAAGGCTAATGCTACTCTATGTGCAAACACCGCCCTCACCGCCAAGTCACCAGTCAGGTGTTTAACGGTATGCCTCGACCGTGACACCAGCGTGCATACATCTGTGTTCACTCCGGCTATGACCCCAAGTTCTCCCTCAATTATCACCAAGCTCGACACCAACACAAGATGCGTCATCACTACTTCACCCTCCGCCAACAACTCCGCCACCGACACCCTGTTTGTGGCGCCTACCAGGTGCCCCATGCAAGATCCTAGCCATGACGACGTCGGGGAGCTCAAGGCTAGTGGGGACATCATCACCATCATTGTCACCTCGGCAACGCCCACCAGGAGTTTGACATCGAGCCTCGACCCCAACACCGGCAACATCCATGTCGGAGCTATGTCCTTGCTCTCGAGAGGTGTGTCCATGGCTGTCCCAGTGCCTATGGAGCCCTCGACGATCTCCTCACTGGAGTTGTTCAGAAATGTGAAGCTTGGCATGAGAACGCCCACCAAGTGTTCGACGAATTGTCTCGATGACATCGGTGTGTCGACGCCCATGTCCCTGTCCATGATGGTTGCATACATGATCTTTCTCAAGTCTACTAAGCCCCGACGCTCCCCTCAATGAGGTTTCAGGCAACCAGACTACCACTACAGCCTCCATGGACGACTATGGCCTCTTTCTGTGCTGCTGGGGTGAACTTAGGTCTACGACCCTCACCATCACATCCTCCAAATTCATTGCACTCCATCCGATAGCAGTATGCCATCAACACCGATCATGGCATTGCAACCACTAGCCTCAATCCGGAGATGCCCGCCAAATGTTCGGCGATATGCCTCGACCCTAACACTGGCGTGTAGTTGTCCATGCTCACACTAACCACAACTTTGACTTAGCTCACGATCACCATCATGCTTGACACTGACTGAATCATCATCACTGACTCCACCTACAATCTGAGTTGTGTCGCCATCAACTCCATCAACAACCTCGTTCTCACAACAACTACCCTAACAAGTTTTCCACTACACGCACCATCATCCTCAACTTTGCCACTAATAGCCTCATTACGATGAGGAACAGGGCATGCCATTGCTCAAGTCTCCTCACATGCCTAGATGAGTCAATTGGTGCAATGGAGTTGAGCGAACTATGGCCACCACTTGTGCAAGTGGACATCATGAGTAGCAGAGTTGAGCGGCAACCATGGCCACCACTTGCACAACTGGAGATCATGGGAGACAAAGCTGAGTGTCATCCAAAATCATGGCTGGTGTTCATCGGCCATTGAGGTGTCATGCAGCCCAAGCAACCATGGCCACCACCTTTGCTTCTCAAGACAAAGGTTGTGCTAAATCTATGGCCACCACCCACACATAGAAGGAGGTTGGCTCGGGGAGCAAGAGTTTGGCATGCTAGAATTTTTATGGAGGTGTGATTCTCTATCCTTTCCTTTAGCAGTGTACTATGCTTAGTGCAACATGTGTCCATCACTGCTTTTGAGCTACTCGATTACATCAATCCATGGTTTCTAGAAGTGGCAAGTTCAAGGGACAATTTAAGTGAAGTTGAGTTGATCAGGGGGTGATGCAGCTCCAAATTGAGCAGCTGCAGCATGGTGAATTTATGCATACTACTCTAACCTATTTTCTCAGCATGTTGATGGCAACATGTTTTGAGGGTCCATTGTGATGATTTGTCAGCTTCATGGAGGCTACAACATTGATCATAAGGTATTTATTAAGACCACTGATATAGCCCAGAGGGACACTACACTATGTGGTGTGGTGAGACTCATATTATACATTTCATGGTCGCTCAATGGTCAGGAAGAGAGATTTATGTTCAGGTGGTCTAATTGCTCATGACTCGATGAACAAAATGGTGGCACAGGTGAAGCATGGTGGTACTAATACTAATTGTTGTTGCGGTCTAATTCAACAAATTTGGGCATTGAAAGTGTGGCTTAATGAGCTCTGTGAAGAATCTGCTACTATATGCATCTGGCTTGAATGCACGCTGACTTCAAATGTTGTGATGGTTGTGCAGTTAGAGAATGGTGGTGATGCACCCATTCCTTTACTAAGGTTAGCACCAGGTTCTCTCGGATTGACTACTCGAGAAGGTGGGGTTCCTATTGAGAATCTGAAAAGGATTGAAGGTGACACTCCCCTACTGCATGTGTTACCCTCTCCTACCTCGAAAGTGGATTCAGCTTAGTATGATCGCCATCAGTTTAGCAAGGTCCAGTGGAGTTAAGTCAAGAGGAGATATGTACATGACAAGCACAAGAATGGAGCTCCATGCAGCCAAAATGGGACAAAGGTTGACTTCAAATTTTCTCTATCAAGATTTCTTTGAGTGCCATGGGATTCCGACAGTTTCAGACACAACACATGATATCGGCTCTACACACACTCCTAGAGTTGATGACATTGGCTTGAGGGCATGTCGAAATTCAAGGGCAAAGGAATGTCATGGACCATTCTGGGCTTGTGACATGGGCCATGGGCCAAGAAGGCATGAGGTTGGCTTGGACGTGCAGTACAAAAGGGCAAGGAGAAGCAACACAGAAGGCATCAAAGAACAAAACAAATCAAAGAAATTGCTTTTCTTCCTCAAACTCTCTCTGTTTCCCAGTCTTGTTCTTTTTCCCTATCCAAAATTCTATCTTCTCTACTTCCTAATCCCTTGCTACTTGTATCTTATGATCTTAAACCAAGCAGGGTTTCAAGAAACCAACAATGCAGGTAGTTAATGGTGTTGGGGAGGGGATCATAGTGGAGAGAAATCTTATCAATTCCATTTCGATATGGGCCAGCATGGCCGGAATATGCCATACCGTCACCCAAAGAGGTACAAAAGAGGCTACATCCCGTATTGGTCTCAATTTTGACCATTCTAGTCGATTCTGGCCAATCCAGGCAAAATCATGTATTTCATTGATTCTGGTACCGAGAGATGGAGTTGAGGATACGAAAGGGAAAAAAGATAGATGGGGACAGCGGTGGAGTCTTCTAGGCTGAGGAAAATGATTATGGTAGCCGGTGGCATACCTCCAAGCCATAGACGGTTGTGCACGATGGTGATTTGCTAGAGACGATGAAGAAGACGGTGTCGCTCATGGATCTTGACAGAAGTGGCACGGTCGAAGGGGATTACTGGAGGTGGTAGTACAATGGCCATCAAATTCGAGTGGAGATGGTGGTCGGCAGCACGTCATCGAGGTAGTAGCATCACTCGGCTACAGGAGACAAGCTCAACAATGGACAACAATAGTGCACGGAGATGGGGAAGAAGAAGCTAAAGTGCACCAAAATTTGATGGCAATGGTGGTTGCCGGTGCGGGCAAAGGAAATCGTGGGAGGTGGTGGTGTCTTGATCAGTTGATTTGATGGCGAAAATGGTCAGTGGTGTGCCCCCCATGTCCGGCAGTGCAAGCTCAAGCTTCTTAATGGCAGCCCTAGAATGTTATCGATTTAGGGTTGCTGTGTTAGCTTGATAGTTTTATGGTTTAGTTCAAACATTTATGTATATGACCTTCAACTTAAGGGATCCTTCCATTTGGAACCTTGGTTCTTCTGTTTTAGTGCTGTTAGATTTCATATGCATATATAAAATTAAAAAACAATAAGACTGGAATGGTACACCAGAATACTTTGGTACCAAAACATTCTATTCTAGACACTAAACCGGAATAGACACCAGAATGGAATTAACAAGTATGGTGGATAGGGTGGGGAGAGTAGAAGGGGTTCTTGGAGACGATACTTTCCATTCTGTCTTCACCCTCCCATGCTTCTCTCTTCTTTTTTTGATAGGGTACAAGGTAGGTGGACACACACAACTCACAACTCAGACCCCACACACACCACACACGCACACATACGTGTGCGTCTCCTAGCACACGCTTGAAAATTTTGCGAATACATAAAGTCTTATGGAGCACGAACACACACTTTCCCACTAAACATACACATGTATGTGTACCCTAATCTAAAGGTGAACACCTGCACTAAGCATAGGGCTCGAATGTGGGTGGGCTAGAGAGTGTCACATGCTCTTGGCCAACTGAGTAACGCTCAGTTCTCTTCTCTCTTCTTTCGTGGGTATGTGTGTGCTAATTAAGAAGCTCTCAAGATTCATCCAGCTATAGGTGGGCTAGCCAACTGAGCAACAGTCGGTTCTCTTCTCTCTTCTATTGTGGGTGTGTGTGCTAATTAAGAAGCTCTCAAGACTCATCAAGCTTTGGGACCTAGAGGTTGGAGAGAGAGAGAGAGAGAGAGAGAGAGAGCAGCTGGTGTTGTTTTGTTTTCATAAGGGCTTTTGGTCCCAAGGACAACACTGAAACATAAAAAAAGCAAATTTTATGGGGGCAATACCAACTATACAAGGTAAGAAAGAAAGGGAAAAAACAAAGAGTTGGGTCAATTAAATAGGAAACGGCCAAATAACAAGGAAAGAAGACAGAGGAAATCCTAAATGCTAAGGAATCAGGTCAACACATGGTTTTACTTAAATCAACAAAGTAAAATTGCAACTTGCAGCAGCAAAAAGGAAAGGAATGCATGAGTAATTCCTTTCTTAGGGAAGAAAAAAAAAGGAAAAGCAAAAGTAGGAATCCCTAAAGAAAATGGAATTTTTTTATTATAAAGATGTTTTAGTACTACAAGATTTCAAAGATTTTCCTATGTTGGGAGCTGGGGCATGGGAGTGGGGGTTGTTGGCTGGTTGGTGCAGTGCAGGGGAGTAATTGAGGGCATTAAAAGCTCTAGAAATTTGGGGCTGAATGCATAGAGATTCTCTCAGAGAGGGGGAGACGCTATTCAATTCAACTGCGACTGATGGCTTTTGGCTTTTGACTGAAATGGTACTGTTACTGTTGAAAGAAGCCACGGCTGAAACTAGAAGTGTTTAATTTGGCTGTTGGCTTTTGTTTTTTGGCTGGGATGATTTGGAAAAGGAAAAATAGAAGAAAAATATGGTGAAAATTGAAAAGGATTAAATGAACATGAAAGAAAAAGATAGAAAATGAAAGAAAAAAGGAAAACAAGAAAAAAATTGATGGGCAGCAACAGGCGACACGGGTGGGGCTAATGAGGAGGGGTGGCAGCCAACAATAATGGATTACACCAACAAGCGCGATCGGGCAGCGACCACCAGATCTGGCCGGAGGATGACAACGACGAGTGTGACGCTGGGGTGGGGAGTGGCAGGGTGAGGTGCAGCACGATGGAGAATGTCGACCAGCAACCCCCAACTTTGCATCCGCCTTCCCCAACCCAGATGGCCAGATCCGATGGTCTCCTCGTAGGATCTGGAAAGTGCGGAGGTGAATCCAGTGTCCCGATGGCTTGACGACAACCACCACGACTAGCTCCTCCTCACCTACCCCCTCTTTGGCATGCTCCTCCACAACGTTTACACCCGCAGTGACGCGAAGGGGGGGCGAGGGAGACCCTGCCATGATCATTGTCTTCTACCTCCTCCTCACGCTCCAAGAGAAGCCACTACAATACAATCAAAAAGCGGCTTCTGAGATAATCGTGCCCTATGTACAGGGGACAAGATGATGGCCGCCACATAAAGGTTCGAGGGCATATGCTGGACAACAAGTGGGTTGTGTCATACAATCCTTACCTCCTGAGGATGTACAACTACCACGTCAACATGGAGTTACCTCCAGAGGATGTACAACTAACATGTCAGCATGAAGATCTGCTCTAGCATAAAGGCTATGAAATATCTTTTCAAATACATCTACAAGGGGCATGATTGGGCATTTGTTTCTCTAGATGAGCCCGATAGCAACGGTGACATAGACAAGATCAAGTAGTTTAGGGACATGAGGGGGGTTACCCCATCGGAAGCTCTGTGGATGATATACAGTTTTGACCTTAGCAAGGTCTCACCATCCATGAAGCAGATGTAGTTACATCTCCTAAACATGCATATGGTCTCATTCTGCACGGGACAGGATCACCATGATGTCACCACCAAGCATGGTGCTGAGAAGACCATGCTAATGAGTGCTTCGAGACGAACAAAGTAAACGAGGGTGCCCGAGGTATCCTTTACAGGGATTTCCCAATGAAATTTACACTACAACAAATATGAGCTTCAGTGACAAATACTCTTTAACAGTTGAAATAAAGGTCATTAATAAGCAACTTTCTATGACTCATGTATTAAATTTGTCACTGTTGAAAGGAGGGGTGTTTTGCCCTAAAACTTTGTGATGATTCAAAAATTTGTCATAATAACAATCAATTTAACTCCGAATGAAAGTTGGAGAGGTTTATAGGATATTACATCACATTAATTTCAGCAAGTATATGTTCCAAAATTTTTGGAAAAAAAGAGGTACCTAGAGAAGTATCCGTAATAGTTTAAAGAGGAACTTCCAAGAGAACTTTGGGTGGGATGAATTACTAACTTTTTGGAATCATTTTGGCTATGTTTTTAAAGTCCTAAAAGTGATCAAAAACTTAAATTCTCATAGAGCATCTCTTCTCTCAACTAGAGTTATTTTGAATAAGGTGAGAACCAATGATCAAAAGAAGACTTTTAGGCAAGAGGAGAATGCTAAGAGAAGAATATAGGAAGCTTTGCTATTCTTACCTCTCATTTTTTGCATATATTTTCATATTTAAAAAAGGTTGTATTCAGAAAATAAATTCTTAATCTAACAGCTATTCTATCTAGGGTTTATCCTATACTCAGTATAGCTCTGATACCAATGCTGTGGGGACCCCAGGCATGCAATGCCCGAAATCACCGTATGTGTTATGTACTAGTCCCATGATCGGTAGCTAATACACATATTCACAACATTGAGATCATATCCATACACATCGTAAATAATTAATTTACAACAAAAGGGTGGTATATAGGTGATGTATAGTAGAGTTTACAACATATGCCAACCAGCCAAATAAACATCAGAGTTAAGAGTAAATCACAGCGAAAGACAAGTAAATAAACAAGAGAGTCCATTAGTATGCCACCATAGCCCATGCACAATCGACTGGAGCTAGGCCCTAGAAAGACCCATCGTCGTATTTCCAGGTGCCAGAGGCAAAGTATGCATCGTCGGGAACATATCCTTCTTCATTATCTTATCAGCAATATTGTAAGCAAGGTTAAGTACATTGTGTACTTAGCAAGACACGTAGTGTATCACAAAATTATATATATATATATATATATATATATATATATATATATATATATATATATATATATATATATATATATATATATATATATATATAGGACGAGTGTTTCATGCACCATGGTGCCTAGGCACCAATATCAATACCCGTTGATTTGCTTCGAGATTCGCAACGTTTGATGTGGGTATCTTCATATACCCATAAAAAAGTATATTTGAGATGTCAAACTCCGAAAAAATTTAAATTCAACTTCAGTTTAATTAGTTTGAACTATTTTTATGGTATATACTCACTGTAGTTGCATTGAACTCAAAAGTAGTTCAAACTAATTTGAACTGAGTTCAAAACTTACTTACCATAAATATATCAAGGGTATAAAACATTTTCATACCCAAACTCAAAAAAATTATCAATCATACACGTGTATCGGATGTTGGTGCCTAGGCACCATGGTGCCTTATGTAATTTTCCTATATATATATATATATATATATATATATATATATATATATATATATATATATATATATATATATATATATATATATATATATATATATATATATATATATATATATATATATATATATATATATATATATATGCAAGGCTATCAAAGAATGACCCTCTATACTAAGTTATTTTCAGCATGAACCAAATTTCATTTGCAATATCAATAAGTAATAATTTACAAATGGAATTGTAAAGAGAATTTGATATGTAATGAAATAACATTTATATAACTTTGATAACAGTAAATCATATCCATTTGCAGCCCTCCTCAGCTGTGAATATCATACATTTTCCACCCACGGGCATGGCACAGAAGACGCGTACATGCCACCCCATCTTGTTCAGTGAAATAGTTTTGAAAATGAAAACTGTACCCATTGTGGCTGCATCCAAGCATTCTCATGACCACAAGCACAGCTATTTAAATAGTTTTAACACTCTTGAGAGTTTGTACAACTTTACCCACATGAGATAATCAATTATACTATTGGCAACTTCACGCTTCCTTTGGCGTGTGATGAAAGTGATTATCATATAACCTTTAGATTAGCTAGTCCTAACCTTGAACCAGCCCAATGAATGTTGAACCTCTCTTAGGTCCATTCCCTAAGAGAAGACCCTCACTTAGGTCTGTCCTCTAAGTGGGTATTCACATTGTATTAGCAAGCTTTGGCCCCAACACCTTGGTGAATGAAGCCCCTATGAGCAAACCTACCCGGAATGCCCTCACTACATCTACACCTACCACAATACAAGGCTAGACCTAAACAACTTAATCAGCTAAAACCAGAGCCCATATAGCACATGTAGTTGTACAGTGTGACTTAGATGTGCAGCAATAATGTTCGATCCTTAATTGACCCGGGTGAGAATCTCCCCCTATCTAGATGCAAGATAACCTCTCACATTTGATAGTTTATCATATAATTCATTGTCGAGACCTGAATATGCAAATTCGGACTCTCCTGTGTATTCTGCACCAGTCAAGGATCACGCTAGTGCACACAGCATAAACAAAGATGAAATATCGACCATATCATGATTCACTAAGAAAAGACTCAAATATTATTAATAATTATCAAGTTGCGACCTTATGGCCAAGCTTACAATTAATAGCCTGAGAGGCTTAGAGAAACTAGCAGTGAAAAATAGAAATAAGCATAGTAGCCACTCGACATACCCACAGGCAATCGACTGGGGAGCGAAGTCCTAATCCACAAAGTTGTCGAAGTATCCTCCTTATAGTAGCTCTTGCTGATCTGGTCCTTCTTCCTCAACTAAACAAATATGGATAAAGCCGTGAGTACATAGAGTAATCAGCAAGTTATTTGTAACAAAGATGCAATATAGTATGCAAGGCTTACCAATGGATGGCTGAAAGGTTAATTTTGCAGAAAGCAACAATCTAAAGTAAATACAATAAATAGGTTGAAAAGTAGGATTGAAAAATGATTAATAAATAAATAATCAAAGGAATTGAGACAAACCACAAGTGAACTGACCATTCACTCCAATGAATCACCCGTGAACCAAGATTCATGAAATGAATCACCAATAAACTAACCATTCAGTCCCCAACTTAACCCAACCAAGTTTTTACGAAAACTCTACCCCTCGTGTGAAATCACCGAGCGTTGTCCATAATCGAGGACACGGCTCTTCGAATAGTTTTACACTCTGCAGAGGTTGCACAAAAATACCCACACGATGTGATAATCCTCACATTAAAGAAAATCACAACAAGGCTTTTACAATGCTCCATCTCAACCCGATCTCACTCACTAAGGTTTCTCGTCGAGTAGGCTGCCACCTAGTCAATAATTGCCCCCCTTGCGCCAAAACAATATCAGTAGTGAAATTAAAGTTAAGACTTCACAAATTATTATGCCAGGTCTATCCCATACTAGACATGTGATTTGCGCAGTAAGGCTCAGATCAATGGCGCACAAAGTTAAGTCCTTAGATTTATCTAGACGAAACATCCACATCCCAATGTGCAAATTGCACCCCTTTTACTACAAGATCATTCGCTCGAGTGAAAACCATTTTTGTATAACCAACACCAATGACACTACCCATATCATGGTACTCAAATTTTATAGCTGTGGCTGACCACCACATTTCAATATATCATTAAGTCAAAATTAATTAATTGATCACATATGATGCTAAACCCAGCGTAACTACAAGCATGGCTAAGCAATTTAAACATACAACCCATGTGACAACTAGTATTGCATCACTAAAAAATTTCTCATCCTATGGTGACAATAGAATAATGGTATTCAAATTATCAAGGAGGGATTAATCAATTTGGACAAAAACTACCAGTATAAAGGTTTATAATAAAAGAGCGATGTATGATAATTTAAAATAAAATAATAAATAATAGATTTAAAACTAGGTTTAACATGATCAAACTACAAGACTTGCCTTGGCCTTATGATGGGGACGGGGGTCCCGATCTTCCAACAGGTTCTGGATATGTTCGATTTGGTGGAGGCGCGACACAAATCGATCCGGCTTCCGAACAACACGTCCCGAACCCCGCAATCGCAGCACCACGTCTCCTCAGGTTATCAACCGTGCGCAGCCCGGTTGACCTCGCCAAGAAGGCTAATCCTTGCTTGCGAATCGAAGAACACAAGCAAGAACAAGGAAGAACACAACTGAATTGCAGATGTATTGATTTAGCACTCGAAAGTTGGGGTCTCACAAACCGATGAACGGCGAAACTGTTCAAGACAGAATTAATCTAAGCAAAACCCAACCCTAATGGTGGGGGTGGTGGCTGGATATAAAGGAGTTAGGGGCGTGCAAAACCCCTGGACGCGCCCCTAATGGGCTCCAACACGATACAAAGCCGAACGGCCCAAAGACGGTGGCGCAGCACCCTGACAGATTCTGAACGCCCACTTGTTTTGACGATTCCCGTTGACTCAGAAAGAATTTTGATATGGGACCAGAGCCATTGGAAAGGTAGTCTTCTCAGCGTTCCATACATATGTGGAACGTCCAAAACGGAGTCCGGATGCGATCTGGGCGTCCAGTTTAGTGCGGCCTGGTCCTGGACTCCGAATTGGATTCGAAGTCGGCTTGAGTTGGACCTCCATCATGATTCGACCACCCTTGCTGGACTTGTGCGCCTCGTAGCCCTTCTCCAAGTACTTCTAGGTCCTCTCCATGGTTCCTAATCATAATTAAATCATTAGGTAGCAATCGATTCTCAAATGAACAAAAAGAAGTACTTAGGAACGAGCTCACCTGTAAATTCAATTGTCGGGCGCGAGCTCTAGTGATTGGTCCTTGAATGTCAAGTGGAGGAGTGTTGTGTGTATCTGACGAAGTGATGTCCTCATCACCTTACTTAGTTAATGGCTCTTGATCTTTAAATCTTGCTTCAGCTCCTTCGGAAGCGTGATCTAACGAGAGAGAAATGAAATGAAGCACAAAATAAATTCAAATGAACTCCAAAAACTTCAAAACTAGAACCAAAAGATAGTTTTAGATGAATTTAGGAACAAGAATCAGGTCAATCGGAGTTTGGACGGAGGAGAACGGGCTCTCAGAAAATCTAATATAGAGAAAAAGGTTGAAAATCAGAAAGCGTACTGTGCTGTGGAGTCGGTTCACGAAATAGGCAGTCTACGATGAACCCAGTGCGCAGAACAATGCATGGTGACTAGCTTGCTAACGTGGTGGCTTGAGCTGACATGGCAAGACACGTGTGCACTAGGGCTAATGGGGCACGCTAACATGGCATGACACATGGCTGATGACATGGCACACGGGTAGGCTCAGCTACTGACATGGCACCCACATGGCAAGACATGTGGCAGGCACGTCAGACTAGGGCTGACGTGGCGTGCTGACTCGGCCTGGCTGGTGCATGGGTCTACGGCTTGGCTGCTGACATGGCACCCACATGGCAAGACACGTGGCAGACACGTCAGACTAGGGCTGACGTGGCGTGCTGACTCGGCCTGGCCGGTGCATAGGTCTACGGCACTGGCGGTCGACAGGTGGGCCCCATGTGTCAAACACACGGCTCATGGTGGACGGGGTGCATAGGGAAGGCAAACGGTTGTGCGGGTACAGGTGCGGCTGAGCTGGCGAGTGCGCGGCGCGAGGCATCGATCACACGTGAACCGAGGCAACAGCGGAGATGGAGCGAGGCGACCGATCGACGGCGGGGCGACTAAGATGGCAGTGGAGCTCGCCAGTGGCGAGGAACTCACCGGCGACAAGGGTGACGGAAGTCAACGGATGACGAAAACGACGCAGGCGGCTACCAGAGATGGAGACGAAGGCACGGACGACGGCGAACTTCGGCAAAACCATCAGTGCACGAGTTAGAGGCTCTCGGCGAAGGCAGCTGTGGGGTCAAGAGGACGAGGGGACAGCTCGACTTTTATACCCAGTCCTCAGAGAGGTGGGGGCGAGCACGACGTGGAAGCAAGGTCGGAGACAGCGGCGGCGTTCAGCTTGTGCACGCAAAATCAAGGCATCAGCGGAGACGGAGTCCACGTTGCGAATGAGACGAACAGTGCACGATCGCTCCGATGGACGACGTGTGGCACGGGAAGGAAATCGGACGGCTGGCGGAGGCAACGGCTCGGACGACTTGGATGCAGGCGGCAGGCAATGGATGACCGCCACGTGGCCAAGGCACGCAAACCAGGTCGGCGGGTGGAGCGGCCGAGCAGGCCAGGGAAAAGGTGGGCTGAGCTAGGCCTTAGCCCAATAGGCTTTTGGGGTTTTTTTTAAAGAATTTCCTTTTTTCGAAATTCAAATAAAATCAAAAGAGCTCTAGAAAATAGCAAATAAACCCAAAAAATCCATGAAAAGTCCAGAAAATATTTGATACACAAGGAACTCAAATAAAATACTTTCAGTAAATGTTAAAGTTTAACTTAGTCATATTAAATACTTTTAGTTAATAAAAATTCCTTTTAAGCTTTAATTAATTCCAAAAATACAAATGGTGAATTTTATTTCAAAAACTTCAAAAAGGCTCTGAAAATCAGGATGTTACACTCGTCCGCATCTAAAAACTAGTTTTTTTATTTTGTTTTATACTAAACTTACAAAGGTTCCTCCTTTGGTCCAACATTTCGAAATCTCCCATATTCATGTGCAAACTTGTCCAAAATATCAAACTTAGTGAAAACTATTGCATGACAAAGCATCTAGACCATTTACCAATGTAATTTACCCCCATTGCCATTAGATATTGTCTAAACCATGCCCTCAAGGTTACAACAGTGAGGATATCAAATTGCAAGGAGGTGCAATGCATTCAAGCGGTCGTAACTACCATTACTCACAGTATAGCAATTTTGACGAAATATACATACACGCATAATAGATTTTGCAAACAATATACAATAATTGAAATATTGGGATCAACTTGGTCAAAGGAGGAGCTTGCCTTGTTCTTCCTGCTCAGAGAATGTCTCGGTGCATTCTCGAAGTTGTCTGGCATGGCGTCGTCTAATCGATAAAAATCTAGATAAATGCAAATAAGAGCCAAATATATTTAAACAGAGAAAAAACCTAAATATTTTTGTATATTAAGAAATATCATGAATTTAGAAACAAATATCACTAGATTTAGAGTCCGTATGCAAAAGTTATAAGCAGTAGAGTTTTGGCTCGGTTTGAATCATCTCTTTTCTAGTACTGCTAGGCTCTTTTCAACTTCTCACACTATTCGGCCGCTATAGTGCTATTTATGACCTCTAACACTCTTCGGCCACTATAGTCTATGTGCAACCTTGAACACTCTTCGGCCACTATAGTCTATGTGCAACCTTGAACACTCTTCGGCCACTACAGTGCTATTTATAACCTCGAACACTCTTCGGCCGCTACAGTGCTATTTACGACTTCGAACACTCTTCTGCCGCTACTATGCTATTTATGATGTCTAACACTTTTTTATCATTATAGTGCTATTTATGACTTCGAACTCTCTCTGGCTACTACAGTGCTATTTATGGCTTCTAACACTCTTCGGTTGCTACAGTGCTATTATGACCTCAACACTCTTCGGCCGCTATACTGCTATTTACGACTTTGAACACTCTTCGGCTGCTATAGTGTTCTTTCAACTTCTAATACCCTTGGGTGCTACAGTGCTATTTACAACTTCGACCGGTACAGTACTCTTTTCAACTTTGACCACTACGATACTCTTTTTGACTTTGAATGTTTCAGTACCCCTATCTCTCGTGAGATCCAAGGCTCGTCACCGGTGAGGGACTCCTTGGCAGATAGGGTGTAAGCCAAAACGGAGCCAAGACCTCAGCCTGCACACCTACGTGAAGTATCGAGGCTCAACTTAGAGGATGGAGCAGTCGGCGGCGTGGTCCTACGGCGGTAGAGGCAGGGGAATGGCACTACTAGGCTATGAGCTACTAGGGCTTGATTTGGTGTAAGGGGAGCTTCCATTGGGAGGAAGAACTCACCGAAGATGAGTACGACACTCGAGAAGGAGCAGAGGAGGTTGGCATTGGAAACTCGCTGGTGGCCAAGAGGAGGCCCATTGTAGAGACCCGAATATGCAAATCCGGACTCTCCTGTGTATTCTGCACTAGTCCAGGATCACGCTAGTGTACACAGTATGAACAAAGATAAATATCATCCACATCACGATATTCTAAGGAAAAACCAAATTATATTGATAATTATCAGAGTACGACCTTATGATCAAGCTTACAATAGACTAGCCCGAAGGGCTTAACAAAAACTAGCAGTGGAAATCGAAAAGAAAGCGCAGCAGCCAATCGACACGCCCACAGGCTATCGAGTGGAGAACGAAGCCTAATCCGCGAAGACGTCGAAGTACTCTCCTTCTGGAACCTCCTGCTGGTGATACTCCTCCTCCTCAACTGAGCAACAGGGGCATAAAGCCGTGAGTACATTGGTACTCAGCAAGTCGTTTGTTACAAATGAATGCAATATAATATGCAGAGCTTAACAATGGATGGCTGAAAGGTTAATTTTGCATAAAGCAACAATTTAAAGTAAATACAATAAGTAGATTGAAAAGCAATTTTAACAAAACACATTAAATAAATAATCAAAGGAATTGAATATAACCACAAGTGAACTGACCATTCACTCAAGGAATCCACCATGAACCAAGATCCATGAAATGAACACCCGGGAACTAACCATTCACTTCCCAACTTAACCCAACCAGGTTTTTATGAAAACTCTACCCCTCGTGTGAAATCACCGAGCGTTGTCCATGACCGAGGACACGGCTATTCGAATAGTTTTACACTCTGCAGAGGTTGTACAACTTTACCCACACGATATGATCATCTTGTAATGTCACCGGTATAACATGCTTCCTTTGGCATGCCAACCAAGAAGATCACAACAAGGCCTTTACAATGTTCAATCTCAACCCAGTCCCGCCTCGCTGAGGTTTCGCCCCCAAACCTGGTAATTGCCCCCTCTTACGCCCCGTGGAATGTATACGACACCCACTGACATCCCAATGGCGGAACCAGAATTGAAACATCACAAATTAGTCAGCCAGGTCCATCCCATACTGGACATGTGGTTGCACGGTAAGGCTCAGATCAATGGCGCACAAAGTAAAGTCCTTAAATGTACCCAGGCAAAACATCCACATCCCGTGTGCAACTTGCACTCCCTTTACTGCACGATCATTCGCCTGAGTGAGAACCAATTTTGTATAACCAACACCAATGACACTACCCATGCCATGGCAACAAGTTTTATAATCGTGGTTATCCACCACATTCAAGTATATCATTAAGTCAAGATTAATTAACCACATGTGATGATGAACCCTTTCGCAAAATAAGCAAGGCTAAGCATTCTAATCGTACCAACCCAATGTGACAAATAACATAGCATCACTAATTAGTCTCCCAACCTAAGGTGACAATGGCATCAAGGTATTCCAAACATCAAGGAGGGAAATAACCAATTGGGACGATAACTACCAATACAAGGGTTTGAATAAAAATAGCGATGCAAGATAATTTAAAACAAAATAATTAAATAATAGATTGCAAACTGGGTTCAACATGATCAAAGGACACGACTTGCCTTGGCCTTGCTCAGCTGAGGTCTCTTGGTCTTCAAATCCAACTTCCGTTCCCTCGAACACGCGATCTAACGAGAGAGAAAGCGAAACGAAAAGACAAAATAAAATTCAAATAAAATTAAAATAAACTCCAAAAACTTTCAAACCTGAACCAAAAGGTAGAGCTCAATTTTAGATGAATTTAGGAAAAAGAATCGGGTCAATTGGAGCTAGGACGAGGGAGAACAGGGCTCTGGAAAATCTGGATCTAAAGAAAATCGGGAAAATTGGAAAAGTGCACTGTGCTGTGGACCGGGTGCACGGGAGAACGGGTCTACGGTGGACTCGGCGCACGGCACAGTACGGGCTGACTGGGCTTGCTGACGCAACTGCTGACTGGGCCCTAGGGCTGACGTGGCGGCTTGCGCGGCGGCTGATGGGCTGCTGATGTGGCCAGATCGGCTCACGGGTCCACGGCCCGTGCGACTGACCGGTGGGCCCGGTCTGTCGGTGGCACGGCGCACGGCAGAGCCGGTGCACGGGGAGACGAAGCGGCACGGGCGCGGAGCGGGGACGGTCGGGCGGCGGGGTGTCCGGGCGGCGGCGGCTGGGCCGGCGGTAGTTCGGGACGGCGGCGGGGCTCACCGGCGACGACGACGACGGCGGCAACGGCGGCAGGGGCGGCGGACGGTCGGCGGCGAACGACGGGTGCGTCCTCGGGCGACGTCGGCGAACGGCGGCGCACGGGCGTCGGCGGACGGCAGCGAGCGGCGGCGGAGGCGGCGGCTGCGGGACGAGGGAGAAGCCCGGGGGTCGGCCCCCTTAAATACACGGACGCCGAGGCGTCAGAGTCGGGCACGGCTGAGGAGTTCGAAACGGGCACGGACGCCGAGGCAAACGCGGAAGGTGGCGGCGGCGGACGCGAGCCGGACTCAGGGACGAGTCCCTCCCGGAAACGACGCCTGACAGGTGGGCCCCACCTGTCAGTGGCACCGGGCGAGCGGGCGGCAAGGATGGCGACACGCGGCGGCAATCGGCAGGGGCAAGGCAGGCGCGCGGGAGGGCGCGGATGGGCGACGCGTGGCGAGGGCGGGGGCGCGCTGGGCCGGCTCGGCTGGCGGTTAGGCTGGGCCGGTCGGCTGGGCGGCCTGCGGCCCACCGGCCGGTTTGGTTTTCTTTTTCTTTTTCTTTTCTTTTTCCAGAAATTCCCATAAATCATTTTGAGCTCTGGAAAAATAGCAAATAAACCCAGAAGAATACCAATAAAATTCCAGAAAATTCCTTGAGGCTCAAGGAACTCAAATAAAATACTTTTGGCAAATGTTAATGTTTTACTTTATCATATTAAACCACTTTAATTCATAAAAATTCCAATTAAGCTTTAATTAATCTCAGAAAAATGCAAATGGTGAATTTTATTTTAAAAGCTTCAAAAAGGCTCTGAAAATCAGGATGTTACACCCATGATGACAGTGAATTCCAGCAATAGTGGAGCTACAAAAGAGTGCGTATGAGCTTGCTTTTATGCATGCGGAGGTATGGGTGAATGGAATCGAGGTACAGCTCATCGGAGAGAAAGGAAGGCTTACAGCGATGTCCTGTCCGGAGATGAGGAAGAAAGCCTAGGCTGAGTGATCCACTACACGAAAGGCAAATCAATTGAGTAAGGTGCTTAAGGAAGCAGTAAGGCACATTGTGACGGAGTTTGGGGAGGAGAGAAGCTCATCGGAGTTGCTAGAGCATGGTGGCGTGCTCGTCGGTGTCGTGTATGACTTCGGTTCCTTGGTGCTTCGGTGAGCGAAGTGCTCAAGAAACACACGCAAGAGACCAGGGGTGAGCTGGAAAGCAAAGGCATGCTTTGTAGGTACGAGATGGCTGAGGGTAGAGCGTGAGTTCTCATGAATGCAATCAAACGGTTTGCTCGATTTCTCGCCGTGGAACGTGAGGTGCAGAAGAAGACAAGGGGAAGAGGTGCATTGCGTCGAGGTGACGAGTAGGCGGGGATTGGCAGTTGTAAGATCAAGGAGGTCGACTAGAGGTGATAAATAGACGATCTAAAAAATCTCTTTCAATTTTCATCAATTTCTATTTGGCTAAAACCAAGTATATAATGCGGAATCTTAACTCAAATTGGTTAAGCACAAATAAGCCTAAATCAATTATGTTCACCTAAGTGCACCAATACTGTAAGACTATGTCAAGGTTTGTAATCCTAAGATGATGAGCAATCAATTTAATTCTATGAATATAAATTGCTTAAAGATAAATTAAGCACAAGAAAACAAACCATAATTAACATAGTTGCTTTATACCGTGGTGTTCAAAGACTTATTGGTCTCCCTAGTCCATATTGAGGTAAGCCTAAACAAATTAGACCAGCTCCACGAATTAAGCCAATCACCTCAAATCCACTAGTGGTAATGCTTTCCCGTTTCGTGTAGGTGATCTCCAACCTTCACACTTCATCAGGTCTTCTCACAACCTTCTTTAAGAAGATTACCACGCACAACACATCCAACGCCGTCTAGAAGTTGAAAACCTCCAAGAGTAATAAGTCAAGCCCCTTGCTTGACTCTTATCATGTGCAACGAATGCACAAGCTCGAGTAGATACTAAATCCACCTCTAGATGCAACACATGCAATCTAGAGCTTTCCTCCTTGCTCATAAGGTGCAATACATGCACAATTGAGAGGAGGACATCACACTACCTCAAAGGAGTGAAATAGAGTGCCAAAGGTTCTTCCCTAATGGACACAAAGGGATATATATATACACACACCACAAAAACTAGCCGTTAGAAGGAAAACACCTAAGAAAACAGGATTTTCGAAAGTACCGTAGGCTCACGACCAGTACTTCTGCTCCCCTCAGCAACGGTCAGAAAAGTAGCCTTTACAGACAATTCTGGTAGTTCTGATGGTTAAAGTTCGGTACTACCGATCATCTGAAGTACCGCACCACACAAGCGGAACTACTGATTTCTTTGAGGGTGAGAAGAGTCCACGAAGGTGTCTCTCTGGAAAAAATGTACCGCCACACAAGCCAGTCGTTTCGCAAATTGGAAGGACCGCTCATATAGATCCAGTAGTACCACTCGCTGGTTGGATGCTCACATAGAGTTGGAAGTACCGCTCGTCGACTACGCTGGTTGGAAGTACCCGCAAATCGAGAGCCGTGAGCATCTGACGAGCGTTATCTGAGTCAGGGTATGTGATACCGACCGCTCGGAGGTTGCTCAAGATCTTGTGGAAGCGCGCAAAGCACTAATCTAAGGACTCACCAGTGAGCATTTCAAACTTGTTGTAATCTCGCTTGAATTGGTCCTGTCGGACAGTCTTGATCTGGGTGGTGCCCTCATGGTATGCGTCGAGGGTCACCCAGATGTCGAAAGCCGACGTGAGATGAGAGATGCGATCAAACTCGCTTCGGCTCAACCCCTGGATTATGATGTTCCTTGCCTTAGCGTTCGCATCAACATCAGCCATGTTCCCGGCGTTGATATTCTCATCGGCAGGAACAACAAATCGCACCTTCACCTTCCGCCAGATGGCATACCCCTGAGCCTGGATGTATGTCTCCATTCAGCTCTTCCAGAAGGGGTAATCGATGCCATCAAAGACGGGCGGCTTGGTGGAATACTTGTCTGTCGCCATGGCTCATAGAGACCGGTTAAGATCTATCGAGAAGAGCTAACCGGCTCTGATACCAATTGTTGGATCGATAACGGCGATAGAGGGGGTGAATGTCGCTTACAAAATAAATCGCCCCCAAGTATTCTCCCAAAAAAATTCAGCTCAAATGACAAAAGACTTGGACAAGAAACATCGGCAAAGAACTGAAATTGACACGGCAAAGAAACTGCAGAGAACGTTGTCACGGCAAAGGATTGATGTTGAAATCCTTGTCACGGCAAAGAGGAAATGCTGCCACGGCAAAGACTTCCTACCAGCCGAAAACTTGGTTTCTGCAACAAATACCAGGCCAAAATAGCAGCAAAAAGGAGTACTTTTCTGCAGTCCAAACAGCTGCAAAGGAGACAAAAACAGCTGCAAAGGAGACAAAAACTGCTGCAAAAGAAAGAGACAAACCTGAAAAACAAAGCTGCCCAAAAGAAATCTTTGTTGCCAACAACTAAAGGCAAAAGGGAGTACTAGACCTGCAGCCAAATGCTGTTTTCTGCATCCCAAAACAGCAGACCGTAGACAGAGAGTTGCTGCCCTAAAATTGAGAAGAAGTGCAGCAAAAAGAATAGCTAACGCAAGGGAAACTGCAGTCCCAAGAGAGGCACTAGAAGCTTGATTGGTCTGATTTTTAGAGAGAGTTTGCAATCAAGAAATCGCAGCAAATGAACTGCAAATAACACAATTGCTATTCAGGTAAGATCTGGCCACTTGGCCTTTAGGCAATACCAAGGTCTAAGCAATGTGAATCTGCAGTCACAAAAAAATATCAACTCAAGAAGCAAGAGACAGACTAGAGAAAAGAGAGCATCACGGCAAGAAACAAGGAACACAAGATTTCACAAAAGATGAAGAGACATGAATGCTTATATAATGAAATTGTTTACACCCATCTCTCCTATCTCACAAGAACTAAGTCCACATACATGCTTGAAAATCAAGAACTCATAGTACACACGCACAGGAGACTCACTCTCTCAAGCCATCTCTAAAAATTCCACTCTCATTTCATGCATACATGGAGAGAACTAAACATAAACTCTCATACTCACTCTCTCAATTTCAGCACAACCTCTCCCTCTCCTTTTATAGCCTCCCACTAATGGGTTTGCACATGCTTTACCCATTAGGTCACCACCTACTCGATGCTTTATCCAAACCCGCTTCCTTTAGTGCAGCTTTGCGTTTTTACGGAAACGCCCCTCGCGCACCTTCCAGGAAGCTTCCTCCTTTCTTGTCTTGCAAGCCTCGCAGCCACCTCGAACCCTCGCCGTCTTCGACACCTCCCGACCGTTCTGACCTCAGCGCCACCTGCGCCTAGTCCGGTCCACCGTGTCTCGCCACGACTCCGCCTCGACGTCCTCGAGTCCTCGCCGTCTTTGGCACACCTCGACCGTTCTGACCTCAGCGCCACCTGCGCCTAGTCCGGTCACTCGTACCTCACCACGACTCCGCCTCAATGTCCTGCAGCCAACACAGACAAGAAACAAATCAAATAGCACCGCTCGATACATGTAAGCATAAATGCATTAATGAAATAGTCCAAACCTGACAAGTCGACATAATATGCAATCTAAACCCTTTGACCAGGTTTGACCAAGTCCGACCGAGTCCTTTGCACCACGCAACGACATGGTCCGAACCAACAAAATCAAACTCGACTTCCCTAAACCAATGCCAATTACTCATCACACACATGGGATAACCTCCACATGGTCTCTCACGGTAATTCCGTTAAGCGGTAGTACCGCAGAATATATTGTGGTAGTTCCGATTTTTTTGAGAATTACATATACTTCAATAGATTTTGCAAAACACATTTATAAACTATAGTATCATGCACATAAGGATCAAACATGATTCCCAACAAGTTGCAAAACATATTTGCATACTTTCAGAATCATGACACAAGGATTATATGAGCTTCAACTATTTGCAAAACACATTTGCAAATATAATCATCATACCACAAGGAATAGGAAACATGGATTTCAAACACATGCAAAATACATTTGCAATGTATAATCCTATGTTACAAGGATTCAATACATGAGCCAAAACTATTTGCAAAACATATTCGCAAATATAAGCATCATGCTAAGAAGAGCTAGAGCAAGTGAGGTTGAGTATCAACACATGATGAGACTCAAGCTACTAGACAATAACCCTCTTAATAGTACAACAAACTATACTAACAATCTGGTCTTTCAACCAAACACCAAGACCGGTAAAAGACTAAGAACACATCTTTAACCCTAACTAGTCATACATTTGTCTTGAGCAACCACTTGAAGCATGATGACGCACATCTTCACTTCAAGTCCGGGTCATTGTCTTGATATGCATCAACTCATGGTGCATCCTTCACTTAAACTTCATCAAAATATGATGGGTCTTTACTTGACTTGATGGTCAACTTATGATCATCTCCTCTTAGACATGCATTAACTCATGACACATCTTCTCTTCTTGATGGCCTTCAATACATGAAGCCATCTTCCATCCCGTATCTTGACTTGATGATTCTCAACACATGAAGTCATCCTAAGTCATCCTCATTTGTGGAATCGAACCTATATATTCAACTCATGAAAAATGTTAGTCTACAAATCAATTGTCATTAATTACCAAACTTCGCTATTAACTCATAATGAAGGGACTAGATTCTACAATCTTTCCTTTTTGGTAATTCATGACAATCTCAATAAATGAGGAGATAGAAATTGAATTGCGAGTATACAATATGTATACAACAATTGTATACTCTATAGTAAGCTTTCAAAGTAAAGCTTACACATCCGGTTATCGTTGATCATTCAATCATTAACACATAATAGAGCAACTAGATGATAACCCAATTATGAGTATATATGAACTACACAAGTTATATATATACTCAAGGAATATGTTTCAATGTACAGATCCTTAATATGTGTTGAAAGGAAAATATGGATCAATAGTAATAAAAAATCAAAATATAGAGTAAACTCTCCCTAAAGGTGTGCATACAAGAATGTATCTTAACGACATATGCACATATTCAAGTTTGACTATATATGAAGTTCAATTTATATTTTGGATCTGAGAAATGCACTAAGATATAAGAATGTAATATTGAATACATACCACTTATGATTTTTACATTTTCATCTAAATGAGACTATGCAATATCATAATCAATAAACAAATTAGTCTCATAATTAGATTTATCATTATCACTAAAACCAACTTAATGGAGCTTGAACTTACAGCAGCAGCAGAGAGGAACTGTGGGTGCCGTCGTCAGAAACTGAGGGCAAGACCACCATGGTGGAGCTAGTGCAGGCGTGCGGAGGTGGAAGACAATCTCCGCGATTGGGCCCCACATGGCTGCGAGAGAGAGATATAGCCGAGAAGGTTGGGTAAATTTTAAACCTAGGAAACTTGCTCCAAAAATTATAAAAAAATTTTGTGAGGCTCCTGACATAGTACGAATGATTGTATAGATTTTTTTAGTGTTTTATATTCTCTTGATTTTTCTAGAAAAAAAATCTGAGAATGCTTCTCATTGAATTTAAATACACTTGTTTGATTTAAATAATTTCAGATCTTGCTTTAATATTTATTTTTAGTGCATAGATTATACTTGTAAGCTTTTAGAGTTTTAGGCTTCTCATGCCACTTTTAATTATCTTTTCTAACATTTGATTTGGATTCAATTTGATTTATATGTTATGCACTTTTGATTTTTAAAAATACTTTTTCCAAAGAAATTGCAATAAAAGCCAAGGGAGAACAAATACATGCACTATTTTTCAAAATTACCCTCATTTTTATATTGTTTAGGATTTCAGGATGTTATACGGGAATTCATGCTTGGGTAAATTAGGTTATTTTCCATTTTGCACGTGGTGGAGATGAGTCTTGGTTTGAAATTTAGCTTGGATATGCAAAGAGTACAAAAGGCCAAAGGTGACTTGTTCAATAGAATAAAAGAAAAAGGCACCATGGCATCAAACCTTGAAAGAACTTTGAAGTTAAGTGAGCTCTCTTGAGAGAAGAGGTAGGATGGGTGACCTTTGAGAATTTGGACAAATTTTAGGGATGTTACGATGAAAAAAATCATAAAACATAATGCCCAGAGCCTACCCAGCCGGGCAGGCCTAGAAATCTATGACGAAATGGCATGTGTTGTAGGGGTGGCCCAACCCCCTGTGACTGGGCCGTGCAACTAGTCAACATATAATAGGCCCAATAGTGTAGAGGAATATACCAGTGTAAATATACCAGTGTACCCCCATCCTCTGTAAATACTAAGGGGTAGAATGGGGATTTCCCATTCTACCCCACTCATATATATATAAGCCCCCAGGAGGGGCAAAGGGGGACATCTCTCCCTCATTATCACCACCTCTCCAGATCTGGCTCTCTTCCTCTTCTACCGATCCCCCTCTCTTCCTGTTTAGCCTGTAGCTACAACAGATGGCGCCGTCCGTGGGGACGACTAGAAGTTACGTATGGAAGAGATTTCTCCAACGTTCAGTGAAAGCAGCGGCTACGTGGACTCTTTCGGTAGATCCACCCATGGCAGGCTCCCACAGGATGACCGGGTGTGCCATCGGCGTTAGATCTGCGCATGTGCGCCCTTGCTTAGCGTGGCCCCTCCGGGGCTTGCCGCCTGATCCCCGTACGGGACCTCTGCGACAAGTCAAGCCTTCATGCCGACTTCGCCGGCCGGCGACTTGTCGTCACGAGCACCGCAGGTGGCATGGCGTTGCAGTCGACGCCGAGTCTCCGCGCTGTGGCCCGAGCGGCAGTCTTCGCCGAGCCTCCGTGCCACAGTCCGCACTGCAGTCGCTCCACACTGCTATCCGCGCCGTGATCTACGTCGAGCTATAGCGTCGACCTCCGCGCCGAGCCTCCGACGGCTCCACGACTATCTCCACGCGCTCCGCGCGATGGTCTGCCCACCGGTTTCCGCATTGGCGGATACATGCCGAAGCTAGGACTTCGACCTCTGCTCGTCTCCGCGCCGCAAATATCAAGAAAAAAAGGGGCGTCAGGCTTCGCGTACGTCTGCACTACTCAATGCATGCAATCACTTCGAAGCAAGCGAACACAGGTATGCGTTACGCACGTACAGATCAATAGGCTTGATTGAAACCCATGCAGGCGCCCGTACATGCACTTAAATAGCTAGTCATGCATATGTCCACACATGCATTTACATAGCTAGCCAAGCATCTATCTATGCATGCACCCAAACATTTATCAGCGTAGACAAGCACAGTCCGAGCGCCGGTTGTCTCCGCCGCCTTCACGTCCGCGAGGAGCGCGTCTCCGAGCGCCGGTTGTCTCCGCCGCCTTCATGTCCACGACGAGCGCATATCCGATGGCTGTGAAATCTCCTGCCCGCCACGGCTTCGCGTACAGGGACTTCGTACGCCTCGCCTCCGCCTCGGTGTCTCCGCGTCGTGGCTCCGCCGGCCTCCGCCCGCCATGACTCCGTGCGCCTCGACCTCCGCGCACCGTGGCTTCGCTTCGGCCTCCGCGCACCTCGGCGTCTCCTGCCCGCCACGGCTTCGCGTACAGGGACTTCGTACGCCTCGCCTTCGCCTCGGTGTCTCCGCGTCGTGGCTCTACCGGCTGCGGCAGTCTCCGCCGACCTCCGCCCGCCATGACTCCGTGCGCCTCAACCTCCGTGCACCGTGGCTTCGCTTCGACCTCCGCGCACCAAGGCGTCTCCTGCCCGCCACGGCTTCGCGTACAGGGACTTCATGCGCCTCGCCTTCGCCTCGGTGTCTCCGCGTCGTGGCTCCGCCGGCTGCGGCAGTCTCTGCCAGCCTCCGCTCGCCATGACTCCGTGCGCCTCGACCTCCGCGCACCGTGGCTTCGCTTTGGCCTCCGCGCACTGTGGCCTCGGCGGGACTCCGCTCCGACGAAGCTACCACGGGCGCTGCGTACGGCGGCGACACGGGCGCTGTCCGTTCTGCATGCAGGCGTAAGGTATACGGCGGCTCCGCGCGGTGGATGGCCTGGCGTATACGACGGTTCCGCGCAATGGATGGATTCGTCGACCTCGCCTCCGCGCGATTCTGCATGGACTTCGCGGCGGCGGCGCCGACCTCGCCTCCGCGCGGCCTTCGCTTCGCAGCGGCGGCGTCGATCTCGCCTCCGCGCGGCTCCACACAACCTTCGCTTCACAGCGGCGTCGACCTCGCCTCCGCGCGGCTCCTTTGCATCGACGGCGCCGGCCTCGCCTCCGCGCGGCTCGGCACGGCCCTCGCATCGGCGGCGTCGACCTCGCCTCCGCGCGACTCCGCATGGACTTCGTAGTGGCGGCACCGACCTCGCCTCCGCGCGGCTCTGCACGGCCTTCGCATCGGCGGCGTCGACCTCGCCTCCGCACAGCTCACGAAATTCGCATCTGTAGCATTGACTTCACCTCCGCGTGGCTCTGCACGGTCGTCATATCAGTGGAGTTCGAGGAGCGGCTGTGCTATTCGAGGAGGACAAAGCTTACGCTCGAGAAAGTGCTCAGGTCGCTCGGGAGTTCCTCCGCCGAGCCAACGCCGGCCCTCCGCTTTCCGTCGAGCCTTCGGCCTCGCGTCGCCGCCGCGCAGGACCTGGCCTCTGCGAACCCGACTTCGCCAAGCCTCTGCTTGGTCTTCATCCAGAGGTGGCCCCGCGTCATCGACGAAGTCCGCCTCCGCGCAGCGATGGCGAAGCCTGTCCGGGTGATGGTCTCCGCGTCGTTGACGAGACGAAGGTTGCGCCGAGCGCTGATGAAGTCTGCCCAGATGCTGGCCCCTGCGTCGGCGGCGAGGTCCGTTCAGGGGCTGGCCCGCACGCAGCGGTGGCGAAGATCGCTGCTACCGAGGCCTCCGCGCCACCGAAGGTGGGCCTCAGCCCCGCTCACCCCCGCACCGTGCTCCACGTTGGCGAAGTCCTACGAAGTCCCGGCGAGGTCTTCGAGCAAGCCATGCCTCTGCGCCACACTCCGCGGTTGCGAACTTCCAGTGGGGTCTCCGACGCAATCCACGCACGCGCGAGCTCAGGCGTATGCATGCACTCAAAGTGCCCATCCATGCATGCAGGTAAAACGTCCAACTCAAAGTGCGGGCACTATTTTCGAAGGTAGGGTAACGGCGGCTTCGCCTGCCTACCTCGGCGCGCGTAGTGCCTTCGGCCTACGCCGCGAGCGCCCGCTCCTTGCGGGCACTATTTTCGAAGGTAGGGGAATGGCGGCTTGGCCTCCTTGCCTCGGCGTCCGTAGTGCCTTCGGCCTACGCCGCGAGCGCCCGCTCTTCGCGGGCACTATTTTTGAAGGTAGGGGAACGGCGCCTTCGCCTCTCTACCTCCGCGTGCGTAGTGCCCTCGGCCTACGCTGCAAGCGCCCGCTCTTTGCGGGCACTATTTTTGAAGGTAGGGGAACGGCGGCGACGCCTCCCTACCTCAGCGTGCGTAGCGCCCTCGGCCTACGCCGCAAGCGCCCGTTCCTTGCGGGCTGTATTTTCGAAGGTAGGGGAACGGCGGCTTCGCCTCCCTACCTCGGCGTGCGTAGAGCCTTCGGCCTACGCCGCGAGCGCCCGCTCCTTGCGAACAGTATTTTCGAAGGTAGGGGAACGGCGGCTTCGCCTCCCTACCTCGGCGTGCGTAGCGCCTTCGGCCTACGCCGCGAGCGCCCGCTCCTTGCGGGCTCTATTTTCGAAGGTAGGGGAACGGCGGCTTCGCCTCCCTACCTCGGCGTCCGTAGTGCCTTCGGCCTACGCCGCGAGCGCCCGCTCCTTGCGGGCACTATTTTCGAAGGTAGGGGAACGGCGGCTTCGCCTCCCTACCTCGGCGGGACGGCACGTCCTCGGCGCTCGACGACACGTCTTCGGCGCCCGATTTCGCCGTCCGCCTCGTAGGCATCGCCTTGGCGGGACGGCACGTCCTCGGCGCTGGACGACACGTCTTAGGCGCGCGGCTTCGCCGTCCGCCTCGTAGGCATCACCTCGGCGGGACGGCACGTCCTCGGTGCTCGACGACATGTCTCCGACGCCCGACTTCGCCGTCCGCCTTGTAGGCATCGCCTCGGCGGGACGGCACGTCCTCGGCGCTGGACGACACGTCTTCGACACGCGGCTTCGCCGTCCGCCTCGTAGGCATCGCCTCGGCGGGACGACACGTCCTCGGCGCTCGGCGACACGTCTTCGGCGCCCGGCTGCGCCGTCCGCCTCGTAGGCATCGCCTCGGCGGGACGGCACGTCCCCGGCGCTGGAAGACACTTCTTCTGCGCCCGACTCGGCCGTCCGCCTCGTAGGCATCGCCTCGGCGGGACGGCATGTCCTGGGCGCTCGACGACACGTCTCCGGCGCCCGACTTCGCCGTCCGCCTCGTAGGCATCTGTAACATCCCAAAAATTTAAATCTTGAAAATAAAAGTTTTTGAATTATTTGTGTAAAGTATTTTCTTTAAAATTTGGATTTTTAAGGTGCTTCTTAAAGTTCGAAGAAGGTTTCAAAAATGATAATAAGAATAAGAATAGAATAAAAGAAATCTATAAACATGTAGTCAAAAGCTGAAGATATAATCCAACATAAGGAAGACGAGATTCAAACTGAAGTATAAAATTTATTTGGAAAAATAGTAGCATAAAAGGGGCAACCAAAAATAAATAAACAAAACATATGCAAATATATAGGTGCCTGTACAAAAATAGAAATGAGTAAAAAAAATATATATATATAGGGTATATGTGTAAGTATCCACTTGTATATAGGCACATAAGTTACTTGTACACTAAACAAACAAAAAAAATGGATAAGGGGGTGCATTCAGCCGGCCGAACGGCCCGGCCAACTTCCCGCCCCTTTTCCCTGCGCGCGGGACCGCCTCCCCTCCCACTCTCGCTCTCTGGCCGCGGGCCCCACACCAGTCCCGCCTCCTCCCTCTGGGCAGCGGACCCCGCGCCCGCCCGCACGCCCTTCCTTCTCTCTCCCCGCGGCCCCGCCCCGATTGCTCCCTTCTTTTCTTTCCCCAGTTCTTTCTCGCGCGTGCGCTGTAGCCAACTCGCGCGTGCGCTGTGGCCAGCTCGCCCGTGAGCGACGCCCGTGCACGCCTTGTCCCATCGCCGCTCCCCTCCCTCTGCGGAACTCCAGCCCTGCTGCCCGCGCCGAGCCCCGCGCCGCCCCGAGCCCCGCGCATGGGTTTTGCCCTATGGTCCGCCTCCACCGCCTGGACCACCGCCCCGACCGGTCCTTCGCCAGCTGCGCCTTCCCTCCCTCTGCGCTATAAGGATGTGGCCGCTCCCCATTGCTCTCCACGCCCCTCTCTCTTCCCCGCTAGCTACACGGTGAGTTTTCCCCAAAATCCGACCACCGCCGCCATTCTCACCGCCGCCGCCTCCTCGGCTGATTCCGCCCAAATTCCTTGAGGTGGAAGTGGCCTCTTGGCGTCCTGAGCCCTCTCCAACGGCCGGCCGACGACTTCCCCCACCGGTGCGACCTCGCCACGGCGACCTCCTCCGCGCCGCCGCCGCGCACGATGCTGGCACGCCTCGGCCCTCCTCCGGTCCCGTCGACCACCGGGGTGAGTTTCTCGTGGCCTGTTACTGCCCGCGCTGCCCCCATTCCGCTCCTACTTCCCTCGGCCACCTTACGCCGGCGACGCCGTTACCTGCCCCGCACCGTCGCCCTCCCGCCTCGTCATCGCCCCGACCCGTGCGTCACCTCCCCGGGCTTCCCCTCCTCTCCCAGAAACCGTTTTTTTTCAGGTCACCGGCGCCTCCCCAGCCAAACACCTCCGGCGACGCCGTCGGCCCAGCGCCGCCCAAGCCTCCCCGGTTTCTGCTCTGCCTTGCCCAAGCCCGCGCATTGCATTATCTATTTTGTTTCCCCCTCCTGGTCAAGAAACACCAGCTGCCCCTTTGGTCACCAGCGTCAACCTCTCCGCTCCCTCACCGAGAGGCTGCGGGTTCGAATCCCTTCGGTCACATTTCTTGCCTTCTTTTTGTTTTGCTTGTATTAATCACTTCAATTAAAGAAAAAGCTAAGGAAAGTTAAGAGATAGTCCATGGGAACTAATAAAAATTTGAATGGGACATAAAATAAGAATATTGAAGCCTTAATATTGGAATAAACGTCACCCATGAGTAACTAATGTAGTTTAGGATCATCCAAAAATGTTTAAAGACCAAAATCGGACTAGCTAAATGCAAGAAAGGAATTGTAGTCATAATAGTAAACTCAAGCCTGGCCGATTATTCGCAAGCAATATTAGCATGTTTTATTGATTAGAAATAGTTAGAGGGCGATATAACATGAGATCCCTAATATTTTGTTTACCATGAGTATACTCACAGGAGTTAAAGATTTCATGGCATAAAATTTAATGGATCTTAGCAGTTGATTTAATTAAATATTATAAATGTATCCAACAAGCTGATCTAACTTAAATGGATTTACCCCTATAATTAAATCGCTCTGAATCACAAAAAAAAATGCATAGGATAATGATGAGGGTTAAGTCGAAGGGCATCTTTAACTGAAAAATTTGTCGGCATATCCATTAAATCCTTTGGATCGTCAGTCATCAAAAGTGACCTTGCTAAAAATTCATTTTAATGAACACGGTGGTACTAGGACCCCATAAAATGATGCATATCTCGAGTTACTAGCAGAATAAATTAAGTCGATAAGCTAAGAGTCATATACTTTGCCTATGGAACCCCTATTCATAAATGGCAACACTCGGCCAACAAATTAAACCCTAACTAGGTTCATATATCTGTGTATAGGTCTAACCTAACCCATGGAATTTCCTAAATAAATATAAAAATAATAAAAGAAAGGTATTAATAAACATATTGAGTCATCGTATTCTACCATCGACCTAGCCTCAAATCACCCGAATCACCCATTAACTCATAATAAAAATAAATTGAGTTTATGCGAATTTATTTGGATCCTTTGACTTATTTGCTTTTATTTGGATTCAGTCATTTGTCACGTAATTAGAAATCGGGAGTCGTGAAGATCCAGTGGATCAATCGAGATCAAGCTCGAAGTGAAGATAAAGACTGGAAGCTCAAGAGAAAGCATTGAGTGAGCTCAAGGCCGCGGTAAACCGCGCAAGGCGAGTCAATACTTTGATCATGTTGAACCTACGTTTTCTGCAAATTATTTTTGTTTAAATTATCAAATTGCATGCTGTTATCTTATATGCCAATACATGTTTAATTTAAGATTTTAGTTATATGCCCATTGTTTGCTTGATTAATATTACACCTCCTTTGGAATCATTGAATATGTGAACCTTGTCGCCCTAGCAAAATTATAATAGTAACTTTTGAAAATAAGTCCCTAATTATATGCCATGCTTAGTACTGCATAAATACTCAGGGGCACTGAAATGTCCCAAACATCATTGTCATTTGAAATCATGAGAAACTGGTTTGGGCAGTCATGGTGGGAATGACTGGTATATTTTGACATGATTATTTTATGCTCCCAAAAATCCTGACTTGCTTAAATATCTGAGCGGATGGTTTGGGGGCTGGTATGTGGTGCGGTGGGAGCACAAATTGTGGAGTGTGGCAGAACCGCTCAGATAATACTAAGGACTGAATCTTGTGATGACCTCCTGATGTAAAACAGTACAACCACAAGTCTATAATGGGTACGACCTAGCTGAATAACTTGCAAGGGTTTAGTTCAGATATCACCGAGGAAAGTGGGTGCCAGGGTGTACTGGTTCACTCACAGTGAGGCACAGGGTGTACTGTACTCGCACGGCGCAAGAGGGGGCTTCTGACTGTGGTGGTGTAACCCTTCAGCGGTGAAACCTCAGCGTGGGTGGTGTCTAGCTAGATCGGAGTAAGGTAAAGGCTTTGTGATAAATTATCTGGGTCTCATGCCTAAGGAAGCATGTTGGCAAAAAGGATAGTTCATCTCTTGTGGTGAAAGTGTACAAACTCTGCAGAGTCAAAACTATTCGAATAGCCGTGCCCACGGTCAAGGGCGGACATGGGAACTTACTCGAGTTAGTTCTATTTAAAAATGTTTGGAAAATGGGAATGGAAACTTGAAGGGCGAAGGACTGCCCTGGTTTGGAATTGTCCTGGGCGTCGTCCCAGTGGTAAGTTAAGCGGCTATAACGCTGAAAGATGTTATACGGTGTGATGCCGTATATATGGAAAAATTATGGTGATATTAGGCATATGGTGTGATGCCATATGTATGGAAATTCATGTTAATATTCCTTGAACATTATGTTTTGTTCCAAAGCTGCTAGGTCTCAGGAAATTTTATGTATTGTATTTTGAATGGTGGCATTACTAATCTTACAACCTAAAATATGGGTGGAATAAACAGGGTTGTGGGTAAAGGAGATGGATGATTGTAGCATGTACTTAAAGGTATTGGTGGATTTATGTCGATCATGAATAAGAAAGGATAGTGTGGGTTCTGGGAGAAATAAATTAGTGGGGTCCCGTTGAATAGATAGGTTAGATAAATGATCTAATTGAATTTTTAGGAAATTGGAAAAATAATACAAGTATGGGAGTATAATTCTTGATTAGCGATATTCTTGGTGGATATATATAATAGTGAATCGTATACTTGGTCAATGCTATTCTTGGTGGATGTATACTCAATGAGTTTGGAGAATTAGGGAGTGCAAAGGTAAATTGCTGGGTTACTACACTAGAGATTAATATAAATTCTTGGAAGATATTGGTGATAATGGGAATTAATAGGAGATGACCAGTTACTAGAGGGATGAATTGAATTTCTGAGAAGATTGGAGGATTCATAACAATTAGTGGATTATAATCTTGGTAAATTGAATTTTCGGTGGAGGTATATTTGTGGATTAGCTAGTGATAGATAATGGAAAATGAGATTGATTATTGGATTATGGTTTTGAATCAATGACGAAAAGGATTGAATACGAATGATATCGGTGGATTTGAAAGTAATTATGTTAGGGAATCATTAGAATTCAGAGGTGAGGAGCTGATGAGTAGTAATGACAGGACTGGATTTTTAGTAATTCAAAATACAAAGTATGATCGGTGGATTAAATAAATGATGACACTTGTTGTTAGGAGTTTTAGGCAGCAGTCATTAAAGAAGGTGCATTTTCTGTAGATTAGGTCAATTTTGGCCATTGTAGTGTGGAGTTAGGTAGCAACTATAACACTGTAATTGAGCAATGGTAATAATGCTACTAAAGGCGATTTTGGCAAATAAAAATAACCCGAGCCTCTCCTTTGTTAAGCCATGCATACTATTTAATTGCATTCTGTGTATTGGCTCGCGGAGCACGGGGTCGGAGTGCTCACGCTCGCTTTTGCGACAAAATTCAGATTCAGGAAATCAAATTACCTCGCCTCAGCAACAAGATTGGACAAGCTGGCCGAGAAGATGAAGATGTCAAGGGCTAGGTCGCGAACCTCCAGTTGGCTGCCTGTGGGCATGTCCTGAAGGTCCCACCTGTGTGCTTCGTTCTTCCGCTGCTGCAATTTAATGATTTCGGCCTAATCGGCCCATGAGTAAGTCTACTATTATATTTACGCTTCCGCATGATATGTATTTTGATATTCATTACTGTAACTGTGAGCACTATCTACTGATCCAGGGAATAGTGCAGAAAATCACAGAGGAATCCAGATGTTAATATCTGGGTCCTTACAGGGATGGTATCAGAGCATATCGACTGCAGGTCGTGACCTAGTTAGCCAAGCCGTTAGTTTCATGACTAGAATTATTTCTTAAAAGTTATGTTTCCAAAAATATAAGTAATATTGCTCATTCTTATCTTTCTTAGATGATTCTCTCTCATCTAAATGCTGCCTTAGACATTTTTACTTCTAAAGCTCTCTTACCCCGAATTCAAAAGAATAACACAAGAGAGAGTGCTAATATCAGCCAAATTACCCCCAATTACTTCCCTCCTCTGTCTATTAATTCAAAAGGAAAATTTTGATTCTCTTCTCGTACCTTTACTCCAAGAAATTAAGGTTAGGGACGTTGAAGATGGTCAGGAAGATAAGGTGGTCTCGTTTTAAATATACTATGTGCACGGACCCTGCGTTCTTATGTGTGCTCCCCGAGTAGACGATGTATTGTTGCGAGATTCTATTTGGCCCTGTGCACTGCCTTCTTGTTCTCGGGCATTACATTTCGCGGTCACAGGAAAAGAGTGTTTTAAAAACTTATGTGATTTATGTGCCACCCCAGCTTTCGGGGTATACCCTTTTAAAATCAAAATGGGTTTAGGGTGTCTTATCCACCATGATTCTACTCGTATCCCATGCTGTTCCCTCTCACCTTTCTGTTGAAAAGCCCTCAGTACCACTGAAGCAAAGTGATGGATCACCAAAGACCAAGACTTGAGGCTCTGTCTTGAATACACTCTCTCCTCACCCACTCGGAGGTCCCATAGATCAGATCGCCGCCGACTACACATAATGACAAGGAATGTATCGACGATATGAAGAGAAAAGACCTTGCACCTACCAATGCTCCGTAGACTACTCCCAACTACGAAGACGACCATCACCCTGGCGAATATCCTGTGAGCGAGGCTATATGTTTCCCCTGTGGAAGACAAGACTGCTAACCCGAAGAATGCTTCCCAAAACCTATTACTGATCAAGCAGCCGAAGAACCACGGATGAGTCCCCAACTCGCCATAGGACCCATCATACATTGAGCTAGGAGAGACAAATAATGATTAGTGGCATTTATTTTAAGGGGGGTAGCACTATGAGATAGAAATGCCGAAGAACTGCTGCGACGTATATTTGGAGTTGCAACAACCTATACTTAGAGCTGATCAGACTAGTACAAAGGGATTCGCAAGGCCAGAAATCTTCTAGTAATGAAGACTACAAAACGTACCATTAGCTAAAATGGTCATGCTTGGCAAATCTAAAGACTAAGAGCGGGATCCCAATAGAAGTGAAAGGCCACCATAAAGATATGTCCATAATCACCTCTGCATCCCTAAGGCCCTCTACCCCTAGGGCACAGACCATTGCTATCCACCTATCAATATGAAATTCTACAACCATATGTCCCATAGATGATGCAACTACTCTATTCTACGATGACGTGAGGACAACAAAGTCAAAGAGCAAGTAATTGGAAGTTACGACCTATCCAGGAGAACAAGGTATCTCTCTTCCCTTTTGACTTCTCCAAGTGCTAACCCCTATTGTGCAGGTCTCCATCTCTCTGTGGAGATAAAGAAGTATACGTCAAGCAACACCCTGAAACCCATTGCTAGCCAATATAACCTCACCTGCCTCGTTCTACTCAACCGGAATCTCGGGGTCGAGATTCATTTAAGGGGGGTAGGTTTGTAACATCCCAAAAATTTAAATCTTGAAAATAAAAGTTTTTGAATTATTTGTGTAAAGTATTTTCTTTAAAATTTGGATTTTTAAGGTGCTTCTTAAAGTTCGAAGAAGGTTTCAAAAATGATAATAAGAATAAGAATAGAATAAAAGAAATCTATAAACATGTAGTCAAAAGCTGAAGATATAATCCAACATAAGGAAGACGAGATTCAAACTGAAGTATAAAATTTATTTGGAAAAATAGTAGCATAAAAGGGGCAACCAAAAATAAATAAACAAAACATATGCAAATATATAGGTGCCTGTACAAAAATAGAAATGAGTAAAAAAAATATATATATATATATAGGGTATATGTGTAAGTATCCACTTGTATATAGGCACATAAGTTACTTGTACACTAAACAAACAAAAAAAAATGGATAAGGGGGTGCATTCAGCCGGCCGAACGGCCCGGCCAACTTCCCGCCCCTTTTCCCTGCGCGCGGGACCGCCTCCCCTCCCACTCTCGCTCTCTGGCCGCGGGCCCCACACCAGTCCCGCCTCCTCCCTCTGGGCAGCGGACCCCGCGCCCGCCCGCACGCCCTTCCTTCTCTCTCCCCGCGGCCCCGCCCCGATTGCTCCCTTCTTCTTTCTTTTCTTTCCCCAGTTCTTTCTCGCGCGTGCGCTGTAGCCAACTCGCGCGTGCGCTGTGGCCAGCTCGCCCGTGAGCGACGCCCGTGCACGCCTTGTCCCATCGCCGCTCCCCTCCCTCTGCGGAACTCCAGCCCTGCTGCCCGCGCCGAGCCCCGCGCCGCCCCGAGCCCCGCGCATGGGTTTTGCCCTATGGTCCGCCTCCACCGCCTGGACCACCGCCCCGACCGGTCCTTCGCCAGCTGCGCCTTCCCTCCCTCTGCGCTATAAGGATGCGGCCGCTCCCCATTGCTCTCCACGCCCCTCTCTCTTCCCCGCTAGCTACACGGTGAGTTTTCCCCAAAATCCGACCACCGCCGCCATTCTCACCGCCGCCGCCTCCTCGGCTGATTCCGCCCAAATTCCTTGAGGTGGAAGTGGCCTCTTGGCGTCCTGAGCCCTCTCCAACGGCCGGCCGACGACTTCCCCCACCGGTGCGACCTCGCCACGGCGACCTCCTCCGCGCCGCCGCCGCGCACGATGCTGGCACGCCTCGGCCCTCCTCCGGTCCCGTCGACCACCGGGGTGAGTTTCTCGTGGCCTGTTACTGCCCGCGCTGCCCCCATTCCGCTCCTACTTCCCTCGGCCACCTTACGCCGGCGACGCCGTTACCTGCCCCGCACCGTCGCCCTCCCGCCTCGTCATCGCCCCGACCCGTGCGTCACCTCCCCGGGCTTCCCCTCCTCTCCCAGAAACCGTTTTTTTTCAGGTCACCGGCGCCTCCCCAGCCAAACACCTCCGGCGACGCCGTCGGCCCAGCGCCGCCCAAGCCTCCCCGGTTTCTGCTCTGCCTTGCCCAAGCCCGCGCATTGCATTATCTATTTTGTTTCCCCCTCCTGGTCAAGAAACACCAGCTGCCCCTTTGGTCACCAGCGTCAACCTCTCCGCTCCCTCACCGAGAGGCTGCGGGTTCGAATCCCTTCGGTCACATTTCTTGCCTTCTTTTTGTTTTGCTTGTATTAATCACTTCAATTAAAGAAAAAGCTAAGGAAAGTTAAGAGATAGTCCATGGGAACTAATAAAAATTTGAATGGGACATAAAATAAGAATATTGAAGCCTTAATATTGGAATAAACGTCACCCATGAGTAACTAATGTAGTTTAGGATCATCCAAAAATGTTTAAAGACCAAAATCGGACTAGCTAAATGCAAGAAAGGAATTGTAGTCATAATAGTAAACTCAAGCCTGGCCGATTATTCGCAAGCAATATTAGCATGTTTTATTGATTAGAAATAGTTAGAGGGCGATATAACATGAGATCCCTAATATTTTGTTTACCATGAGTATACTCACAGGAGTTAAAGATTTCATGGCATAAAATTTAATGGATCTTAGCAGTTGATTTAATTAAATATTATAAATGTATCCAACAAGCTGATCTAACTTAAATGGATTTACCCCTATAATTAAATCGCTCTGAATCACAAAAAAAATGCATAGGATAATGATGAGGGTTAAGTCGAAGGGCATCTTTAACTGAAAAATTTGTCGGCATATCCATTAAATCCTTTGGATCGTCAGTCATCAAAAGTGACCTTGCTAAAAATTCATTTTAATGAACACGGTGGTACTAGGACCCCATAAAATGATGCATATCTCGAGTTACTAGCAGAATAAATTAAGTCGATAAGCTAAGAGTCATATACTTTGCCTATGGAACCCCTATTCATAAATGGCAACACTCGGCCAACAAATTAAACCCTAACTAGGTTCATATATCTGTGTATAGGTCTAACCTAACCCATGGAATTTCCTAAATAAATATAAAAATAATAAAAGAAAGGTATTAATAAACATATTGAGTCATCGTATTCTACCATCGACCTAGCCTCAAATCACCCGAATCACCCATTAACTCATAATAAAAATAAATTGAGTTTATGCGAATTTATTTGGATCCTTTGACTTATTTGCTTTTATTTGGATTCAGTCATTTGTCACGTAATTAGAAATCGGGAGTCGTGAAGATCCAGTGGATCAATCGAGATCAAGCTCGAAGTGAAGATAAAGACTGGAAGCTCAAGAGAAAGCATTGAGTGAGCTCAAGGCCGCGGTAAACCGCGCAAGGCGAGTCAATACTTTGATCATGTTGAACCTACGTTTTCTGCAAATTATTTTTGTTTAAATTATCAAATTGCATGCTGTTATCTTATATGCCAATACATGTTTAATTTAAGATTTTAGTTATATGCCCATTGTTTGCTTGATTAATATTACACCTCCTTTGGAATCATTGAATATGTGAACCTTGTCGCCCTAGCAAAATTATAATAGTAACTTTTGAAAATAAGTCCCTAATTATATGCCATGCTTAGTACTGCATAAATACTCAGGGGCACTGAAATGTCCCAAACATCATTGTCATTTGAAATCATGAGAAACTGGTTTGGGCAGTCATGGTGGGAATGACTGGTATATTTTGACATGATTATTTTATGCTCCCAAAAATCCTGACTTGCTTAAATATCTGAGCGGATGGTTTGGGGGCTGGTATGTGGTGCGGTGGGAGCACAAATTGTGGAGTGTGGCAGAACCGCTCAGATAATACTAAGGACTGAATCTTGTGATGACCTCCTGATGTAAAACAGTACAACCACAAGTCTATAATGGGTACGACCTAGCTGAATAACTTGCAAGGGTTTAGTTCAGATATCACCGAGGAAAGTGGGTGCCAGGGTGTACTGGTTCACTCACAGTGAGGCACAGGGTGTACTGTACTCGCACGGCGCAAGAGGGGGCTTCTGACTGTGGTGGTGTAACCCTTCAGCGGTGAAACCTCAGCGTGGGTGGTGTCTAGCTAGATCGGAGTAAGGTAAAGGCTTTGTGATAAATTATCTGGGTCTCATGCCTAAGGAAGCATGTTGGCAAAAAGGATAGTTCATCTCTTGTGGTGAAAGTGTACAAACTCTGCAGAGTCAAAACTATTCGAATAGCCGTGCCCACGGTCAAGGGCGGACATGGGAACTTACTCGAGTTAGTTCTATTTAAAAATGTTTGGAAAATGGGAATGGAAACTTGAAGGGCGAAGGACTGCCCTGGTTTGGAATTGTCCTGGGCGTCGTCCCAGTGGTAAGTTAAGCGGCTATAACGCTGAAAGATGTTATACGGTGTGATGCCGTATATATGGAAAAATTATGGTGATATTAGGCATATGGTGTGATGCCATATGTATGGAAATTCATGTTAATATTCCTTGAACATTATGTTTTGTTCCAAAGCTGCTAGGTCTCAGGAAATTTTATGTATTGTATTTTGAATGGTGGCATTACTAATCTTACAACCTAAAATATGGGTGGAATAAACAGGGTTGTGGGTAAAGGAGATGGATGATTGTAGCATGTACTTAAAGGTATTGGTGGATTTATGTCGATCATGAATAAGAAAGGATAGTGTGGGTTCTGGGAGAAATAAATTAGTGGGGTCCCGTTGAATAGATAGGTTAGATAAATGATCTAATTGAATTTTTAGGAAATTGGAAAAATAATACAAGTATGGGAGTATAATTCTTGATTAGCGATATTCTTGGTGGATATATATAATAGTGAATCGTATACTTGGTCAATGCTATTCTTGGTGGATGTATACTCAATGAGTTTGGAGAATTAGGGAGTGCAAAGGTAAATTGCTGGGTTACTACACTAGAGATTAATATAAATTCTTGGAAGATATTGGTGATAATGGGAATTAATAGGAGATGACCAGTTACTAGAGGGATGAATTGAATTTCTGAGAAGATTGGAGGATTCATAACAATTAGTGGATTATAATCTTGGTAAATTGAATTTTCGGTGGAGGTATATTTGTGGATTAGCTAGTGATAGATAATGGAAAATGAGATTGATTATTGGATTATGGTTTTGAATCAATGACGAAAAGGATTGAATACGAATGATATCGGTGGATTTGAAAGTAATTATGTTAGGGAATCATTAGAATTCAGAGGTGAGGAGCTGATGAGTAGTAATGACAGGACTGGATTTTTAGTAATTCAAAATACAAAGTATGATCGGTGGATTAAATAAATGATGACACTTGTTGTTAGGAGTTTTAGGCAGCAGTCATTAAAGAAGGTGCATTTTCTGTAGATTAGGTCAATTTTGGCCATTGTAGTGTGGAGTTAGGTAGCAACTATAACACTGTAATTGAGCAATGGTAATAATGCTACTAAAGGCGATTTTGGCAAATAAAAATAACCCGAGCCTCTCCTTTGTTAAGCCATGCATACTATTTAATTGCATTCTGTGTATTGGCTCGCGGAGCACGGGGTCGGAGTGCTCACGCTCGCTTTTGCGACAAAATTCAGATTCAGGAAATCAAATTACCTCGCCTCAGCAACAAGATTGGACAAGCTGGCCGAGAAGATGAAGATGTCAAGGGCTAGGTCGCGAACCTCCAGTTGGCTGCCTGTGGGCATGTCCTGAAGGTCCCACCTGTGTGCTTCGTTCTTCCGCTGCTGCAATTTAATGATTTCGGCCTAATCGGCCCATGAGTAAGTCTACTATTATATTTACGCTTCCGCATGATATGTATTTTGATATTCATTACTGTAACTGTGAGCACTATCTACTGATCCAGGGAATAGTGCAGAAAATCACAGAGGAATCCAGATGTTAATATCTGGGTCCTTACAGGGATGGTATCAGAGCATATCGACTGCAGGTCGTGACCTAGTTAGCCAAGCCGTTAGTTTCATGACTAGAATTATTTCTTAAAAGTTATGTTTCCAAAAATATAAGTAATATTGCTCATTCTTATCTTTCTTAGATGATTCTCTCTCATCTAAATGCTGCCTTAGACATTTTTACTTCTAAAGCTCTCTTACCCCGAATTCAAAAGAATAACACAAGAGAGAGTGCTAATATCAGCCAAATTACCCCCAATTACTTCCCTCCTCTGTCTATTAATTCAAAAGGAAAATTTTGATTCTCTTCTCGTACCTTTACTCCAAGAAATTAAGGTTAGGGACGTTGAAGATGGTCAGGAAGATAAGGTGGTCTCGTTTTAAATATACTATGTGCACGGACCCTGCGTTCTTATGTGTGCTCCCCGAGTAGACGATGTATTGTTGCGAGATTCTATTTGGCCCTGTGCACTGCCTTCTTGTTCTCGGGCATTACATTTCGCGGTCACAGGAAAAGAGTGTTTTAAAAACTTATGTGATTTATGTGCCACCCCAGCTTTCGGGGTATACCCTTTTAAAATCAAAATGGGTTTAGGGTGTCTTATCCACCATGATTCTACTCGTATCCCATGCTGTTCCCTCTCACCTTTCTGTTGAAAAGCCCTCAGTACCACTGAAGCAAAGTGATGGATCACCAAAGACCAAGACTTGAGGCTCTGTCTTGAATACACTCTCTCAACAAAAATTAGCAGCGGAAATCCAAAAGAAAGCGCAACAGCCAATCGACACGCCCACAGGCTATCGAGTGGAGAACGAAGCCTAATCCGCGAAGACGTCGAAGCACTCTCCTTCTGGAACCTCCTGCTGGTGATACTCCTCCTCCTCAACTGAGCAACAGGGGCATAAAGCCGTGAGTACATTGGTACTCAGCAAGCCGTTTGTAACAAATGAATGCAATATAATATGCAAGGCTTACCAATGGAAGGCTAAAAGGGTTAATTTGCATAAACAGCATTTGGAAATATCATAAATAGATTAAAGGCGAATTGTAAATAAAACAATAATGAATAATCAAAGGAATTTAAGGTAAACCACTTATGGACCTCCCATCCACAAACCAAACCAACAGTGAATTAACCATCCACTGACCAGCTACAAGTTTTCCAAGAGTAACTATACCTCGTGTGAAATCACCGAGCATTGTCCATGACCGAGGACACGGCTATTCGAATAGTTTTACACTCTGCAGAGGTTGCACAACTGTACCCACACGATGTGATTAGCCTCGCGCTAAGGAAATCACAACAAGACCTTTACAATGTTCAATTCCAACCCAATCCCGCCCGCTAGGGTTTCGCATCACACCCCCCCCCCCTTGCGCCTCATGGAAATCAGCAACCATGTTCATCCCAGCGAGATTGAAATTGAAACATCCCAAATTAATCAGCCAGGTCTGTCCCATACCAGACATGTGGTTTGCACGGTAAGACTCAGATCAATGGCGCACAAAGTTAAGTCCTTAAGTTTTCTCGGGCGAGACTACCACATCCCACGAAGTGCTCCAACACTTCCCCCTTTACTGCACGATCACTCGCCCGAGTGAAAACCAATTTTGTATAACCACTGCCGATGACGCACCAACGTCACGGCACAAAATTTTATAACGGTGGCACCAACCACGATTCATTATGGCACCAACCACAATTCAATATCTCATTAAGTCAAATTAATTAATCACATGTGATGATGAACCCAAACGATAATAAAAGCATGGCTAAGCACACTAATCGTACCAACCCAATGTGATCGTAACATAGCATCACTACTAAGTTTCCCAACCTATGGTGTCAATGGCATCAAGGTATTCCAAAATATCAAGGAGGGAAATAACCAATTGGGACGATAACTACCAATACAAGGGTTTGAATAAAAATAGCGATGCAAGATAATTTAAAACAAAATATTTAAATAATAGATTGCAAACTGGGTTCAACATGATCAAAGGAACACGACTTGCCTTGGCCTTGCTCAGTTGAGGGCTCTTGATCTTCAAATCTGACGGCGGCTCCCTCGAACGCGTGATCTAACGAGAGAGAAAACGAAACAAAGAGACAAAATAAATTCAAATAAATTCAAATGAACTCCAAAAACTTTCAAACCTGAACCAAAAGGTAGAGCTCAATTTTAGATGAATTTAGAAAAAAGAACGGGGTCAATCGGAGCTAGGACGAGGGAGAACGGGCTCTTGGAAAATTAAATCTACAGAAAATCGGGAAAATTAGAAAAGTGCATTGTGCTGTGGACCGGGCGCACGGGAGAACAGGTCCACGGTGAACTCGGCGCACGGAACAGTGCGGCTGACTGTGCGGCTTGCGCAAGTGGCTGGCTGACGTGGCGACCACGTGGCAGGACACGTGTGCGGTTAGGGCTGACGTGGCAGCTGGCGTGGCGGGTGACGTGGCGGCTGACGTGGCACCTGAGGGTCCTCGGGTGCTGATGTGGCATCCACGTGGCGCTGACGTGGCATGACACGTCGGCCTAGGGCTGGCGTGGCTCGGCTGACTCGGCTGCTGACGTGGCCAGATCGGCTCACGGGTCCACGGACCACGACTGACCGGTGGGCCCGGCTTGTCAGTGGCACGGCTCACGGTGGACTCGATCCACGGGAAGGCAAGGAGACGCGCGGGCGCGGGCGCGGGCGGGCTGACGGCGGGCGGCGCGAGGCGCGGGTGTCCGAGGCGGCGGCGGCGGCTGACCGGCGGCGACGACGACGGCGGCCGAGAAGACGGCGGAACCGAGGGCGCAGCGGGCTCACCGGCGACGACGACGACGGCGGCGGACGGCGGCGAACGGCGGCGAAGGCGACGACGGCGACGCGGCCTGGCGGCGGCAGATCTGGCCGACAGCGGCGCACGGCGAAGGCGGCGGCGCGGGCGACGGCGGCGACGGCGAAGGCGGCAGCGCGGGCGGGGCACGCGAACCGAGGCGGGCGGCGCAATAAATACCCGGGCGGCGAGGGCTGACGTGGCACGGACGCCGAGTCCCCGCCGGACTCGGTCTCTGACAGGTGGGCCCCACCTGTCAGTGGAACCGGGCGAGCGGGCGGCAGCGATGGCGCGCGGGCGAGGGGAGGCGCTCGGATGGGCGACGCGTGTCGTCCATCCAACGGAGGGAGGCGGGTGCGGGTGCGCGCGGATGCGCGCCGCGTGGCACGGCGGGGTGCGGGCTGGGCCGGCGGTCGGACCGGGCCGGTTCGTTGGGTTTCGGCCCACCGGCCGGTTTAGGGTTTTCTTTTTTCTTTTCTTTTTCCAGAAATTCAAATAATTCTTTTTGAGCTCTAGAAAATAGCAAATAAATCCAGAAAAATCCAGAAAAATCCTTGAGACACAAGGAACTCAAATAAAATACTTTTGGCAAATGTTAATGTTTGACTTAAGCATATTAAATCCTTTTAATTCATAAAGATTCCATTTAAGCTTTAATTAATTCCAGAAAAATTCAAATGGTGAATTTTATTTTAAAAGCTTCAAAAAGGCTCTGAATATCAGGATGTTACAAACCTTACCCCCTTAAACGGGATCTCGACCCCGAGATCCGGGCTCACTACTAGAATAGGTTCGGAAACTCTGCCTTGAGATCCTCTTCGCGCTCCCAGGTGGCTTCCTCCTTAGAGTGGTTGCTCCACTGAACTTTGCAAAAGCGAACAACTTTATTCCGGGTGGCTCGCTCTGACACGTCCAAGATCTTGACAGGACGCTCTTTGTAGGACAGATCCTCCTGAAGATCAATGGCCTCAACTGGCACAGCCTCCTCTGGCACTCTCAAGCACTTCTTCAGCTGTGACACATGGAAGACATCATGTACCCCACTGAAAGACGCAGGTAGCTCCAATTGATAAGCAACCTCTCCCCTGCGCTTCAAAATCTTGAATGGCCCCACATACCTTGGTGCTAGCTTTCCCTTCATTTGAAATCGCTTAACTCCTTTGAAAGGTGTGATCCTGAGGTACACAAAATCATCTGGCTCAAAACTCAGCTCTCGGCGTCTGGTATCCGCATAGCTCTTTTGCCTGGCCTGGGCAGTCCTCAATCTCTCCTGGATCAAACGGACCTTGTCCTCTGCCTCTTTTAAACAATCTGGACCAAACACCTGACCTTCCCCCGTCTCTTTCCAATTGAGAGGGGTCCTGCATTTCCTGCCATAGAGTGCTTCAAATGGTGACATCTGCAAACTTGCCTGATAACTATTGTTGTAGGAAAACTCTGCAAAAGGCAAACAACTGTCCCACTTAGGACCATGATCTAGCACACATGCTCTCAAAATATCCTCAAGAATCTGATTGACTCGCTCTGTCTGACCATCTGTCTGGGGATGATATGCGGTACTGAAATTCAGGTGCGTTCCCATAGCCTCATGGAAACTACCCCAAAACCGAGAAGTGAACTGGGCTCCTCGATCTGACACTATTTTCTTGGGCACTCCATGCAAACTGACGATCCTTGACATATACAATTCTGCCAATCTGTCACCGGTGTAGGTTGTCTTTACTGGAATAAAGTGAGCAACCTTGGTCAATCGGTCCACGATGACCCAAATCGAATCATAGCCTTCTTTGGTCTTAGGCAGACCAACTATGAAGTCCATACCAATCTCTTCCCATTTCCACTCAGGGATTTTCAACGGCTGGAGCAAACCTGCTGGCCTCTGATGCTCTGCCTTAACCCTCTGACAGACATCACAAAGTGCCACATACTCAGCGATCTCACGCTTCATGCTAGGCCACCAATATTTTTCTTTAATGTCCTGGTACATCTTGGTACTGCCAGGGTGTATCGAATACAACGACTCATGAGCTTCTTTTAGCAACAGATCCTTTAGCTCCTTCTTATTGGGCACACACAAACGTCGCTTGAACCACAGAGTTCCTTGGGCATCCTCTGAAAATCCCGACTCTTTTCCTTCACTCATATTCTTTCTGATACGCTGAAACGTCTCATCATCCGTCTGAGCCTGACGAATCTGACCGTCCAAAGTGGGCTGCAACTCTATTGCTGCCAAAAATCCTTCCTCAACCAATTCCAAACTGAGCTTTTGGAATTCCTCATGCAAAGCTGGCTGACTCTCCTGAACCATTACTGAATTACAATAAACCTTTCTGCTCAGAGCATCTGCGACCACATTGGCCTTCCCTGGGTGATAATGGATTCCGACATCGTAATCCTTTATCAACTCCAACCACCTCCTCTGCCTGAGGTTAAGCTCGGACTGGGTGAAAATGTATTTCAAACTCTTGTGATCTGTGTAAATCTCACATCTATTACCCAAGAGATAGTGCCTCCAAATTTTTAAAGCATGCACTACAGCTGCTAGCTCCAAGTCGTGGGTAGGGTAATTCTCCTCATGCGGTCTCAACTGGCGCGAGGCATACGCTACCACTCTCTTTTCCTGCATCAGCACACAACCCAAACCCTTGCGTGAGGCATCGCAATAAATCTCAAAATCTTTGTTTAAATCTGGCAACACTAGCACTGGGGCTGTGGTCAAACTCTCCTTCAACTTCTGAAAGCTTTTCTCGCACTCGGGCGTCCAAACAAATTTCTTCTCCTTTTTGAGCAATTGGGTAAGTGGCTTGGCTACACTGGAAAATCCCTCGATGAAACGACGGTAGTAACCGGCCATACCTAGAAAACTCCTGACCTGGGTCACCGAAGAAGGTGACTGCCAGTCCAAAACATCCTTGACCTTTCCGGGATCAACAGCAACTCCCTCTGCGGACATCACATGGCCTAGGAAGGCGACTTCCTTCATCCAAAACTCACATTTGCTAAACTTGGCATACAACTGGTGGTCCCTTAATTTCTGCAATACCATCCTCAGGTGTTCCTCATGCTCTTTCTCATCCCTAGAGTAGATTAGAATGTCGTCAATAAACACAACGACAAACTTATCCAAATACTCCATGAACACCTTATTCATCAGGTACATAAAATAGGCTGGAGCATTGGTCAAACCAAAAGACATCACTGTGAACTCGTACAAACCGTAACGAGTCGAAAATGCTGTCTTAGGTATGTCCTCCTGTCGAATCCTCATCTGATGGTAACCTGACCTCAAGTCAATCTTGGAGAAAACTCCTGCTCCCTTGAGCTGATCAAACAAATCATCGATCCTGGGTAACGGGTACTTGTTCTTGATAGTGACCTCATTAAGTGCTCGGTAGTCCACGCACATGCGCTGACTGCCATCCTTCTTTTTCACAAACAAGACTGGCGCTCCCCACGGGGTGACATGCGTCATTTTTATATATAATTACCTGCCATTTTACCCTATTATTTTTCGCATTTTGGGACCATTTATCATCATTTACATATATTTCCTATAATTAATTGCTCAATTTGGATCATTTTACATTTTTTGCAATTTTCCGCAGGCCGGCGCGATCGAGGCGCATAAATGACAAATTTGGTATTTTGGGCTGCTCCATACAGGTGTACGCGTCGACACGAGCGCGTAGGTTCTTTTCGCGATGAAATCGGAGTTTCCAAGGACCAAAACAGAAGAAAACATAAATGGGGAAGGTCCTTTTTGCAAACCCTAGAAATCTTCGAGGGCCAAATCATAAAATTGACAAATCCCAGCTTCTAAAGCCTTCGGCCGCCGCCTGTGTTGGTGGAGCCTGGCATTTTCTTCCTCCCCTTGGCCTCCCTTTTGCTCCCCCTCCCTTCTCCTCCAAGTCCGGCCGCCGGCGAGCGCCGGGCCGCAGCTCGCCGGTAAGCCTCCGCCGCTCCCCACTGCCTCTCCTCTCTGCTCTTACTCGCCACCTCTCCTCCTCCGCCGTCCCTCCTTTGCAAGCGCCTCTCCTCTTGCCCCATCTCGGCGCCGCCGCCCTCCACTGCGCCTCTCCCTACCGCGCCGCCAAGCTTCGCCGCCTCTCCTCCCTCGTCTTCTCCACCTATTCTCCGCCCGCCGCTCCTTCTTCTTCACCCGTGCGCCCCCGCTGCTCCGCCGCATCCTTTTCTTCTCCACCTCCGGCGCCCCCTCTTTTCTCCATCCACTCCCTCGGCTCCACCGCCCCTACCTCTACTCGCCTCTCCTCCCGCCGATCTACTTCCTCATCTCGGCCACCTCTTTCTCCTCCCTCTCAACTCCCTTCGGCCTCTCTCTCCTCCACATCCGTCGCCGCTTCTCCATCCTCCGCCGCTCTTTCTCCACATCCACGGCCGCCCCCGTTGCTCACCGAGTCAAGCGCCGCCACCTCTCTTCTTCCCTTGCCCCCTTGCTTTTCCTCCCCTTTTTTTTCTGCTCCGGCGCCGGCAAGGGCCTCATCTTCTCCTCCATAGCCAGTTCGTCGCCGATCCTCTCCGCAGCGCCGACACCGACGGCATCTTCATCTTCCCCGTCTCCGTGCTTCTTCCTCTACGGCCACCACCTCACGTCCTCGACAGCATCGACCTCACCGCCACCACTCCGGCGACTCCACTGCATCATTAGCCGCCTCCCAGATCGGCGCCACCGACAGCCTTTCCTCCTCTGCGCCCTCTGCAACCTCCTCCCATTCGGTTTATCTCCAAATCCTCTCTCTCATTCCTTACTATCTTGTTTAGTTTTTTTTCTTGATAACTATTACTACATGAATCTGTGTGTTAAACTGTGATTTGGAATACATTGTTGAGCACTGTAATGGTCCTCTTAATTGTGCACTGTGATGATGAATTGTGATATATGCAGATCTGAATTGTGAATTATTGCACTGTGATGATGAACTGTGAATGTTATATGTGATGTATGTACTGTGCTTTGTGAATGTGATCAGTGGATTTGTTCTGGTTAAGTGTAGCTTTGTGGTCCAGTAGTGGATGTTAAATTGTGATCTGTGGATGTGTTATGCTTTGTTATTTTGTTCTAGAATTTCTATATGTTCATGTTGCTAGTAATTTAATTCTAGAAGTTGTGCTTGTGTTCAGTGATGTGTTAGTCTAGTATTTGTGATTGTCTTTGTGTTGTCCTGTGCGATTTAGCGAGTCGGTGACCGTCTCCCTTCCCCGTGCTGTCTCAACCTCCCTTTGCTTCTGAATCCTCCCTCTTTGCTTTTCTCAGCGGTCGATTGATAGTTAAGTCGTGCATTCGTTCGTAGTTCTTGTGTTGTCTCGTCATCGTCGTCTAGTTAGCCGTCGACCATATTTCCCCCTCGTTCCCTCTCAACTCTCTCTTTGCTTCTAAACTCCCCTAGTGCTTCTCGACTTCCTCCTGCTGTCTTGCGGTCGGTAGCTAGTTAGGGTGTCGGTTGGTGGTCGTTATTGTTCGTGTGTCGTCGTGTTGTTCGTTCGGTCGTACGACGTCCATTCGTACGGTCGTTCGTCCCGTCGTTGTTTAGTTCGTTCGTTTGTTTAGTCGTTCGTCGTTTTGTTCGTGCGAGTTAGAGTTCGTTCGGTAGTTCGTTTGTTCGACTGTTTTAGTAGTCGTTTTAGTTTAGTTTTCTCCCCTGTTTCGTTTGACCTAGCTTTAGCTGAGCACCGGTAGCTTTAGTCTAGTCCCTGTGGAGAACACGACACTCGCCGCTATTTCAGTGGCAACCCGTGCACTTGCGGGTGTGCTATTTTGGCACGATCAAGCATTTTGGCGCCGTTGCCGGGGATTAGCTTAGAGCGACAGTGTTAGGCTATAGACTAGGTCGTTTGTTTTCTTTTGCTTATTTTTGTGTTTGTGCTGACTTGTCTTTCTTTTCGTTATTGTTCATATTTGTGATATATTACTAATCCCTAACCCTTTCTCTAGTTACTTCTCTCTTTCGCGATTTCCGTATCCATTCTTGCAGGTTGTCTTTCTTTTCTATAGTCCTTAGATATTTCTCTCTTTCGCGATTGTTTCGTTTCCATTCTCGCAGGTTGATTGATATTGGTACTCATTGAGGCTATGGCCTACTATTCTGATTCTCGTGGTTATATGAGCACCCCTAGCACTTATGATACTCTTCAAGAACAGGTAAATCTTTTGTCTCGTCAGTTAGAACGCTATGCTTTAGAGCGAGGAGTTGTGTTGGAGAGCGGGTACGATCAGTACAGTTCTTTATCAGACGCCCATTCTCCGGTTGTTCCTATATGCCAGACTTGTGGTTTTCAGGGCCATTCACCCGCTGACTGCCAGCGTGGTTATTTGTCCACTCCAGAGTGTTACGGGATGAGCTTTTCTCAGTCGAGTGGGCCATACCCTGACACTTATCACCCTGGATGGCCTGAGCACTCGAGTCTGTCATATGGAAACAACAACCCTGATATTTCATCCTTTTCTTCTAGTACACCATTGCAGGGTTTTAGATTTGGAGATCAGGATATTTTTGATTGGTCACACCAGCACTATCCTATACCTCAGCATCAGACTCCTACTCCTGAGCTCGATCAGTTGACCAGATTTGAGGAGAGGATTTCTAGGATTATAGGAGATTCCGAGAGAAGAATGAGTAGTGACTTCTCATTAGATCCGACACCTCCTGCCTGTAGTTCACCTATGCCTTCACCGAGCCAGTTTACAGTTCCTATGTCTGAGTCCTTAGAGCAGTCTCATGAGCCACCTCCTTCACATGTAGATCAGGCTGCCAGACTTGATGCATTATGCAAGGAACTGATGACTGTGCCTCCTGGTGGTGATCGTGTGATGGCGATTCAGGATGAGATTGAGGCGATTATGAGCACCAGTTCTACTTGTGTGGATAGTTTTACCATTTCGCAGCCTTCCATTAGCACCACAGAGATAGTTCTGGATAGAGATGAGTGTCAGCCTATCAGTCTTACACCTGATCTTGCTAGCGAGGGCCTGTTGTTGGAGACACCACATATACACTTAGAGGCACCTCAGTCCGATCCTTTGCCTATTGACTCTGAGAGAGAGATCATTGAGCTAGATGATGAGGACCTACCTCCTGATGATGATTGTTTCACTCCTGACTATGAGGATGATTTTGCGGTAGATCCACTCCTGAGTTGTGACGAGTTAGATTTAGATGATGAGAGCTTTGTGCTAGATGATGACGAGCTCACTATGGATATGCTTTTGAGTTCTGAGGTTCCACATCTTGATGAGGGGGCTGCTTTCGATGTCGAGGAGCATATTTCTATTGATCCACCACTAGCTACTTCCTTCGTTGACATCACCCCTCTGGAGGTTTCTACTACTGTATATTCTACTTCACCTACACTTCAGGTAGTTTGGAAACTCTTCCCCGACCATCTTAGGTTTGATTTCCTTGGCTTTGACGAGACATCCTCTATTATTGATTGTGCTCATATTACTTACAGTCCTCATGATGTACTTTATCGATATACCTACATGATTGGATATTCTATTGATGACTTAGAGGGTGTCGACCCTATCACACATACTTGCCATATTTTTGAGGTTGTTTGTAGGGTTTCACTTGTGTACCATCGACTACGAGCAGACTTGGTTCGAGTCGATATTCCTTGGGATCCGGGTGGATTTCGAGGCATGCTGCTTCATGAGGAGGGCGGACATGTGCCTTTTCCATGTCCCGTCCTTGGCCCTCCTCCCGCTACACCCAAATGAGCAAATGAGCATCTCTTTATCTTTTTATTTCCATACCTTTTGTTAGTTTTTGTTGGTTTCTCCTCTTTTGTTTTTTTTATTTCAGGTCCCGTGCTAGATCTTCATCCTTATATATGCGAGAAGTCATGGGATGATTAGTCTACTTCCACTACATCATATATACCCGGTGAGCTGTTTCTTACCCCTTTATGCGCATTCTTGATTCATTGCTCAATTTAAGCTTGGGGGAGGACTTGTATGTGTATGGATGATGTTCTAGCATGTTTGTTTATATTTGTGAGCATTTGAGCTTATTGTCGTGTAGTTGATGATATGTGGTCATTCTTATGCTTCATATGATGCTTATGTTGATGATATATGGCCTTTATTATTGCTCTCATGTTATGCTTGATTGTACATCTTGGCCATGTGAGCCCATGCTATGATTAATCAAGAAAGGTCATGTCGAAATTTTCATTAAGCTATATTGTCACTAGTTCCTTGTATGTCTTAAGTCACTTGGCATCATTTTATAGAGCTTGAGCTTTGGTTATTATCCTTGATGTGCTTAGAAACCTTGTGATCCTATAGCATTTGATTCATTGCGAGTTACGTATGTGTTTTAACCATTTGCGGATTGAATTGGTTCTAGTCATCGCTTCTTGAATGATCATATCTTAGTTTCATGCTTTGGCATATATTATTTTAGATATTGATACTTTGCTTGGATGTAAAATTTGTGAAAGGGGTAGTCCTATCTTGAGCCAATAACTTGGTTGAATTATCTAGGTATCCATGTCTTAGGACACGTGTTAGCATTAATGAAAACCGGTTAAAGATGCTTAATCTTAAAAAAAAGAGAAAAGGAAAAAAAATTGTTTTGCAAGGAGTGAGTGAGTTGAATAAGTGACTTTGTCACATTGGTTCGGAAATTTGTTGAATAAGTGGCAATGTTTTGCCCAAGTGAAGTGTGAGTGTGAATAAGTGGCTAGCTAGCCCAAGGGTTGGAATAAGCGGCACTTGTGCCCATTGTGTGTGTTTATAACTTGTTTAAAATCATCAAAAATTTAAGGTATCATGGCTCAAGTGTGGGCTTTTTCATAAATATCATACAAGTGTTAGTCTCTTTATTTCAAATAGCATATGCCTTAGCATGACTCTTAGCTATGCTCATTCTTGATGTTATACCTAGTCCCGATGCTTTGCAATTTTGGTTGGATTCATGTGATCACTTGAGTGTATTTTGACACTTGAGTGTGTAACTTGATTTGGTCGAATGCTATAGTTATCACTTTGGCATCTTTGCTTGAATATTCATTCTCATCTTGGATGGTCTTCAAAACTTAGGTTAGATAATCTTATTTACATTGTTGAATGCCTTTTGACTTATTACATGCATGAAACTAGTCTTTTACCTCATGATTACTTGTTGTCCGGGTTCGATAATTTCATGTCATTTACTTGAGGACAAGTAAAAGTTTAAGCTTGGGGGTATGACATGCGTCATTTTTATATATAATTACCTGCCATTTTACCCTATTATTTTTCGCATTTTGGGACCATTTATCATCATTTACATATATTTCCTATAATTAATTGCTCAATTTGGATCATTTTACATTTTTTGCAATTTTCCGCAGGCCGGCGCGATCGAGGCGCATAAATGACAAATTTGGTATTTTGGGCTGCTCCATACAGGTGTACGCGTCGACACGAGCGCGTAGGTTCTTTTCGCGATGAAATCGGAGTTTCCAAGGACCAAAACAGAAGAAAACATAAATGGGGAAGGTCCTTTTTGCAAACCCTAGAAATCTTCGAGGGCCAAATCATAAAATTGACAAATCCCAGCTTCTAAAGCCTTCGGCCGCCGCCTGTGTTGGTGGAGCCTGGCATTTTCTTCCTCCCCTTGGCCTCCCTTTTGCTCCCCCTCCCTTCTCCTCCAAGTCCGGCCGCCGGCGAGCGCCGGGCCGCAGCTCGCCGGTAAGCCTCCGCCGCTCCCCACTGCCTCTCCTCTCTGCTCTTACTCGCCACCTCTCCTCCTCCGCCGTCCCTCCTTTGCAAGCGCCTCTCCTCTTGCCCCATCTCGGCGCCGCCGCCCTCCACTGCGCCTCTCCCTACCGCGCCGCCAAGCTTCGCCGCCTCTCCTCCCTCGTCTTCTCCACCTATTCTCCGCCCGCCGCTCCTTCTTCTTCACCCGTGCGCCCCCGCTGCTCCGCCGCATCCTTTTCTTCTCCACCTCCGGCGCCCCCTCTTTTCTCCATCCACTCCCTCGGCTCCACCGCCCCTACCTCTACTCGCCTCTCCTCCCGCCGATCTACTTCCTCATCTCGGCCACCTCTTTCTCCTCCCTCTCAACTCCCTTCGGCCTCTCTCTCCTCCACATCCGTCGCCGCTTCTCCATCCTCCGCCGCTCTTTCTCCACATCCACGGCCGCCCCCGTTGCTCACCGAGTCAAGCGCCGCCACCTCTCTTCTTCCCTTGCCCCCTTGCTTTTCCTCCCCTTTTTTTTCTGCTCCGGCGCCGGCAAGGGCCTCATCTTCTCCTCCATAGCCAGTTCGTCGCCGATCCTCTCCGCAGCGCCGACACCGACGGCATCTTCATCTTCCCCGTCTCCGTGCTTCTTCCTCTACGGCCACCACCTCACGTCCTCGACAGCATCGACCTCACCGCCACCACTCCGGCGACTCCACTGCATCATTAGCCGCCTCCCAGATCGGCGCCACCGACAGCCTTTCCTCCTCTGCGCCCTCTGCAACCTCCTCCCATTCGGTTTATCTCCAAATCCTCTCTCTCATTCCTTACTATCTTGTTTAGTTTTTTTTCTTGATAACTATTACTACATGAATCTGTGTGTTAAACTGTGATTTGGAATACATTGTTGAGCACTGTAATGGTCCTCTTAATTGTGCACTGTGATGATGAATTGTGATATATGCAGATCTGAATTGTGAATTATTGCACTGTGATGATGAACTGTGAATGTTATATGTGATGTATGCACTGTGCTTTGTGAATGTGATCAGTGGATTTGTTCTGGTTAAGTGTAGCTTTGTGGTCCAGTAGTGGATGTTAAATTGTGATCTGTGGATGTGTTATGCTTTGTTATTTTGTTCTAGAATTTCTATATGTTCATGTTGCTAGTAATTTAATTCTAGAAGTTGTGCTTGTGTTCAGTGATGTGTTAGTCTAGTATTTGTGATTGTCTTTGTGTTGTCCTGTGCGATTTAGCGAGTCGGTGACCGTCTCCCTTCCCCGTGCTGTCTCAACCTCCCTTTGCTTCTGAATCCTCCCTCTTTGCTTTTCTCAGCGGTCGATTGATAGTTAAGTCGTGCATTCGTTCGTAGTTCTTGTGTTGTCTCGTCATCGTCGTCTAGTTAGCCGTCGACCATATTTCCCCCTCGTTCCCTCTCAACTCTCTCTTTGCTTCTAAACTCCCCTAGTGCTTCTCGACTTCCTCCTGCTGTCTTGCGGTCGGTAGCTAGTTAGGGTGTCGGTTGGTGGTCGTTATTGTTCGTGTGTCGTCGTGTTGTTCGTTCGGTCGTACGACGTCCATTCGTACGGTCGTTCGTCCCGTCGTTGTTTAGTTCGTTCGTTTGTTTAGTCGTTCGTCGTTTTGTTCGTGCGAGTTAGAGTTCGTTCGGTAGTTCGTTTGTTCGACTGTTTTAGTAGTCGTTTTAGTTTAGTTTTCTCCCCTGTTTCGTTTGACCTAGCTTTAGCTGAGCACCGGTAGCTTTAGTCTAGTCCCTGTGGAGAACACGACACTCGCCGCTATTTCAGTGGCAACCCGTGCACTTGCGGGTGTGCTATTTTGGCACGATCAAGCACGGGGATGAACTGGGCCTGACATAACCTTTGTCCAAAAGCTCTTGAATCTGCTTCTTGAGTTCCGCTAATTCATTTGCTGGCATCCGGTAGGGTCTTTTGGAAATCGGAGCGGTACCGGGTACCAACTCGATCAGAAACTCAACTTCTCGCTCTGGTGGCATCCCTGGAAGATCATCTGGAAACACATCGGGGTACTCCCTGGCAATTGGCACATCCTCCAACAGAATCCCCTTGATCTGGCAAACCATTACTTGCTCTGGCTGATTCATGCTAGCTGAAAACTGCACTTTCTTCCCGTCGGAGCTGGTCAAAGTCACTGCTCTGCTCCCACAATATAAAACTGCTTGGTGCTTCTTGAGCCAATCCATACCCAAGATCACGTCTAGGGACTGGATATCCAAGACAATCAAGTCCGTTCTGAACTCAACTCCCTGGATGACCATCTGAACTCCAGGACAGCCTAGGTTGGTGCTCAACTCCGCACCGGGGGATTGGATCAAATGAATAGATCCCAGAGTAACAATTTTCAACTGATGCTTTAAAGCAAAACTCCGAGAAACAAACGAATGGGAAGCTCCAGAATCAAACAAAACTGTGGCAGGTGCTGTATGGACTAAGAACTTACCGATCACGACATCTGGTGCTGCCTGGGCCTCCTCTGCAGTGACGTGGTTCACCTGACCTCTCACCACCTGCGGAGTCCTGCTGCCCTGACCTGGCGCCTGGGGTGTTCCACGCCCTGCTCCTGGAGTAGGCGTCCGTCCTGGTGTGGCTCCCAAGTCGAAGCGAACTGGAGTGGGGCCCTGCCTCTGGGGGCACTTGCTAGCATAGTGTCCTGGCTCATGACACTTGTAGCAAGTAACAGACGCTGCTGGATTGGCGTTCCTTTGCTGCTGACCACCAGATCCACCAGGTCTCTGCGCTGACTGCTGGGGACGTGGCGCTGGGGCTGGTGTCCTGAAGACTGACTGCTGCTGCTGCTGAGGCACTCGAGCGGGCTGGTAAGTGCTGAAACGCTGCCTCTGAGCCTGGTGAGACTGTAATCCCTGCTGAGCCATCCTCCTCTTGCGAGACTCCTCGAGCTCGCGGCGACTGTCCTCAATTAGGATGACCTTATCCACCATCTGCTGAAAGCTGGCATAGTCGTTGCCCACGACCTGCACCTTCAAACCTGGGTTCAAGCCTTTCCGGAACCTCTTCTGACGAGCCTCATCTGTGGCTACATCCTCAGGCGCATAGCGAGCTAGCTGAGTGAATTTATTGAGGTATTCACTCACTGACATGTTCTTCTGCTGCAACTCACGGAACTCCTTCTTCATGTCCATCACCCCATCTAGGACATGGGCGTGACGGAAAGCGGTGTAGAACTCATCCCAAGAAATGTTGTTCTGGTCCTCGTGGGCGTCACAGTAGTTCTCCCACCACTCTGCTGCAGGTCCCTCTAGCTGGTGTGCTGCATACAACACTCTCTCCCTGTCTATGCACTGGGCCAAATTCAGCTTTTTCCCTACTGAACGGATCCAGTCGTCTGCCTCCAAAGGTTCTGAAGAACTGGAGTAGGTAGGCGGCCTCGTCCTCATAAACTCTGCAAAGTGGGACTGCTGGTGGGCGGCCTGGGGTGCTGCTGCCCCTGGGTGCTGACGCTGAGCCATATTGTTCATATTCTGCATCATTGCTTGCATCATCTGGGTCTGGGCCATCAGGAACTGACTGAGAGCGGGGTCCAGGGTCAGCGGAACTGCCTGGGGTGGCTGAGTGGAACTGCTCCCTGGGTTTTGGTTTGTCTGCTCACGACCTGCGGAGTTCCTGGTTTCAACCATCTTGCTGCTGCTCTAAAAAGAAAGACCATTTGCTGAGAACTGACATTCTGAGGCTCAGTAGATAAGAGGGAAAAGCAGAGGTAAGCGGTGAACTCGTCTAAGGGGAATAGCTAATGGCAACCTGAACTAAGCAAACACTTAGCCCGAAAGGCTAACAACGAGACTGGCAAAGAATAACTCCATTAAAAGATGGACATGATTGCAACATAATGCTTTAAAAGCAAGATTTACAGCTCACATCCCAAACAACTGCAAATAAAAATTCCAACGCTCTACTCGTAATACTAATCTAGTGGCTCCCACTCTGAGCCTGACAGATAGGGTTCGCTATCCTCATCCTCCGCATCACTATAGAAGACCCACGAGTTGCGGACTGGCGGCGACTCTGGTGGCGTCTGCTCTCTGACGGGGGCGGGGGTGAAGCGTCGAAGGTACGCTTGACGATCTCCGGTGATGCGTCGTCCCACCTTCGGGCTCGGCGGTGTAGGCGTCGGTAGAGGTACTGGCGACTGCGGTTGAGGCTCCTCCCTGACTGGCTCTGGCAAACTGAGGGTGACTTCACCTTGCTTCTTGAACCTCCGAACGAGTCTAGCCATGTTGATCTTGTATAATTTGCAAAGCTGTCGGATGGCTTTGTGTGCGGCTGCTTGTGCGGAACATCCTTCGTGAGATCCGGTGCCCTTGAAACTATGATGTAGAACCTGCTTGCCGACTCTCGTGGTGAAGTACAACCTGGTGATGCTTCCAATACGTTGCCCTTTATCTTGCTCATCCTTGGTGAGGTAGACGGGCAATCTCCTCAACCCGAGGCTTTGCAGCAGAACATGGAGAAGGGCTCTCCAACCTCCCGCCTGGTTGAATGAAGCTTGAGACATCTAATGCATTTTACAAGGGAAGATTAGCATAAAACTTACGAAAATAAATCATGAGAGAATGGGGCAAGGAACAGAATTTCTATAGAGAAGATAAGAAAGTATAGATATTACTACTCTTCAAATTTAGTTGGTTTGATTTAGAAAATAGGTTTTGAAATTTGTTCTAATTCGACCACTCTAACTAGGGCTTCGTCCTGCAGTCGATTTGGCTCTGATACCATCTCTGTAGAGACCCGAATATACAAATCCGGACTCTCCTGTGTATTCTGCACTAGTCCAGGATCACGCTAGTGCACACAGTGTGAACAAAGATAAATATCATCCATATCACGATATTCTAAGGAAAAACCAAATTATATTGATAATCATCAGAGTACGACCTTATGGTCAAGCTTACAATAGACTAGCCCGAAGGGCTTAACAAAAACTAGCAGCGGAAATCCAAAAGAAAGCGCAGCAGCCAATCGACACGCCCACAGGCTATCGAGTGGAGAACGAAGCCTAATCCGCGAAGACGTCGAAGCACTCTCCTTCTGGAACCTCCTGCTGGTGATACTCCTCCTCCTCAACTGAGCAACAGGGGCATAAAGCCGTGAGTACATTGGTACTCAGCAAGCCGTTTGTAACAAATGAATGCAATATAATATGCAAGGCTTACCAATGGAAGGCTAAAAGGGTTAATTTGCATAAACAGCATTTGGAAATATCATAAATAGATTAAAGGCGAATTGTAAATAAAACAATAATGAATAATCAAAGGAATTTAAGGTAAACCACTTATGGACCTCCCATCCACAAACCAAACCAACAGTGAATTAACCATCCACTGACCAGCTACAAGTTTTCCAAGAGTAACTATACCTCGTGTGAAATCACCGAGCATTGTCCATGACCGAGGACACGGCTATTCGAATAGTTTTACAGTCTGCAGAGGTTGCACAACTGTACCCACACGATGTGATTAGCCTCGCGCTAAGGAAATCACAACAAGGCCTTTACAATGTTCAATTCCAACCCAATCCCGCCCGCTAGGGTTTCGCATCACACCCCCCCCCCTTGCGCCTCATGGAAATCAGCAACCATGTTCATCCCAGCGAGATTGAAATTGAAACATCCCAAATTAATCAGCCAGGTCTGTCCCATACCAGACATGTGGTTTGCACGGTAAGACTCAGATCAATGGCGCACAAAGTTAAGTCCTTAAGTGTTCTCGGGCGAGACTACCACATCCCACGAAGTGCTCCAACACTTCCCCCTTTACTGCACGATCACTCGCCCGAGTGAAAACCAATTTTGTATAACCACTGCCGATGACGCACCAACGTCACGGCACAAAATTTTATAACGGTGGCACCAACCACGATTCATTATGGCACCAACCACAATTCAATATCTCATTAAGTCAAATTAATTAATCACATGTGATGATGAACCCAAACGATAATAAAAGCATGGCTAAGCACACTAATCGTACCAACCCAATGTGATCGTAACATAGCATCACTACTAAGTTTCCCAACCTATGGTGTCAATGGCATCAAGGTATTCCAAAATATCAAGGAGGGAAATAACCAATTGGGACGATAACTACCAATACAAGGGTTTGAATAAAAATAGCGATGCAAGATAATTTAAAACAAAATATTTAAATAATAGATTGCAAACTGGGTTCAACATGATCAAAGGAACACGACTTGCCTTGGCCTTGCTCAGTTGAGGGCTCTTGATCTTCAAATCTGACGGTGGCTCCCTCGAACGCGTGATCTAACGAGAGAGAAAACGAAACAAAGAGACAAAATAAATTCAAATAAATTCAAATGAACTCCAAAAACTTTCAAACCTGAACCAAAAGGTAGAGCTCAATTTTAGATGAATTTAGAAAAAAGAACGGGGTCAATCGGAGCTAGGACAAGGGAGAACGGGCTCTTGGAAAATTAAATCTACAGAAAATCGGGAAAATTAGAAAAGTGCACTGTGCTGTGGACCGGGCGCACGGGAGAACAGGTCCACGGTGAACTCGGCGCACGGAACAGTGCGGCTGACTGTGCGGCTTGCGCAAGCGGCTGGCTGACGTGGCGACCACGTGGCAGGACACGTGTGCGGTTAGGGCTGACGTGGCAGCTGGCGTGGCGGGTGACGTGGCGGCTGACGTGGCACCTGAGGGTCCTCGGGTGCTGACGTGGCATCCACGTGGCGCTGACGTGGCATGACACGTCGGCCTAGGGCTGGCGTGGCTCGGCTGACTCGGCTGCTGACGTGGCCAGATCGGCTCACGGGTCCACGGACCACGACTGACCGGTGGGCCCGGCTTGTCAGTGGCACGGCTCACGGTGGACTCGATCCACGAGAAGGCGAGGAGACGCGCGGGCGCGGGCGCGGGCGGGCTGACAGAGGGCGGCGCGACGCGCGGGTGTCCGAGGCGGCGGCGGCGGTTGACCGGCGGCGACGACGACGACGACGGCGACGGCGGCCGAGAAGACGGCGGAACCGAGGGCGCAGCGGGCTCACCGGCGACAACGACGACGGCGGCGAACGGCGGCGACGGCGACGCGGCCTGGCGGCGGCAGATCTGGCCGACAGCGGCGCACGGCGAAGGCGGCGGCGCGGGCGACGGCGGCGAAGGCGAAGGCGGCGGCGCGGGCGGGGCACGCGAACCGAGGCGGGCGGCGCAATAAATACCCGGGCGGCGAGGGCTGACGTGGCACGGACGCCGAGTCCCCGCCGGACTCGGTCTCTGACAGGTGGGCCCCACCTGTCAGTGGAACCGGGCGAGCGGGCGGCAGCGATGGCGCGCGGGCGAGGGGAGGCGCTCGGATGGGCGACGCGTGTCGTCCGTCCAACGGAGGGAGGCGGGTGCGGGCGCGCGCGGATGCGCGCCGCGTGGCACGGCGGGGTGCGGGCTGGGCCGGCGGTCGGACCGGGCCGGTTCGTTGGGTTTCGGCCCACCGGCCGGTTTAGGGTTTTCTTTTTTCTTTTCTTTTTTCAGAAATTCAAATAATTCTTTTTGAGCTCTAGAAAATAGCAAATAAATCCAGAAAAATCCCAGAAAAATCCAGAAAAATCCTTGAGACACAAGGAACTCAAATAAAATACTTTTGGCAAATGTTAATGTTTGACTTAAGCATATTAAATCCTTTTAATTCATAAAGATTCCATTTAAGCTTTAATTAATTCCAGAAAAATTCAAATGGTGAATTTTATTTTAAAAGCTTCAAAAAGGCTCTGAAAATCAGGATGTTACACATCGCCTCGGCGGCACGGCACGTCCTCGGCGCTGGACGACACGTCTTAGGCGCGCGGCTTCGCCGTCCGCCTCATAGGCATCGCCTCGGCGGGACGGCACGTCCTCGGCACTCGGCGACACGTCTTCGGTGCCCGGCTGCGCCGTCCGCCTCGTAGGCATCGCCTCGGCGGGACGGCACGTCCCCAGCGCTGGAAGACACTTCTTCGGCGCCCGACTCGGCCGTCCACCTCGTATGCATCGCCTCTGCGGGACGGCACGTCCTCTGCGCTCGACGACACGTCTCCGGCGCCCGACTTCGCCGCCCGCCTCGTAGGCATCGCCTCGGCGGGACGGCACGTCCTCGGTGCTGGACGACACGTCTTCGGCGCACGGCTTCGCCGTCCGCCTCGGCAGGACGGCACGTCCTCGGCGCTCGACGACACGTCTTCGGCGCCCGACTTCGCCGTCCGCCTCGTAGGCATCGCCTCGGCGGGACGGCACGTCCTCGGCGCTGGAAGACACGTCTTCGGCGCTCGGCTTCGCCGTCCGCCTTGTAGGCATCACCTCGGCGGGACGGCACGTCCTCGGCGCGCGGCTTCGCCGTCCGCCTCGTAGGCATCGCCTCGGCGGGACGGCACGTCCTCGGCGCTCGACGACACGTCTTTGGCGCCCGGCTGCGCCGTCCGCCTCGTAGGCGTCGCCTCAGTGGGACGGCACGTCCCCGGCGCTCGATGACACTTCTTCGGCGCCCAACTCGGCCGTCCGCCTCGTAGGCATTGCCTCGGCGGGACGGCACGTCCTCGGCGCTCGGCGACATGTCTTCGGCGCCCGACTTCGCCGTCCGCCTCGTAGGCATCGCCTCGGCGGGACGGCGCGTCCTCGGCGCTAGAAGACACGTCTTCGGCGCTCGGCTTCGTCGTCCGCCTCGTAGGCATCGCCTCGGCGGGACGGCACGTCCTCGACGCTCGACGACACGTCTTCGGCGCGCGGCTTCGCCGTCCGCCTCGTAGGCATCGCCTCGGCGGGACGGCACATCCTCGGCTCTCGGCGACACGTCTTCGGCGCCCGACTTCGCCGTCCGCCTCGTAGGCATCGCCTCGGCGGGACGGCACGTCCTCGGCGCTGGAAGACACGTCTTCGGCGCTCGGCTTCGTCGTCCGTCTCGTAGGCATCGCCTCGGCGGGACGGCACGTCCTCGGCGCTCGACGACACGTCTTCGGCGCGCGGCTTCACCGTCCGCCTCGTAGGCATCGCCTCGGCGGGACGGCACGTCGTCGGCGCTTGACTCCGCCGTCCGCCTCGTAGGCATCGCCTCGGCGAGACGGCACGTCCGCGGCGCTCGACAACACGTCTTCGGCGCCCGACTTGGCCGTCCGCCTCGTAGGCATCGCCTCGGCGGGACGGCACGTCCTCGGCGCTCGACGACATGTCTTCGGCGCCCGGCTTCGCCGTCTGCCTCGTAGGCATCGCCTCGGTGGGACGACACGTCTTCGGCATTCGACTCCGCCGTCCGCCTCGTTGGCATCGCCTCGGCGGGACGGCACGTCCTCGGCGCTCGACGACGTCTTCGGCGCTTCACTGATTTCTTCATAGGCATTACCTCTAGGGTCTGCGAGCTACTAGTTGCATCGGCACCCTCGCGCTTGCTGTCAGGGAACAGGGGGCTGGGGTGGTTGATCGCGTCAGCTCGCCCATCGGGACCTCAGCGCTTGCTGTCGAGGGAGTACTGTTGTAGGGGTGGCCCAACCCCCCGTGACTGGGCCGTGCAACTAGTCAACATATAATAGGCCCAATAGTGTAGAGGAATATACCAGTGTAAATATACCAGTGTACCTCCATCCTCTGTAAATACTAAGGGGTAGAATGGGGATTTCCCATTCTACCCCACTCATATATATAAGCCCCCAGGAGGGGCAAAGGGGGACATCTCTCCCTCATTATCACCACCTCTCCAGATCTGGCTCTCTTCCTCTTCTACCGATCCCCCTCTCTTCCTGTTTAGCCTGTAGCTACAACAGCATGTTTACATGACGTTTACCAAATCATGCGTGACGATTATAAATGTCACTAATTGTTACCATTCTGTGACAATAATATTTTTGTCATTAAGTTTATGACGAAAATGCCTTGTCACGTCACTCGATACAATCTATAGTGCACTTTCTATGACGATAGTCGTGATGCCTACTTTTTGTCATAAAATATTTTTACGATAAAAAAGTGATCTTCCGTGATGATTTCTAGTCATCATTGAACATCAAATTTGTAGAAGTGTTACTTGGCAAGCTGGTGGAAAGTACTGGAAACCAAGGGAAAGAAGCACGCAGGTTGGTAGGATCATGTCGGCCAGTCTACCTGAGAGGGGCGATACTATCTCAGGGTGCTGCTAAACCACGAGACAAGCACCACACCCTTTGAAGGCCTTAGGATAGTAGACAGCATAATTTTCTCGTCCTTTCATGAAGCCATAGAAAGGAGGGTCTTATCAAGGAAGACAACACCCTCTACAATTGTCTTACTAAGGACGAGGTGTTCTAGATGCCATCATCACTCCAGAGGCTATTCACCATTATATTGGTCTTCTACGAGCCCAACGACGTGCATGGGCTCTAGAACATACACCTAAAGTGAATGTCAGACGACTACCATCATTCCTACTCACGCTCACACACGGTCAAGTATATGGTGCTCCTAGATATCAAGTATATGCTCCAATCGATGGGTAAGGATATAACATCATCCCCTCTTCCTGAGATCAATGAGTCGCATGACTTTGTAAGTGGTGAGCCTAGGGACATCGTCATGGATTCCACCATCAAGGTAGAAAACAAGCACACAACTCGACCTGATTCCCTCATCCCTAAGCAAAGGTCTGGGTATGACAAGATACTAGCCACAATTGACAACGATGACAGAGGCGTCTTCTTTGTGAATGGCCCGGGAGGCACGGAAAAGACTTTCCTGTACAAGGCGCTACTTGCAATTGTTCACAGCAAGGGAAAGATAGCTGTGGCAACCGTGAGATCGGGTGTCGCCGCCTCAATCATGCCTAAAGGTAGGATTGTGTACTCAACATTTAAGATCCCACTAAACATTGAAGATTGGGTGGTATGCAGCTTCACAAAGCAGAGTGGGACATGTAGGGCCTGTTCTTTACCTCACAAGCCGGCGGCTTTTGGCTTTTGCTACAGTACCTAACTTTCAAATGGAGTATTTTTGCAAGACGAGGTCTACAAGTTAAACGATCTATACATTAAAAGCCCAACATCTGTACCAGCCAAAATTACAAGTGAATACCTGTCTCTCCGTAATCTGTACCGTAAACAACCAAAATTCAAAATTTTCATCCAAAAGCCATAAGCCGCAGCCGAAAAGAACAGGCACGTAAGCTTCTCTAGAGAGCATCCCTCATCATATGGGATGAAGCATCAATGATGAAGTAGCAGGTGATCGAGGCCCTTAACAACAGCATGCGGGACATCATGGGCCGACGGGACCTACCATTTAGGGGGAAGATGGTCATATTTGGAGGAGATTTCAGACAACTGCTCCCTAGTTTCCCAAAAATGGACAAGACCTCAGATAACCGATGCCACACTACGTAAGTCCTACCTCTAGCAATGCATGAGTCAGCTCAGGCTGGTCCGTAACATAAAGGCATAGAGTGATGTTTGCATAATACCTTTTGCTTATTGTTAATGGCAACAAGGAGGCCGATGAGAATGGCTACGTACGGCTTTCGAATGATATTTGTGTGTCATATACTAGGAAGATGCCAACCTTGACAAATTCATAGACAACATGTTCCAATGCTTGATGATAACCTAGCAGACCCAAACTATATCATGTCTTGGGCTATCCTGTTAGCACGGAATGACTACATCGATAGGATAAATATGAAGATGATTGGATGGTTCTGTCGGGAGGAGATGGTGTACCATAGTTTCGATCGTGCAAAGGACGATCCCCCCCTCCCTAAACACCCTAACCCCTAATGGGTTGACTCCGCAAGTACTCAAGCTCAAGATTAACTATCTCGTGATACTTTTGCGGAACATCGACCCTACTAGCGGGCTATGCAATGGGCTGGAAAAACATTATTGAGGCTGAGATCGTGCCGGGACAACATGCTGGAAAGAGGGTGTTCCTGTCTCGAATACCCCCTGTGCCCCTTCGATGACGAGATGTTCCCTTTCTGGTTTAAGAGGAAGTAGTTTCTTGTCAGGCTCAGCTTCCCATGACAATCAACAATGCAAAGGGGCAGACTATTCCGAACGTCAGTATGTACCTATCCAATCCGGTGTTCTCTCATGATCAGCTATATGTCGCACTGTCTAAGAGTCACCGCAAGAAGAAACATTAAGATCTCACCATCGCGGATTAGGACAAGACCAAGTGATCCATGAGGAACATCACCTCTAATATATGCATGAATTTGTTATACAATAGACGTTCGACTTATACATTTTTTTCAGAAAAGACTTCTCTATCCACGTATTTGGTGTTCACTGTACAGATTGAAATCCATATGCAACCTGCTGTTCATTATATATGGTATTTTTTTGTTGTCCTCTAAAATGATGCTTTTGTTATATAACTTTATTCGATCCTCTGTAAATAAGGATGGTTATGTTGCATTATTATTCATAATTGGACAGTGATGTCTTCCAGATCGAGGTGCCCACTGCAATAAAATGTTTACACCGAATCTCAAAGACTGCTGTTATCTTGTTTTATGTATTTGTACCTAAATTACTCTCCAAAAGAATTGGTGGCTAACTATGCTAGCTTACCCAGTGACCATAACATACCCAATTTTACATGTGACTAAGCCAAGATCAGGGCATTGATGTTGTTGTGATGTTGCCTTTTATCCAAACGAGGGACTACTTTGCAAAACTCTCTTGCCATGTTGGTGCTCAAAATTAAGCTTTCGGTCATAACTCTGTCACTGTGATTTCTGCTTGAATGAGATCCGATTCATATCTGAACTCAGATAGTCATAGCGGCTTCTATTTGCATGTTCTATAAAGCTGAACAGGTTCTCAAGCAACTGTTACGTCATTTGATAAACTAATACATGAATGAGATGTTCCGTGGAAATACACAGACACTTAACTAGTTACCACATAAACGCTGTAATCCCTCTTGAATGCTTGGATGACTGTTCTTTTTTTTTTTGACTCGTTTGGATTATCTTTTCTTATTCAAGATGACTGCAAGTTAGGATATATTGCAATGTGTATGTCCATTTTGATTAAGCGAAAACTTCAAATTTAGTACTGCTTTACAAAGATGAACATTCTCATGGAGTCAAATTGAACTCCTGATAGAGAACTAGTAGTAATCTGCAGAGGTCCTTTTTAAATTCTCTCTTTACCATTTCGTTGCCTTCACAATTTTCTGATGGCCTTAAGTCTCAAGTTTCCATCAACACTAAAGATGATAGAACAGGTTATCCTAGATACTCATGCTTGGCAGAGATCAGATCTCCAGCAAAAACTGCGAAGGTCGTGACATCAACTGTACTGTTCAGTTCTGGTTGTTTTCTAGTACGTAGTTCGCTGCTCGGCGTATGTTCTGGCTAGGTGCCGATCATGCGATGACTTATGAGGCTATTGTCAGAAGTGATGGACGTGTAAGCCCACAGATTATTAGACTAGAATGAATCAAATCACTTTGATCATGGAGAGGCAACTAATGACCTGTGACTGTGAGGTTCCAGGGACACCAGCAACACTCGAGGCAGGTAGCGAGGGCGTGTTATGTTTGGTTGCCACTCTGGTGGCTCGCCTGGTCCAGGTTTGCCCAGACACCAATCAAACCAACCCCGTGTTTTTGAGTCTGGAATCGTACTCTCTACTAGTACTGTTTTGCTGCGTGAAGCTGCATGTCTGGACCTTTGCCAACTCGATTCATCGGACCAAAACGGTTGAGAAACATCATGTTCTTCATCCCATAACATTCGACAGAAAAAGTTCGCACTACTTTTTTCTTCACCTTTTTGTATTAGTATCTGTATGAAATAGGTAATTACTGCCCCCCGTTTCTTTTAGACTTCAGCTCCAAAGTAAGCTCTCGTCCCATCCATTGTTCATTTGACAAAGAGGTAAAGAAACGTGTGATGAAACAGATGTAAACGGGGGTATAGTAACAGGAAGCTCATCAGTAGCAGAGCAGCCAGTGTCGCAAGAACCCGTCTGTATTTCTGTTTGCCACTCTTACGAGACACAGGGCCATGGAAGAACAAAGGCCAAGCATCAGATACCACATGGCATTGGTTTAGCCTTACAATATACAATACTTGTATTAACTGACCCTATCAGTACACGAAGGACGTGATTTCCAACAAACACATTAGTCAACAAGCGTAAACAAACATTATCCCCTGGGGGGGGGGGGGGGGGGGGGGGGAGGATAAAATCAACAGGAGCGCAATCTCTCAGCCGAAAGATGGTGATTTTTGTTGTGCAGTAATCACAGGGGAACTCAGCACAATTAATCGACTTCATCACCGATTGCAACCAACGAAACCATCATAGAAAATCCGACAAAAATGAAAAATCATTGCACGACAAACAAACAAAAATAGAGAAACAAACGAAGGGGGGAGATCAGATGGTAGCGCATGTAGTTTTAGTTGGCAGTCATCATCTGGAGATGCAGAGGATGTGGTTTATGGATTGAGAATCCTCACTTCACCCCAATAGAAATGACTCGACAAGCAAACACAAAAGAGAAGGAAAAAAAGAAGGGGCAACAAGAACGGAACGGCGTAACCAAAACTGGAGCTCATCTTTTCTCGTATCGGCCAGACACGTTTGGATGCGGAGGGGCGGCGTGGGAAGGGTTCGTTTTATAGGCGGCGGCGTCTAGGGTTTACTGCAGTTTGCGAGGGGAGCTCACCAAGCCGATGATGTACGGGCCCAACGTGCATTGTGCAACAGCCTGCAGGGAATCGTGGGCCGCGGCGCTGGGCTAGGATTACAGTGACATGGGCGATGAGGTCAGACCTAACCAAATAGACCGAGCTAATTGTGTTGATTCAAGATATGGTACTATTAGCCTTGCTCAGGCACAGCAGGTTATAAACAATAAAACCGATTATGTCAGTCTAGCCTAAACGAACGTGTCGTGCTTGGGCTGGCACTTCGGCATGGTAGATCGGCCTAGCATGGCATGCACATTACTATGCCAAGGCACGACCCGGTTTACCACGGCACGTCATTTACCCCAACTCTCTTAGAAAGACATGTTTGTGTCAGAAGAGTGCAATAATTTTTTGTGGTGGTGTAGTAAAATTGCTTGCCAATGGCAGTAAAATTAATTGTGTTAGGGTTACTGCACTATTCTGAACACGAGCGGGGTGACTTAATAGTAAAATTACTTATGATTAGCAGTAAAATTATTTGTGACAAAATTACTTATGATTAGCAGTAAAATTACTTGTGACTAGCAGTAAAAATACTTGCGATTGATAGTAAACTTACTTGCAATTGGCAATAAAACTACTTCCAATAACAATCAAATTACTTATGATAGACAAAAAAAATTACTTGTGGCCCATTAGGTTAAGCGTACCTCGGCCAGCCCAACCTCTCTCTGTGACGTGGATGAGTCAGAGAGCAAACACATAGGCTGGCATGGTAACTTATTCAAACCAGTCGTGCCATGACTAACTGGGCTATGCCCGATCCGAGCACATGCCATGCTGGGCGGCCATTTGGCCAGGTGCATATAAGGTTGAGATTATACATTCTTATATTGAAATCATAAAATAATCAATTTTTTAGTTGTACTGTTTATATCATTGACATTATTTATCATATCATGCCATGAATACCGCGATAACCACTCGGACATGGAAGGAGCCCCCTCCTCCTGTTGGACTATTCATAGTTTCATACATAATTCGTCAGGCCATACTGCTATAGGATTGTAGGAAGGCGTGCTATAAGCAGAGACAAATAATATGGATTTGGTTTCCAAATATAAAATTTTCCCAATTAGAGGCCCAGCATAAGTGAACATGGCGCAACATTATTTGTAGGTGATGTGTCATAGCCCCGTTCTAAATAGTAATAGCTTCTGGTTTCTATAAGCTAAAAGTGATTTGAAACACGCTGGCTTTTTAATGTATTTTTTCCTTTTTTACATAACGGTGTTTTTTATTTTTTTTATTTTTTCTTTAATTGAATATATGGGAAAAAATACCTCACATCACAACAACTATAATGTCACTTCAGCCAAAAGCAAAAATAAAAACCACAGTGCATCGGAATATGATGGTAGTTGCTTCTTAATAAGAGAGTAAGAATGCTTCACAAATGATTTCGTCAATAAGCTCATCAAAACCGCTTCACCTTTAGAGCTTGGAAGTGAGAGCGTTCTTCTAGATTCTAGGATCAGGTTGTGAGATTCTGGTTAATATTACCCTCTGCCTTCAAGAATTAAGTCCGACGGTCAGTTTTTTTTGTTTAAGATATGTCTTCGGTTCTTTCCTTTCGAATATAATCTCTTCATTTTTTTTTTTTTGCAAATCAGAGAGGGGACCCTTCAGAACTTTAGATACTTGGGGCCATTGTAGGAAAAAAATTTGTTAGTTGAGTGCCTTTTAGTTTATAAGTTTATTTTAATAATGGTTCAAGTCTCACATGGATGATGAGCCATGGCCATCCATAGATTACTAAATGGGAAATGCATCTGTACTTCTTTTTCTAAATGATTTGCACAACTATTAAAGCAGAACTGAATGGCGGATAGTGATTATTTGACATTTCGTATACTTTGAGATTAGTATCACTTTTATTAAAGTGAAAGTATACAAACACTACTCTTACATCTTTTTGTAGTGTGCAGCTAGTGGGCCAAGCAATTTAACCTAATAAAACAATAATGTTATAAAAGTTCTTTTTGGACAAAACTATACATCATATTTTTATGTATTCAATATAAGATATAAAAATATCAATAGAAAAATTTTAAAAATTTACTACCTAAAACAATATATTTTTTGACCGGGGAGAGTATATGAAAATAGACGTGTAGGATTAAACTAAAATCATGCAAATTATGACTAGAGAGGAGAGAGAGTAGTGAGAGCCAAATTCACCGCAGGCGTGGCGGTCGGCGCGCCCCTGTTTGTTCGTTCCTCCCGAAGCCCCTCTCTCAAAAAGGGCAGAGAATCCTCTTTGACCCCGCCGCCGAAGCCGACTCCACGAGCCCTCCTGCGACCTCGAAGCGAAGGGCCTCTTCCCCCTCCTCCCACCATCTACTGGTACTGGACTCGCGTGGAGCGAAGAATCCATACGGGCGTGATTCCTTTTGTTGGTGAGGAATCCCTAGCTTGCTTGGATTGCTATTCGTTTTGCTGCGAACAATCGAACCCAACCAGATCTTTCGTCTCCAAGATCGATCTGAGCTGACCCTATCCCATTGATAGGGCTATCAATGCGCGGGTGCGTCCGCCCATGTATTTTGGCGTCTATTGCCCGGAGCTAGCACTACTAATAGCAGCAATTTTTATTTTCAAAAAAATTAAATGTTGGGGGTTCAACTGATTGAGCCCCTATGCTATGCCCCCGCGTTAAGTCCGCCCCTGTTTGAGGATTGGTACACAAGATCAAAGGCGAAGCTTTGCTGCTAATCGTGTTTTAAGGATTTTTACGTGAGATTGATGGAGCGCGTGCTAATTGTCGTGTTTCTCTATGAAGAACTAGTTTACATTTTACAGTCTCAACTCTCAAGCTTGTGCGGGAAATGTCCTTTGCACAATTGGGATGACCAAACAATCACACGTTGGTAACGGAAGCTGTGGTCAAATTCGGCTGCCCAGATTTTTCCTGCACCTTATTCTCTAATATTATGACTTTTGTGTTAAACTTGCAAAACAGTTACCTGTTAGGCATTAAGCCCTACGGTTTAGTTTCTTGATGGAAGAAAGGCTGGGTTTTGCAACAGCGTAATTGGCCTGACCTTTAATTAGAGCATGTGGCGATGGTAGTTTTGTGATATTGGATGTTGGAATCCAGTTTCGCCCTTTGATTACAGCATGTAGACGTGTTAGTTTTGTGCTATTGGATTTGGGATACAATTTTGCCCAAACTTCATTTAGTGCAGCCTAGACACACAAGGGTCCTGCCCTCTAGCTTGGTGGACATATTCTGAGCGTTCACTTCTATTTTCTTTCTGTTTATGCCTGCCAAATATTGATTAATAGCAGTGTTCACCAAGACGCTAGATGCTAGTTGGATGGCAGACTGGCGCTTAGCGCCTAATCGCCGCCTAGGCCGAAAAAATTGGCTAGGCGGGCAGGCCAGCAGGGTGGCGCCTAGCGCCTTGGTGGGCTAAGCGACCGCCTTGGGGAACACTTTTAATAGTTAATTCTGTTATCATTCCAAAAATGTTCAAGAAAGAAACAGTTGGTGCTAACGAGAATCTTCCTGGCAGTATGTTTTGATTAGCAACTCCTCTATGAGGACCAGCTTATGGTACAGTAGTATGCCTGTTTACCAGCACATAACTTTGCACTAGTCAATGCAGGACTTATATATTGTTTACTGAAAATAACTGATCTTCACATATAACACATTAAATGGTGAATTCTCTAGTGACCCAGTTGGAGGATATGACTTCATTGTGCAGGATGAAGTAGTTGGTGTAACAGATCTTGACATCATGAATATTCACTTCTATAACACTTACCTTATGTAATATTCTGAATTTAAGCCCTCTTGAGGACCTATATGTAAATAGAGGAAAGGGGATACGTGAAAACAGAATTGGGGGAGGAAAAGGGGGGAGTTCGGTCAATCCCCTGACCGAGTCGTGTGTGGGAGGTTGGGGGTTTTGGGTTGGGCTTTTTAAGGAGAGGAGACAGTAGAGGGAGGAGAGAAACCCTAGTCACCACCCTTCACCCTGCGCAGCCGCCGTCACCGCTGTTTCTCTACTCCTGCCCGCACGCATGCATGGCTACATGCTGCTGCCGGTGCGTGCTGTGCTATGCTTAGCTAGCTGCTGCTGCTGCCATGACTAGCTAATTGCATGGGTTGCTCCTACCTGGCTGTTACGGCAAGCACATAAGGAAGATCAAGGAGGAAAGAAGAGCAGCGGCAGGGGCAAGGCTCAGGAGGGAGAAGGGAAGGTGAGGAAAGGGGTTATGATATTGGTGTTCTTCACCTGGGTAACGACCTAGACTTTCCCTCTTTGGTTTGCCAGTTTAGTAGAGATTAGAGTCAGGATTAGAAAGAAAATTAGCAAGTTTCACGTCAGAGGTTCAATTAGCAGATTGGTTTGTCTACCATAATCTTTAATTGCGATTTTGGGCATTGTATGGGCTTAATATGAAAGTGTTATCTACTAGATAGTTGCAAATAATTTTGTTAACTTTCTATAGAGTACTTAATCACGTCAATTGATTGGTTAGATTAAGAGTTATGATTTTTGTAAGCCTGCTGTGTAGAGTCGTTATTTGGTAGCATTGTGCTAAACCATAGAATAAAATTATTAAATGGATTAATTAGGGTTTTTGCTTTACATGAAAAGTGTAAATAATTGTCTTAAGAATTCCATAGAGTCCAAGAACACTATTTTTGGTTGAGTAGATTAGAAGTTATGGTTTTGGGAAGACTACTGTCCAAAATTTAGTTGCTGCTGGGCGCAGTCATGGAAAACTGTTAATTTGACTTGCTAGATGACAGAATTAAATTTAGGCATAACTAAATAAAGATGGATAACTCTTTATAGATTCCAGAAGTGCTATGGTTTACTGTATTTGGATGTGTAATTTAATAGATATGAAATTATTAAGCATGCTATCCAGTAAGATAACAGAAATGCTTTCAGGGTTAAAAACGAGGGCTTAAATGGTTTAATCAGAATTTGTGGCCAACTAAGAAATTGTAGGAAATTTTACGTAGATTCCAGGACTGGTGTGGTTTACCATGTTAGGGCTTGGAGTTGAAAGTTACACTATTTTTAGTATCGGGATAGCGAGGGGATTGTCCGGTGAAGAGGGAATTGGAAAGTGTGTAGGAGCGATGTCGTTTAATTATTGTTTTTGTACTGCTGTGGATTGTTGTTGAGATTGTGTGTTTACTATAGGAGGAGTGGCGTTATAGTTGGTGTTATCTTTGAATCAACCCATTCGTCGCAACTAAAAAAGGCAAGTGTATAGTAGAATGCATGGTTGTCACAGCGTCGCCTAGGCGACGCCAAGTCGTCCCGGCGGTCGGAGGGGGACGTTGAGGCTGGTCGCCTCGCCTGGTCCCACTGTTGATGCCGATATTTGGCCTGCTCCCGCCGCCGGCGTCGATCTCCAGCGGTGCGGGGAGGGGAGGCGGCGGGGAGAGCTCGGGCGCGGGGAAGGGAGGCGGCGGAGAGAGATCGAACGCGGGGAGGGGAGGATGCGGCGGACTAGATGGCGGCGGCTAGGGTTAGGAGATCGGGCGCGGGGAGCTGGAGGCGGTGGGGGGAGGAGGCGAGGGGAGAAGGCGCCGGGGAGAGGATGCGGCGGACGGGGGAGGCAGCGGCGGACGGGGGAGGCGGCGGTGGGGAGAGGAGTCGGCATGGGAGAGAGAGGAAGTCGGGAGAGATGTTCGAGATGGGAGGAGTATGAGTCGAGACGGGAGGGGAGGAGTATTGAGTCGAGACGGGACCACTTTTAGACAACAGGAGAGAGGGAGAGATGTATGTGGCATTGTGGCCCATATACAAAACAGGACATGGCGCTCACCGTGGCGTCGCCTAGGCGTCCAGGCGCCCCTCGGTCACCGTGGTCGCCGACTTCGCCGTGACAACCATGGTAGAATGGTATACGAGTGGATTGCTCTTGTTGTTTATGTTAAATAAATAGTTGCCATGATGATCCACATGTTTTATACTTGCTTTTTATTATGCTTACATGATTATGGTTAAATGATGATTATGTTTATGTTTAAATGATGAAAATGTTGAATGGTTAATGTTGATAAGTGACTAATAAATAAAAGAATCATTACATTGTATGTTGAGTATTCATGTTGCAAAGAGGTGACCTGTGTGGCCCTATATAGCCTACTTTGTGTGGCGACCCACAAAAGTGGGTAGAGAAAGATCTACTTCGATAGGCACTCCACAAAAGTTGAATTGAGGACCCTGGATGAAAAAGGACAGGGTAAGAGTGGATCATTGACGGGTGAATACTCATGCTATACCGGTATAATCAAAGAGAAGTGGAGACATGTGCATTGCATTCATGAAAAGAGACATGAGATGATGAGATGTGTATGGAATTTAATAAGTATAAACATGTGAATATTGATATACTTGTGAATTAGCATGAATATTTGATACAATATTTAAATTGTTTATTATTCTATTGTGTATTTGCTGAGTCGTCGACTCATCCTTGTCTTTGTTGTTGTTTTTAAGTGATCATTGATGATGACATGCGTAGGTGGGAAGCAACACAAGATTGATATTGCACTATTGTAGTTCTTTCTTTCACTTGGTGATCAATCATTCATTGATAGAAATAAATTATACTACCCATGCAACTCTTAGATAAATAATGATTTCCTTTAGAACTTATTGGTTTTACATTGTTGCTACTTGCATGGTTCCTTTTGATTAAATGTATAATTGGTTCATCGTAATGCCGTTTTTTGATCCCTTTATTGTTGTCATCTCGATGTTCATGATTATTGTTGTGGAATTATAATTGAAGACTAGTTGTTGTAAATTCTTATTTGATGGTTAAAACTGGTAGTGATTGTAGTTGGGGGTGGCATTTTGGGCTTTTGTTAAGTCAGGGTGTTACACCTTAACTATACACAGAAGTATGGAAAGAAAACATTTTCTCCATACTGAAAATTTATAACATTAGTGGATGCAATTTCTATTTATAATGTTGGTGTTAGTTATTGGACCTGTTCTTTTGGACTGCATCTTATGGCTTTTGCCTACGGCTTATTAGTCTAATGAATAGTGATTGTTGAGAGAAGCTAAAAACCGCTGAAAAGCCAAAAGAATAGGGCCATCTTCACACTCCCTAGTACACTTTTTAGAATGTAACCAATTAGCTTCAGTTCTGTTTGCTTGGTTGCTCATTTGTATGTTTTTGTCAAATCAAATTTTAGGTGGACATGCACTTTGCGAATGGCAGGCTCTAACCAGATGGGTTCGGATGGCAAGTTTGGAAAAGGTAAGCTTTTTAGTTCATATTTATACTCTTCATCTTCAATGTTTACTAAGAAAGGAAAATCTGTATCCAGACTATCTTTTGATGTAGCATGTTGTTTAAAGAAAATAAGAAATCGACAGATAAATAAATAAATTAAAGAAACAAATCAGCATATTGCTGCTTTGATCTGTGAGTAAGGGCATGAAACTTAGCTACTTTTCATCCATGTCAATAATGCGCCCCTTTAATACAACCACTTCTTCATGTGGCATTATCTGTTGATCTGTCACAGCATGTATTTTGTGCTGAGTGGATAAGTTCATGAGTGCCATATGCCTAGAACAATATCTAAGGTGTTATGCAGTATTGCAGTACTCCTAGCTTGTTTGACTTCTGCTGTCTGGATAATATATATTCATTATTCAATCAAGGAAATTTTTGTTATGTATGCAAAACATTGCTTTGTGACTTATCTTACCACATACTGTGCAACAAAGTGTTCACCTTTGCTGTTCAACTGAATTTGTTCAGAGGTTCTCATCCTGTATCAGTTTTGCTCCTGAAGACCTGAACCTTCGTTATTGCTTGCAAAAGCTGTTGGCTAAAACAATCCTTGACTTTTGACCCACCATGATTTCTTTCGGTATTTCAGGTCCTCGGGAGCTTACTGGTGCTGTTGATTTAATTAGCCGCTACAAGTTGCTGAACCATCATAGTTTCTTTTGCAAGAAACCTTTGCCAATAGCTATTTCAGATACACATTATCTTCATAATGTTGTGGGCGACACAGAAATTCGTAAAGGAGAAGGAATGGAGCTAGATCAGCTGTTTCAGAACACATACCTTAGGGAGAAGACTGCTTACATTCAACCCTTCGACATGGAAACACTAGGACAAGCATTTCAGCTGCGAGAAACAGTGCCAGTAGATTTGCCTTCTGTAAGATATTTCTATCAGAACTTTTACTGCTGCATTTACTCAATTCTTCTTACTGCAACACTCCTGCATTCACCAGGCTGAAAAAGGTACACCAACTATATCCGGAAAATCAGTGATCAAGTCCAAAGACAAAGTAAGGAAGCATAAAAGGCACAAGGAGAAAGACAAGGACAAGGAGCAGAAGAAGCACAAACATCGGCATAAAGATCGGAGTAAAGATAAAGATAAAGACAAAGAAAAGAGAAAGGATAAGAGTGGGCATCACGATTTGGGAGGTGATCATTCCAAAAAACATCATGAGAAGGTTATCCCATCTATCCTATGTGTTTCAAAAATGGGCATGATTGATTCAGACTTTCCTTGTGCTCTAAAATTTCCATGAATTATTTCAGAAGAGGAAGCAGGAGGGAATGGAAGATTTGGCACATGTCCATAACCACAAGAAAAGTATGGTAGAGTTTACTCAGTATTTTATCATTGGCATGGCACATTTCCTTCAGTAACATGTTTGTCATTGTTAACATTCCTTGTTGATTTATGACAGCACAAAAGCGCAAAAATTAATGCAATGGGGCTTTGTTAGCTGCCAGATGTGACAAATTTGTTTCCGTGTTAGTTCTCGTAATGTGACTCCATATTGTATGCTGTTAAAGGGTAGCTCTGAAGTTTTTTCTTGTCAATACCACTTCCAATAGAGGTATATGCTCTCGAGCTCTTAATCATATATTGTTTGAATATATTGTGTGCCCTGAGTCAGTTTCTATACATAATTGTGGATGCATGACTTGAGTATCTTGTGTTACACTTACTATTGGATCTGTATACATTTCTTTTGCTAGTGAGTAGTGAATTAAGATTACATGCCTTCTGTCAGGGGTGTGGGCCTTGGGCTCAAGGCCCAGTCGGGTTATTATTAGGAATTAGAGATTAGTTTCTATTTGAATTAGAGATTGGTTTCCATTTGAGTTAGAGATTAGTTTCCTTATGTTAGAGATAGAGTTAGAGATATGATATGAGTTAGAGATACAATTGGGATTAGATTCCATCTGTTAGGGGGAGCCATCTATATAAGGAGGCTACCGCATGCTATTGTAATCAATCAGAGAATTATCATAGTCTTCCTCGTCTAGTCTCTCCCTCTCGTTCTACGCCGACGCCATCCGGCCATCTCCTTGGTGGTGTTTACCCCGGTTCATGACAACTTGGTATCAGAGCAGTCGATCCCTTCCCACGACTTCTGCTACCATGGTTCCTGCGATTCGTCCTCTCGCTGAGTCAATGGCCATAATAAAAGCTAGCGCTGATAAGGCGGCCAGCACCGACAAAAAGTGGGCGGACTTCCTCCTTAACATGCATGCCGGCTTCGAGAAGCACTTGAAGGCGCAGCAAGAGGCCGCTCGCAGAGCAGAGGAGGCGCAACAAGAAACAAAGAGTCAGGCTCAGCATCCAACACAAGATCCCCGGATCACCCTACCACCAGATCCTCTTCAACAGCAAAAACAACAACTTCAGCCACAGCCGCCACATCTTCCTCTGCCCATGCAGAATCGAACTACAGATCTTCATACTGTGCCGGCGGAACACCGGATCTGCAGAACACCAGATCGGCGCCGGCAGCCGCATACTGCGCCGCATCTTCTGTCGCCGCCGTCCTCCATGCCCGCCGCCGCCACCGCTAGGGTTCCGCAGCATCGTCTCCGCCGCCGGCTCCGTCGTCTCGTCCAGCGGCCACACAGGCGTCACCACGGCCGAGGAGTTCGTGGTCGTCCCCGCCGCCGCCTTCTGCACCATCGCTTGGATCCGGCGTTCTACGTCGTCAAGTCGTCCGGATCCGTCGCCGTCGCCATTCTGGGTCGCCGGTCGCCAAAAGCGCCGCCGCCGGGCCGTCGTTGCCGCATCCGCGGTCGGGGCCGCCTCTGGCCGTGCCACCGCCAACCGGTCCGCCGCCGCCTCCGCCTGGGCCGCCGCAGATCCGATCGTCGCCGGATTCGCCGTCGATGGCCGGCCTGCCCCCGCCTCCGCCCGGGCCGTCTCCATCCGGGTCGCAGCCGCCGCTGGCCGGACCGCCTCCGCCTGGGCCGTCTCCGTCCGGGTCGCAGCCGCCGCTGGCCGGACCGCCTCTGCCCGAGCCGCCGCCGTAGCCGAGCCTCCGGCCGGCCGCTCCGTCAGCCGCCGCCGCTCTTCGCGTCGCCGGGGCCGCCATCGCCGGAACCGCCGCCGCCAAGGTCGCCATCGCCGGGGCCACCGCCGCTTCCGCTCGATGCGTCCGATGCGCCGGGTCGTATGGGGTGTTGATCGGTCGGTTTAAAACCGATCGGTTAGCGAAGAAAAAAAAAATCAAAATCAAAATAAAAAAATAAAAAAAAATTCAAAATAAAAAAAATAAAAAAAATTAAAGAAAAAAAAACTATTTTTCACCCCGCCACCGTTCGTCTTCTACATCGGCGTCGAAGATCTTCCATTGGCCGTCGTCTAACAGCTCGAGGACGAGCTGCATGTCCGAGAGGGGTGTAGTGTCAGGGGTGTGGGCCTTGGGCTCAAGGCCCAGTCGGGTTATTATTAGGAATTAGAGATTAGTTTCTATTTGAATTAGAGATTGATTTCCATTTGAGTTAGAGATTAGTTTCCTTATGTTAGAGATAGAGTTAGAGATATGATATGAGTTAGAGATACAATTGGGATTAGATTCCATCTGTTAGGGGGAGCCATCTATATAAGGAGGCTACCGCATGCTATTGTAATCAATCAGAGAATTATCATAGTCTTCCTCGTCTAGTCTCTCCCTCTCGTTCTACGCCGACGCCATCCGGCCATCTCCTTGGTGGTGTTTACCCCGGTTCATGACACCTTCTGACTCCCTTAAATATTTATATACCCTTTAGTGTGAGTTTGATTTCATATGATTCTGTGTCGCTCTGAATCTATCATGGTAAAGTTGGCAGATGTTCTCAATGTTGGAATTGGGAAGTTGAAGTTCAATTTAGAACTTTGTCTAATTTGGTATATTTACTGTCAGTGCATAGTAGATTTATTACACGTGCTGGTTGATGATTGTATCCTTGAGCTGAGTATGCTGTGCTGCCAGTGCTGGGAGGGATAAGTTGCTAGTCTCTCATCGGTTGTAATAGACCAATTAAACATCTCGGGATCTAATCTCTTGTCAGTTGCAGTAGACCAATTTTCTTATTAGTTTGTTTCAGTCGCATATGTTGGTTCTAGTTTCTGGCTGGTTTCCACCTTCCAGTGAAACTTGGAAGTTGGAAACAACAGCATTTTAAGGGTTTGTTTTGTGCGCATCGGTATAAGTCACTTTTATGTCATAAATTGGTGTGAACAGACTTGAATTTGAGTACATGTACGGTTTCTAAAATTAGTCAGCCCTGGTTTACTCCACTCTGGTCAAAGCTTGGAATCAGTGTTTGTAGTTGAATTCATGCAACTCGCTGTTTGTACTGTAACAAAGTGATTAGTGTAGTACATGCTGTTGTATTCTGAACGAGAAAAGGAGATGATTCTTTCTTTTGTGAATTTGTGTAGACTAAAAAAAACGCATAGTGGAGTTAGATTATGGGTGTTGAATCGGAAATGAACAAATGGTGTTGTACAAACTTTTGTAACTTTACAAAGGGATGACCCTAGGGTACTTTGATCCTTGCTGTAGACTTTCTAGTTTTTTGTAATTATCTGCAATCCTCATCTTTCAGGTTTTTAAAAGATTTGTTGCTACCACATCCTTCTCATCTTTCAGGCTTTTAAAGAGCTGTTGCAACCGCATCCATTATTCAAATACAGTGCAATAAATTTATTAAGAAATTGTAATTTGTAATGCGGTTGTTCATCTGCTAATTGAGAGCACATTGAGTTCTTGTTAGCATGTACCCATCTGCCTAATCATCTAATGCATACTCTGTTTTTTTTGTACAATGCAGTTACTACAGATGGAAATTTTTATAACAAGCTTCTCCAATGGAAAGGGATATCATTAAATTGGATTATGATATGTTATACATCAGTTATGGGGAACTTGAACTTGTCATATGGAATTATTTGACTTTTGTTTAAGCCTTATGCCCATTAGCAATTCTTCAGTGTTGCTACATATGTCCGGTCCTGTAATTCAAACAGAAACAGGGTTTGTTGTCAAGCCACGCACAGCAGAAAAGTTAGTGGGTACATATCCATGATCCAGCAAATTTAATGTTGGTGATGAAACTAAGAAACGAAGTAATATGCTGTGAATCATGTGTGGCAATCGATTTACGGCATTATTGTTTTGAGGACCAACCATCATGGACCAAATTATACCAGGGTAACTGCGTAACTCGCCAGAGAGATCTGTTTTTCTAGTTGCTCTAGTAATGATCATCAGACTTTGCTGCCATGCTTGTGCCTAGTTGTCTCGTAGGTTTCAGGCTCCTTTCGAACCCTTGAGAGATGAAGAGGCTCAACCTATATGAATTTATCGAGGTTTACTGCACTGCTACTATAGGGTGCCAATTTCAGTTGCACGTGACGAGCAATTACACTGGTGTTCATCCAGTTGAGTTTCCATTTAGATTGCGTGGAATTTTTGGATTCTTTTGGGAATTAAAATATTTCCTGTGAAATTTGTAGTTTTTTTAAGATTCTTTTGGGAATTTAAATGTTTCCCATAAAATTCGTAGTTCGATTACTGTGAAATTCGTACGTTCAAAATACGCCCCAGACATTTCTGGCACAACCATCCATGCATTATGCATGTATGCTCACATTGTCACACCCAAAGTTGCCACCTTGACATCGTCCTTGGATCAGCCGTGTGCTAATATCATTAGTTGGCTACTCGCCCTCTTGATGCCCAGCTAATAAAATACTAGCACCCCTAATGATAAAAAAAAAGTTCAATAAAATTAAAGGCTGAGACAATCTGGCTTAAGATTCATAAGATTCCTCTTAGGTATAAGTGATGCTTGCTCTGCCTGTAGGGCTCTTAGGTGATCCATCACGCAGAGCATCAGGCCTGCATGGCTGTCTCCCTACCGAAGCAGCGCGAATATTGGCGACCCTGTCCCCCCTCTATGATCGATCTCCAGCTTTACTTTGGAGGGAAGGCATTCCGTTCAATATACATGATGCATTAGTTTAACACTGCCACTGCCACTATCATGCCTACAGTTTCATCTAGATGGCAAGCAAGATTGCATGTGATCCACCTGTAGTTATGACCTGATCAGTTATCTTAGCATTTCGAAGTTACCGCGTGATGCGTGTCTGAACATTTCTTTATGAGTTGTATCAGTGAAGATTGTCGGTATCTTTTCTTTGGAGAGAGAGAGAGAGAGAGAGAGAGAGAGAGACTTGTGAGGGAAGGCAAATTGGCTATGGAGATGGAGAGGCAGACAACAGTGATGCATGCAGCTCTAGGCATCAGGTGCAGAGTTGTTTGGACTCTTGTTCAGAAATCAAGGGCATCTTTTCTCTCCTCATTACCTGTGCATTCAGATTAACTCTTGACTTTCCGTAGTGTAAATGATAAGCTTTTGATTATCTTCAGATACCTGTTGATCTTGACATAGCTATATAATATTGTCCAAAATGTGAGGCTAACTTTAGAAACCGACCGGTTACTGCCGTTTTTTTATCAGTTTCTCGCGGTAACTGACCGAAAACCGGAAGCCCACGAGGTCCAACGTTTACTTCTGAAAAAAGAGTGAGTTTATTCATTGATCGCTTTCTCCAGATTTGTATTTAGAAACTGAGCTGTTCTTGTGTTTCGGTGTCCAACAGAATATATATACAGGGACAGACAGTGGTCCATTAGGCAGAATGCAGTATGCATAATTCTCTGCCCTCCAAGGTTTACTTCTAAAAAGAGTTTTTGAGTTTATTCATTGATCGCTTTCACTAGATTTGTGTTTAGAAGCTGAGCTGGTTCCTGTGTTTCAGTGTCCCAACAGAATATTAGGGGGACAGATTCATTGATCGCTTCACTAGATTTGTATTTAGAAACTGAGCTGGTTCTTGTGTTTCAGTGTCCAACAGAATATTAGGGGGACAGACAGTGGTCCATTAGGCAGAAGGCAGTATGCATAATTCTCTGCCCTCCAAGGTTTACTTCTAAAAGAGTTTGAGTTTATTTATTGATCGCTTTCACTAGATCTGTGTTTAGAAACTGAGCTGGTTCTTGCGTTTCAGTGTCCAACAGAATATTAGGGGGACAGACAGTGGTCCATTAGGCACAAAGCGGTATGCATAATTCTCTGCCCTCCAAGGTTTACTTCTAAAAAAAGAGTGAGGTTATTCATTGATCGCTTCACTGGATTTGTATTTAGAAACTGAGCTGATTCTTTTGTTTGTGTCCCAACAGAATATTAGGGGGACAGGCAGTGGTCCATTAGACAGAAGGCAATATCAATATGCATAATTCTTTGCCCCTTGAACCACTGAACCATGGGTCCTCAATGCCCACAAATAATTGTGTCATAATAATTAGATATAGATATTCCCTGATTCTTTTGCAGTGTAACTGTTCTGTGCTTTGGAGTGTGGATCATGTGGAGTTTGTTCCCTTTTCTAGCCCCCACATAATAAAAATCATGCCAAATTTGTTTCCTTTCTATGAAAGCAGTCAAAAAGAAAGCGATATCGATCCAAAGTTTGATACGCGCCACAATTGATTGACAAACTAGAACTGAAAAACTTTGTCAAAGAACAAAGGAAGGGATAAAGAGAGGTGCATAATTTTCATGCGTGTCACTCTAGATTAGTAGATCGTATCTTTGGCATGAAGCAACTTTGAAAAATAATCTTGCGTTGTTGCCATTACTTTGGTGTACTTTTGGTTGGTATTTAGGCAGACACATTGGAGCGATGGAGTGTACTGATGTTAAATTATGCAGTCCTTGATGGTGTAGGACTGTGTGGGCTGGTAGGTAGTCCAACTGGGCTGCCTAGCTTGCAGAGGTTGGTGAAGTGATCTCGCTTGATATAATATGCTTCCCTAGACATTGATAGTTAGTAGAAGCTAAGGCTCTTATCACTTCACCATACACCTGTTTTTTTCTAGTGGAAAATATACAAAAAGTGGGCAACTTTGCCTCCATCACACTTTAGTTCCTCTTGTGTATCTTTCTCGTTTCCAGAGAGTACGTGATTATATGTAAATAAAGCTCATCTTGTAACCAATAGTGCAAACCAAACATTTGAGATTTGGCTGTCCAAGTCCGCCCCACGAATTGGGCAGCGTGCATCAATCTCTGAAGAAAATGCAAGCTTGCAACAGTGACTGTCACGAGCTCTCAATTAGGGATATGGAGTAACTAATGTATCCGCTCCAACAGTGGCTGCAAGGCTGCGACTTGCCAGCAGATCTCGCAGTTCGATGGTGCGTATAGTCATTCAGATAAGATTCACCAAACACGCCTCTTACTTGGTCGGTCAGCAGGACAAGAGATGCGCCGCCGCATGCGCATGTACGTGGTGGTCACCGTGTCGGCGTCCGGTCAGCCAGCCCCTCGGCATGCATCGACACGACGCAAAGCGCACGCACGCACGCACGCACGCACACCACCAGGGACAGGCGGAACCGATGCCCTGTCCCTCTGCCGCGGCCTATGCCGGCACCGTCGCCCCCAGTGGCCGATCCGGCACCGCGCGCGGGGCACAGATCCCCCCGTCCACCTTTATTCCGCGCACCGGCACCGCGCCTTACGCGCGGCCGCGCCTTTGCGGGATTCCGCCGGTTCTGTACGCTCGCGCGCGGACGGCTCTCACGACCGGCTGGCCGCATGCATGGACGGGACGGACTGGGTGCAGCTCTGGATTTGATCTGTTCGGCGAGGGGTGGATGGGTGGGACACGGCTCTGCCCGCCCTTGCTTGGGCATGTAGCTCGTGCTCCGTCGTGCTTTTGGAATTTGGCGCTCAGTGCCCGACCCAGTTCTGCGTGCCACGAAATCTCTTTGCTCGTACAGTAGTGGATGGCTCCGTGCGAAGTGGACTTCGATCCTTGGCCTTTACTGTAGATCGTTTTGGGGACGTCGAGGTAGAAGGTAGGGTAGCTATGGAGTCAGGTTTTTGTTTTATTAGGTTTTTCTTGAAATTAATATAATTTGATTTAATACCATTTATTGATAGTTTGAAAGTATTTTTATAATCAAACTAACGAGCTGAGCTGAGCTAAGCCAAAGCAAAATTTAATTTTATCTAAAATTGACTTATTCAATATTTAACCAATTAATAAATGTGACTGAAGGTTAAAGCAATTTAGAACTGAGTCAATAAGCTCCACTGACGAGTTTTTTTTTCTACCTCAAGATGATGAAATGCGAAAAGAAGGAAAAATGCGGTACAGGTGTTTGCCTTGCGAATCATGGCTTTCATGCTTGCCACCACTTCGAATGTCCATTTTTTTGTTCGGATGCTCGAGATACACACTTTTGCATAAGGTGAGACGGTAAGTGGATTCGGATCCTCTACCTTTGTAGTTGGTCTTTCTTGGATGCTTGTATAATGAGAATTGAATGGTCAGAACGACAACAAGGGGGAAAACATTACAGTAGTGTCTCGGTGAGAAATTGGGACTTTCGTGCTTGCCACCACTGCGAGCATCCATGTTTTTTCAGATGCTCGAGAGATCAGATTTGCAACTACGACTGCACCATTTTTGAGGCGATAAGCCACGTTCTACATATGATAAGGTTGTTGAACTTTAGAAGAGACATAAACATATGCAAAGTATGCTCAACTTTGAGCTTGTATGATCTGTCATTTTGACTCGGAGGAATGCCTTCGCAAAGCCCGGGGAATCGAAGGATGGATGTCCCATGGCAGCAGAGCGCACTTGGTGAGTTTGTTGAGCCGTGCTTTCGCTTTAAGTAAAGAACAAGGACCATTGGCTCGAATTAGGCTGTCTTGATTTTTCCTAACAGAGATTAAAGTGTCAAATGATGTATTAAGCTTGAAGGCAAGATGACTAATCGTTTTGACAAAGCAAGTCGCCGTTTCCTTTTTAAGTTGCACTGAACGTGCATACGGACGGTTAGAGTGTGCGTCTGCTCAGTTGATGCCATGGTTTCCCAATTCCCTCTATTTTTCATAGGGCTTTGCAAGCGCGGACATACGATGGGACATTTTCATCATATGGTCTACCAGATCGTGCAATAATTTCATACAACAGCTGTAATAATTACTGCATGCATTTGCAATATTATAAAAATATAAGTGACAATATCAAAAAAACATTTAAAAATTATTATTTTATCGATAGATTCAATAAATTTTGAGTAGTAATAGATATCTTATACAGTATAAGACCTTGTGTTTGACGCAAGAAATCATTCATGGATTTCTTGCCCCGGGGTATAAGATGCGGACATGCTAGTGTACTAAAGTACACAAAAATATATACACAACAAAAGTAGAGAAAATATGTATTTATTCATTCATTTGAGAAGAACAAAATTACAAGTTCCATATATATATACACACACACACCCACATCAAGAACCGTCCGATATACGTGTATGATTGATAATCTTTTTTAAGTTTGGGTATGAAAATATTTTATACCCTTGATATATTTATGGTAAGTAAGTTTTGAACTCAGTTCAAACTAGTTTGAACTACTTTTGAGTTCGATGCGACTACAGTGAGTATATACCATAAAAATAGTTCAAACTCATTAAACTGAAGTTGAATTTAATTTTTTTCAGAGTTTGATATCTCAAATATACTTTTTTATGGGTATATGAAGATACCCACATCAAACGTTGCGAATCTCAAAGCAAATCAACGGGTATTGATATGGGTGCCTAGGCATCACTTTAGATATACTCGTATACTAATTATAAGATACTCCAATATGAACCACACGAAAAAATTGCAAAGGAGTGCATAGTTTTTAGCGTATTTTGTAAATACATTCATATACGCACATAAAAAGGAGTATGTCGAAAAAATATACATACCACATCTGAAAAAGTGTTCATACCACCTAGATGATTTTAAATACTCGTATACTACATATAGATACCCTCCGTTACGCGAGATACTTCCTATGTTGTGAGATACAACATAGGGTGTAATTACACCCAGGTGTAGAAAAGAGGCTCCCGGTTAATTACATCCGTAGGGTAAACCCACAGAATACCTCCGATTAAGCTGCACATTGGTCGTCGTCTTCAGTATTCGCTTTATGTTCTCCATGTAAGGGATGAATGGTTAACGAATGTGTGGGCGTTGGCATTATCCATAGCCTCGTTGGTCTATAAGACCGTTGATAGCGAGGTCATTACACTGACTGTGACCGCCCGTGCCATTCAACCTTATCGGTATCGAACACACAATGGAAGTGATTTGAAGTATGAATGATTAATGTCTAGTATGACCATCTGACAATAATGGCAGCAAGAATTGGTGTCGAGGACATATCAGTAGTCAAGGGTCATATGGTCGAAATCCATGGGACATCGCACGTGGTCGAAGGTCATCATAGTCGGAACCTATTGAGAAATGTCTGTGGTCGAAATCCATTGGATGTGCCTGTAGTCGAAATCCATCGTGGTCGAAGCCCACTGGGAGCAATTTGTGGTCGAAACTCACTGTGGTCGAACTCGTTGGAAGATGCCCATGGTCAACAGTCACAGTGGTTAAAACCCATCAGCAGATGTTCAGGGTCAAAAGTCATCATAGTCGAAGCCCACCGGAAGATGTCCGTGGTCGACAATCACTGTGATCGAAACCCATCGAAAGATGCCCGTGGTCGAAGCCCACCGAAAGACGTCCGTGGTTGAAATCTACCATGGTTGAAACCCATCAGAAGACGTCTGTGGTCGAAATCCACCGTGGTCAAAACCCATCGGAAGACGCCGTGGTCGAAATCCACTATGGTCAAAACCCATCGGAAGACATCCATGGTCGAAATCCACTGTGGTTTATACCCATCGGAAGATGGTCATGGTCGATATCCAATGTGGTCGAAACCCATCGAAAGACGTTCATGGTCAAAACCCATCGGAAGATGTCCGTGATCAAAATCCACCATGGTCAAAACCCATCGGAAGACATCCGTGGTCGAAATCCACCATGGTCGAAACCCATCAGAAGACATACGTGGTCGAAATCCAATGTGGTCGAAACCCATCAGAAGACGTCTGTGATCGAAATCCACTATGGTTAAAAAAGTGCTAAAGCACCATGATCGAACATCACGATATCACCATGGTCGTGGAGCGTACTCATAAAAGTACTGTAGCACAGAGGTCGATCATCACCATATCACCATGGTCATGAAAGTGTTGCAGCACCATGGTCGAACATCACGGTATCACCATAGTCATGGGGCGTACTCGTAAAAGTACTGTAGCATAGAGGTCGATCATTACCACATCACCGTGGTCATAAAAGTGTTGTAGCACCATGGTCGAACATCACGGTATCACCATGGTCGTGGGGTGTATCGTAAAAGTACTGTAGCACAGAGGTCGGTCATCACCATATCACCGTGGTCGTAAAAGTGTTGTAGCATCATGGTCGAATGTCACGGTATCACCATGGTCATGGGGCGTACTCATAAAAGTATTGTAGTACATTGAGTCGAATGGGGTACTTATGAAGCCTAGTCGTAGGGGAGTACTCGTTGGAGTAATGAAGCATTGTGATCGAAAACCTGTCTTTCAAGAAGTATGCATACAACGGGCAGTCAGCAACACTTGAGCACCCAAGGCAGTCAACGCTGCTCGAGTACGATGAGTGGTCGAAGGCACTTGACTTCGGCAAGCGTGAGGAGAGGCCTGCCTTCGTGAAGCGATTGGAGAGGCTTGACTCCGACAAGTGGTCGTATGCATCTATCTTCGAGGAGCAGTCAAAAGTGTTCGGCTTTGTTGAGCGGTCGGAGGCGTTCGGCTTCAACGAGTGGCTAGAAGTGTCCATCTTCGAGGAGTGATCAAAGGCACTCGGCTTCGATGAGCAGTCGAAGACGTTTGGCTTCAGCGAGCAGTCAAGACATTTGTCTTCGCGAAGAGATCGGAGGTGCTCGACTTTGCGAGCAATTGGAGACACCTCCCCATAGGAACGATTAGAGGCATCCGGTATTGCGGGCGGTCGGAGGGCATGCTCATAGTAAATGATCAGAGGCGCTCAACTGTGCCAGCGGTCAGAGACACCTGCCCACGAGAAGTGGCAGGAGGCGTTCGATTATGACAATTAATCGGAGATGGCTGAATGTCGTAGGCATTCATAAGCACCTGGACATCACAGGTGGTCGAAAACGCCTAAGCACAATAGGCCTAAGCACAATGGGCAATCAAAAGTGCCCATGCTCCTCACCTAGCGGATTGCCACGGTCACTCAGCTTGGTTGGGGCACTTGCCACACATTGGGACGGAGGGACTTCAAACTCGGTGATTCAGAAAAGGAACAACAATCTCGACGTTTTCAGCACCAGGGTTACGGGCTGCAACTCGGTGAGCCCTGGGGCACCTGATTGGTGGTGCTACTAGTAGCATTCGTAGTCGCTTGGCGACATTACCATCGTAGCCACTATTCATTATCCACAAACAAGCTAGATGCAAAAGGAAGAGAGGAGAGGATGTTTTTTACCATTTTGAACACAGAATGCCATGGCCTAGGCTTGTATAGATCGTTTCCTCGGGCCTTTCTTTGGCTTCTCCTTCCTTCTTCTTTGGATCTTCTCCGTAGATCTCTTCTTTGTGTATGTGTGTTAACAGTGTTAGTGTATCTTCTCTTCATTCTTCTCCTCCTCTGCTTCTGTCTCCGCTTCCTCCTCTATCCTCCCTCATCCCCCTTTCCATCCTTCCCCTTTTATAAGTGCGGGCAAGGGTCGTGAGCCTCGTACGTGACTCCCACGCGATGCCATCATGCCATATAAATTGAGATAAGATTCCTAATTGACTATGAATTAATTATCTTCTGGAACAAATCTTTCCATATCAAAAGATTTGTTAAGGATTACTTCCATCGAATAGGGATACGGTGCGATCATCTTTTCATTGTGAAGACGATGCATCCCGAATCAATCTTTTTCTTTCCATCCTTGGGCATAGGTTTTCATAAATTAGCCACATGCCTTACAATCGGTCGAAAACGTGGTTGTATGAGGCACGGTGCCACGGTACTCATGGTCGTAATGAGGTGATGTGGTCAAAGCATCACAGTTGACACAATGTGGTCATAATGGCTAGTCGACCAAACGTTATCGACCCAAAAGTAATCGAAGAATGTATTTGACATCCCATGTGGTCAAAGATATGGTCGCAAAATGTGGTCGTAGCCGACGCTTGAGCAGGTGTGGTCGTAGTACATGCTCATCTTCAATGTGGTTGTATCAGACCTTGGAAGTTCACACTCAGATGCTTTCGACCTCGTGGCCATATGAGACGCAAAAATGTTTGTACAAAAACTCGTCAAACACCTTGATATGTTTGAAAAGTGGTGTAGAAATCACAAAACAATTGAATCTAATTTCAAAAAAAAGAAGTTACATTGTTGCAACATTGTAAATATATAGATGCAATAATAAACAATGGTGTTTACAATATTTTTTCACAGCTCATCTAGTTCGAAAGAAGCTCCCAACGATGCAACAAGCAAAAACGCAATCCCATGATACAACAAATGATATCCCATGTGCAACAAATCACTAAAAGTGCCTCAATAATAAACTATTGTTGCAACAATTGAAAAGAATTACAGCAATATTCCAAAATAATTATTGCAACATCCAAACTCACATGTTGCAACATCTAGCTAGGGTGACCTCATACACACCCAATCAAAGATTTCGAGCACAGCAGGTGTCAGAGCTCTCTTGTGCGGCAGTGAGAAGCTCGCAACCCCCCAAGCTCAACACAAAGTCGAGCCATGCAGATCATAGGAGCATCATGGCCGGAGAGAGACGGTGGTTAGGTGTGCACGTGTGGGGGTCAAGGAGAGGAGGAAGAGGTAGGGGAAGGGGGAGACAATATTGGGGCATCCTCCGTCATAGTGGGTAGAGAGAGAGAGAGATTTGCAGCGTGTAGTAAGGAGAGAGTGGGAAAGATTGAGATATGAGGAGAGAGTGATACTTGATGGCTTGAGTTTCCTCTAGATTCCCTCTCAAGGCATTCTGATTTTGCTCTAGTTGTAGAGAAGGAGAGGAACAACTGAACTAGGGTTGGGAAAGAAATCGAAGCCTAGTTGGAAGAGGGCAACAAGTGGGGAAAGCAAATGGTGGGTCCATGCACACAGTAGCAATAATGAAGTAAACAGAGCATCCGATGTAGAGCACTCCGTTCAAACATATGACATGTAGCATTATCCATTTTCACATGAACTTTTGACGGGAGTCATGCGTTGGTGTGTACATGCAGTTGTGTGTCACTGAAAAATTTAATTTCTTTTTTAAGTTATTCTTTGTGATTTTTATGTCTTACAAATAATTTATCCACAAGCGCATGAAATTTATCGTAATATTTTACCTTGAAGTATTCTGGGTATGATATTTTTCTCAGAGAAGCTATAAGTGTAGGAATATTAAGTTCAATAAGTATCTAAATATCATCTAGACTTTCAAGAGAGATAGATCACGATAAATGATGGGATATAAATCACATGCCTGATACGATCTAAAAGTAGGTAGCTACTTGGAGTTAGTAGCTGGTAGGAGTAGAGGTGGGAATGGACTTGGGTTGTCCATGGATAATTGGATAGATTTAGTATTGGACCACAGTGGATTGGGTATAGTTGGACTTGCATATTTAGTTGGACCAAGCCTAATATAAAGTATGGATACTTGGAGCATTGTAGATTTACGTTGGGTAATCCAATTGGGCCTATACATATAGAGCCTAGCTAGTCTTCAGTACAATCAAAATAGAGCAAACGTAAATAAGTCTTCAATACAAGCGACGGTAGCGACATGTGTAGCTGGTGAGGTACAGTGGCCGTAGATCACATCCACACTGAGGGTGAGTGTCTGTGGCGACGCGACAGCGGCAACTTGTATCACGGGGCTTATGCAGATGAGGAGTGTGAAGTTACAGTGAGCGAAGCGGCCGACCCAGCAGTTGAGCACAACGTTGAGCCATCAATGGCATGGTTGTTGGAGCATGGGAGCATGAGCATGCGAGCAGCGGCCTCGGACACCTTCCAATCCCTCTACTAATGGCTCGCATGTTTTCTCTGTTTGAGTGTTCCATCAATTTCATTTTGTGTGTTTCATCTGTTCCACTCCAATCTAGGTGTTGGAGCATTGTTCTCATTCGTCAGTGGCATGGGTTCTGCGAGTCTTCAACAAGATGAGTTCACAGCGATGAGGGACTCTTGAAGGAGGCGGAGGCAGCATGGGATTGGCAAAGGTGACATTGGTGCACACGATGAGGCTCAACGGCAGTGGCTGCCCTTTGCAGTGGCGATGGAGCAACGAGCAAGTACTTGCAATGCCTACACTGTCATGTCCAATTGGATTTGGATATCCATCGAGTTTAGCTATTTGGATGTGGATAGTGTGTTTGAGTATGGATTGGATTTGGATTGGACAGATGTAATTTGGATAGTGGTTGGATATCTAAACTTTGGACTTGGATATCCATCCATTAGCAGGTCAGGTAGGGGTAGAAGTGAGTACTATAGTTCTTGTTTAGTGATCTTTTCATTATAGTACGAGAAAGCTATTGTCATACTATGGTTCCAGGTTAAATGTTATCATAAACTTAGCTTAACTCTTAGGGTGCAGTTGGACGTGTCCTAGAAAAGCTTTAGATAATACCTTATTCGTACACTACTACAAGAGTATAAGTTCCACATGCATATGATTAAAAGTGGCAAATCAGGATAATGCGCTAGTACCAAAGCCTGCTAGTGTGTATGCCCTTAGGTAACCTTTGGGTGACTATGTAATGAAGGCACTTATTTTGGGCCAAGTCTGCTAACCCTCCACTAACAGGTCATGCGATATTACTACTAGTTGGGTTCTATGTTAATCTGCTAATAAGACAATAGAGAATACTCAATAATGACCACTTTACTGATAAGTACTCATGCAAGATTAACTAGGTACACAGACCTCAGCATATACCAAATTACCAAAGGAGAAACTCCAGAACTGATGGCTCGCAGGCCCACTCTTGTCCTACCTACCTACCTAGCTACTTAGCGACTTCAATATCGCTACACTACCAAATGGAACGAGTACAAGATGGAGTGTGATGTGGTGGTGGATGATTTGATTCTTGAAGGAGGAGTGATGCCCCCTATTTATACCATAGGGTCGACAGTGTAGGTCGGTTGGTTGGTTGGCCAAAGTGGTAGGCGCGCAACGTGGCTTGATCTTTAAGTAGGTGGAGAGGTGATGTGGGCGACAGGTGTGGCACGAGGGCTGGCCTCTATAGTGGGGATGGCGCGAAGTCGAGTTGTGCACGCGCATCGCTCGATGTGGACTGACTTGGCCAGGTAGCCAGGTCGCACATGGACTGGGTAAGGCGGTGGTGTGGTCCTAAGTTGTGGTGATTGGGTCGGCCATCCTATGGACCTGGCTTGCTGGTGGCCCAAAGGGCCCCTCTTGGGCCTACCGATGCCATGCTGGGCCAGTTGGCTGGTCGGTGTAGGGTTTGGTTAGCTGGTTCTCTTGGTGAAATTTCGACTTCTTCGTTTTTTTGTTGGTTTTTCCCTCTTTTTGGCATATTGCCTTCAAAAGCATGTTGGCATACATACAACATGGAAATGTTAGTATAAATAGGTTTTAACCTACATAATAACCTTATTTTATCTTGCCTTTTGTATAGATTTCCAAGGTAAAAATATGGGTGTAAACCGCGTCAACAGTTGTGCCATGTTGTACTACGTTACAGTATTGCAATGCACCATGTTGCATACCTGTCCACAAGCTGTCCTTTTTTTTCCAGGTCACTGGTTACGCCATCGAAATCCGACCATCTTGCCGAAAAGAGCTAACGGCGATGCTCCGTTCCGAGAGATGACAGCTATATTACTGTATTCGATGAACTCTAGGCCCTATGTAAGAACGCGCGAAATTTTTTTATTACTGTGGAAATTAAACTGTTTTCCGTAATTTTGTTTTTACAAAGTTTACGTGTACTACATCTAGGAGAGTGTTTATGAATCTCGAGGCAAATCTGATATTCAAAAATTGCATGACTTTCAGGGAAAAAATCAAGTCAGGCAGCACGATAAATCTTCGGTGTGCCATGCAACGTGGCACGTCCACGTGGCCAACACCACAAACCGGGCTTCTTTCTTCACGCTGGTCAGCTCACTCTCCCTATAAAAAGAGCCAGCACCTGCAACTACCTTCCCCGAACGCGCATACCTCCATTAGAAAACACCAAGCCGCAGATCTATCCATCAAACGCAAGCAACCACTAGTATTTAATGGCCACTCAGGCCACCGCGTCCTCCCCGCCCAAACCTCCGAACGCCGCCATGCTTGAGCCGCCGTACCCGGACATGGACGCCGCGGCGCCCAACTCCAGCGTCAGCTCCGCGAGCAGCAGCGGTAGCAGCACGACCAGTGTTGCTGGCCGCTCCTCCACCTTCTCCTTCGACTCGGCCAAGACCCCATCGTCCTCCCCGCCGCGCCCGCACCGCGCGGGCGACGTGGCCTGGGCGCCCATCCGTGCCGCCGCTGCGCCGCTCGGCCCGCGGGACTTCACCCTCGTCCGCCGCGTCGGCGTGGGGGACATCGGCACCGTCTACCTCTGCCGCCTCGAGGCCGAGGGGGACCACCCGGGCGCGTACGCCATGAAGGTGGTGGACAAGCGCGCGCTCGCCAAGAAGGGCAAGCTGGGCCGCGCCGCCGCCGAGAAGCGCGTCCTGCGGCGGCTCGACCACCCGTTCCTGCCCACCATGTTCGCAGACTTCGACGCGGGCCCGGACTACTCCTGCGTCGTCATGGAGTTCTGCCCCGGCGGGGACCTCCACTCCCTCCGCCACCGCATGGCCGGCCGCCGCTTCCCGCTCGCCTCCGCACGGTTCTACGCCGCCGAGGTGCTCCTCGCGCTGGAGTACCTGCACATGATGGGCATCGTGTACCGTGACCTCAAGCCGGAGAACGTGCTGATACGGGCTGACGGGCATATCATGCTCACCGACTTCGACCTGTCGCTCGAGTCCACGGCGTCGCCGGCTCTCGAGGAGGCAAACAACGGGGCAGAGGAGGAGGAGAACGCGGACCCGACACCGACCTGTCTCCCGGAGGTGCAGCTCTTCCGGCTCAGGAGGTGGAGGCGTCGGGCCGCACCGCGGCCGCATCCGCGGTTCGTGGCGGAGCCGGTGGACGCGCGGTCCAGCTCCTTCGTGGGGACGCACGAATATGTGGCGCCGGAGGTGGCGCACGGCGGAGGGCACGGCGCCGCCGTGGACTGGTGGGCGTACGGAGTGTTCCTGTACGAGCTGCTCTACGGGCGCACCCCGTTTGTGGGCGCGAGCAACGAGACCACGCTCCGCAACATCGTACGCCGCCCACTCGAGTTCCCCTCCTGCCCCGCGCCGCACAAGGCGGACGCCGCGGCACGCGACCTGATCGCGCGGCTCCTGGACAAGGACCCCCGCGCGCGCCTGGGGTCGCGGCGCGGCGCCGCGGACGTGAAGGCGCACGCCTTCTTCAAGGGCCTCAACTTCGCGCTGCTCCGGTCGTCGGCACCGCCCGTCGTGCCGCCGCCGGCCGCGTTGCGCCAGCAGTGCAACAAGGCGGTGCCGGACGTGCCGCAGCTGTTCGATCACTTCTGAGTTGTTCTTTGCGGCCCCAAAGAAAGCATTTTTTTTGTTGCTCATCATCGAGACACGAATTAACCAGCTAGCTGGCTAGAATCCTGTTGACTAATTACCCCGTTGTACAACACTGTTAATTATTAATTAATTATTTAATTGCTGTGCCAGCTCGTAGCTAACCTTAATTTTGTCGGCATGATCGATATATACCACTGATGACTGGTTGAGCAACTATAGACGATTACATCGAATCGAAGGTCGCGTAATTAGCTGGCGCTAAACGCGTCTTACCGGCCGCTAGAATCTCGTTGATCAATTAGCCCACTAGCAGTGTTGTACAACACTGTTAACCTTAAGCAAATATTATATTTCAGATAGGAACGTAAAATCTTAAGCAAATGTATACTCCAATCCAATGTATATGTATAGTAGTAGCTTCAGGACGTATCCGTAAAAATCTGAAGCGAATCTACGATATCTTTTTCATTGCACTCGGAACGGAATTACTTTTACTCTAGGTTATTAGTTAAAGTTGCCTTAGCTTATTGTCGTTGCATCTTCCTCGCACGTGGATAACTAAAGCGATAACAATGCGATGGGCTTTGTTCTTTTCAGTTTATAAAAGCTGTTTTTCAGTTTTTCTATAATAACTAACTTTTAAACTAAATATTTTTAAAGATATGATTTACTAGTTAATTATAGTACATATTTTACCGACTTCATTTATATTGGTAAAAGCCGTATGTGAGTTTCTGCTACTCTGTAATCTCTCGCACAAACAGTCCAAAAACCACAAGCCGCAGCCAAAAACTATAAGTTCCAACAAAAAAGAACAGACCCAAGTGTTTTGTGTACATATGATGGTTTTATATTGTAATTGATGGATTTGATAAATAATATTAACTGATAGGAATCGAAGCCAAATATAGGCTGAAAAAACGGATTATATATATATATATATATGAAAATTACGTAATGCACCATGGTGCCTAGGCACCAACATCCGATACACGTGTATGATTGATAATTTTTTTGAGTTTGGGTATGAAAATGTTTTATACCCTTGATATATTTATGGTAAGTTAGTTTTGAACTCAGTTCAAACTAGTTTGAACTACTTTTGAGTTCAATGCAACTACAGTGAGTATATACCATAAAAATAGTTCAAACTAATTAAACTGAAGTTGAATTTAAATTTTTTCGGAGTTTGATATCTCAAATATACTTTTTTATGGGTATATGAAGATACCCACATCAAACGTTGCGAATCTCGAAGCAAATCAACGGGTATTGATATTGGTGCCTAGGCACCATGGTGCATGAAACACTCGTCCTATATATATATATATATATATATATATATATATATATATATATATATATATATATATATATATATATATATATATATATATATATATATATATATATATATATATATATATATATATATATATATATATATATATATACCCTACTCTATAATACACCAAAATTATCTTTACTACATCCACCCCCTCAACCACCCCCACAGTCATGCCTAATCTAAGTCCACCCAGATTTGTGTACCAAAGTAATCCAACTCCATACAAATGAATGGCCTGGATCTCTTCTTAAACTTTATTCTCTTACTCATTGAAGATCCTAAGGCCAAAATTATTTGGATCATGCACATCATTGAACCGGTACGCACCCTGCCCCCGCGCGAATCCCGCGCCTCCCCACGTTCTCTCCTCCTGCTGCTCCTGGTCCTCGTACGCTAGGGTTTGGCACGGCGCGGCATGGAGAACCTGATCCTCGCCTCCTGCTCCGCCTCTCCCCGCCTCCTCCTCTCCGCCGCCCGCCGCCGCCTCCTTCCCTCCCCACCCCGCATCGCCTTCTCCCTCTCCCGCACCGCCTCCTCTTCCGCCCCCACGCGCCGGCGCCTCCTCCTTCCCTCCCCACCCGCGGCCGCCGCCTCCTTCCCTCCCCACCCGCCGCGGCCGCCTCCTTTCCTCCCCACCCGCCCAACTCCCTCCCGCTCAAGAACCACCTCCTCTCCCTCCTCGGCGCCCGCAAGGAGTGGCCGCCGGACCCCTCTCTCCTGGACATCAAGAACGGCGCCTCTCCTCCGCCCCCCTCCCGCGCCGCTCCTCTCCTCCGCCCCCCACCCCCGCCGCGGCCGCCGCCGACACCCCCTTAGCCACCACGCCCACCCGCGCGCGCCCCACCTCGAGGAAGAAGGTCGGGGTGTGCCTCAAGGGCAGGGCCCGTGCCGAGGCGGAGGAGGCCGCCGCCGCCAATCTCGAGGAGGAGGCGACGGGGGTGGCGCCGGAGGCGGACGGGCTAGGAGAGAAGGGCTGCAGCGCCGCCGCACCGCCGCCGCCTCCTCCTCCCCCCACCCCTCCGCTCCGCCGCCGCCTCCTCCTCCCCCCACTTCGCTCCCCGGGGGGCCAGAGCGACGCACACCCACCCACCATACCACCACCCGTGCCCATGGCGCAAGGTGAGTCCACCCAGCAGTGTCCCTTCGTGCTTCCTCTGGTTTTCGGAGTTCACGGTCGGGTCGTTCGCTCATGGGCCTTCGATTCTTGGCAGCACGGGACCCGGAGCTGTTCGCGGAGCTGTGGCGCGCCTGCGCGGGGCCGCTCGTGGAGGTGCCACAGACGGACGAGAGGGTGTTCTACTTCCTCCAGGGCCACCTGGAGCAGGTGCGTGTTCCGGTGGTGAATTCTTTGCCTCTGCAGTGCTGGGTTCTTGGTTTCTCTTCTGGGTGTTTGTCTGTTGTTTGTTCCATCACGAGTGGCGCGCTTCTTGCTGGTGCGTGTGGTGTGGTGGTGTAGCTGCAAGAGCCGACGGACCCGGCGCTGCTGGCCGAGCAAATAAAGATGTTCCAGGTGCCGTACAAGATCCTCTGCAAGGTCGTCAACGTCGAGCTCAAGGTAATCGCCGTCGCAGCGGAGGAAACGTCTCGCCGTTTCTTCCCTTGCTTTTGGTGTGAGCTCGTCGTAATTTTCTTTTGTTTGTTTGTGGTGCAGGCAGAGACGGAAACGGACGAGGTGTTCGCGCAGATTACCCTGCAGCCGGACTCGGATGTGAGTGGTGACCACCCACAGTTTTGTTGTTCTTCTCTGGTTTCCAAATGTCAAGTGTGCTCGCCGTGATTGTGGGCATATTTTTAGGCTTCCTGAATTTTGGATTCTGTTTAGGAAGTCCAGGAATTTGAGATGCTTCCGCATCATCTTTTTGCGGAAAGTAATTTACTGAATGTGAACTCACATTCAGATAGTGTACCCTGTGGATTTGTCTGAAAAAATAGTGGTTTCTGTTGTTTGCAGCAAAACAATCTGCCCACAGTACCTGACTCGCCCCTGCCGGAGTTGACGAGGCCTGTGGTGCACTCCTTCTGCAAGATCCTGACACCGTCCGACACCAGTACCCATGGCGGGTTCTCCGTCCTCCGACGGCATGCCAACGAGTGCCTACCGCCACTGGTATGCCCAATTCTCGTGTTTTTGGCAATGCATATGGTACGATGAAGTTATAATCCTTTTTGTTTGCTATTGATCAGGATATGTCGATGCCGACGCCAACTCAAGAGCTCATCACAAAGGACCTTCATGGATCTGAGTGGAGGTTTAAGCACATCTATAGGGGTATGCAAAAAAATTGTTTCTTTTTAGTTATCTGCTGAATTGTTCTATAATCATTTGACTACAGATTAGTAGCAAAATTGTACTAGCTTTGTGCCTTCTGGTGCTTATTCATAGTTTCATACAATTCTTGGTTGACTAGGCCAACCCCGTAGACACCTTCTGACTACCGGATGGAGCACATTTGTCACATCTAAGAAGCTGATTGCTGGTGATGCGTTTGTTTACCTAAGGTTAGATTTCAACTGAACTATAGTGCCTATATTTCTCTTTAACTCTTCATGCATCAGGAACAGGTTTGTGTAGATGTTCATACGAAGTATGTATTACAACGCACCATGTTTTGTTCTTGTAGGAGTGAGACAGGGGAGCAGCGTGTTGGAGTTAGGCGCCTTGTGCAGAAGCAAAGCACAATGCCCCCCACCCCTCCGCTCCGCCGCCGCCTCCTCCCCCCACCCCGCGCCGCCGCCTCCTCTTCCTCCTCCCCACCCCACGCCACCGCATGGCAGAGGTTCTTTCATTTGACCTTGGTCATGGTATTGTTTATTCACATTGCATACAATGTATTTAGCTGTTGCCATGCTCTTTTTGCAGATATTTCGAGGACTTGGGCTTGAGTATGACATGTCCGGGCTCACGTAAGTGCATGGTTAAAATTTCGGCATTCATGACATCATGTGTATCATTTGTACCATCATGACTTAAAGATTGTAATGCAGCGGGAATACAATGGACAGCCATAGGCTCATAACACTTGCTGGACACCAAGGCTATGACAAACAAAATGCTCTTGTAGAAAAATTATTCCTCAGTTATTTTGTCCAGGGAAAATATATTGGTGATAGGTGAGTATGTATTGACTATTGAACTTGTTGGTTGTGGGAATTATTTTACGATCTTTTTGCATCTTTCTTTTTGTTCTTACCTTAACCCTGCATTTTCTGTAATTTATATTTGCGCTAGATCATTGTTGACCTGCTGCATGTTATTAACGGGGCAATTTAAGAAATAATACGAGATATCCATAATAAATTTTCTAAAGCTCCCCGCCGTCGAGGAAAGAGAAACGACGACGAAGGAGCGACAACATGCGGCGCCAGCACGGCAAAATTGTGGGCGGCGATGGTGGGGCCAAAGGACTACACAACGGTTGAGATAGGGGAGGAGGGAGCGACGTCCGGCCGTGGAGCAGTGGTACCGGCGAAGAGCTGGGAAGAGGGAGGAGGAGTGATGCTGGACTGCGTCGGGGTGCAGTGGAGGCCCGCGTCAGCGGGGTCAACAGCGGGGGTTGCGGTGCCCAGCGGTGGCTGGAGGGCGGCCCAGGGCTGCGGCCGTGTCGGGGACGTGTTCAACGGTGGCCACAGCCAAATCCATCCAATGCCGGTGGTCAGTCCCTACTGCTCACAACCCACCCTCCTTGGTCATGCCTGCAGTAGCTGTGATTACCGCCGATCTGCTGCAGCACTGGCACCAAACTTCTTTGCAAGACCGCAAGCATCAATCATTCACAAGGTGATAGCTTTTTTCCCTTCCCTTTCTCATGGCTGTCGATATTGATTAATTAGGTGTGTTTTGTCAACTAATCTTGGTTAGAATAAAGTATTTCGATTCTGTTCAGATTGAGGTAATAAGCTTGTCGCTTCAACAAATACATCTTTGCTCCGGCACATGGTTAAACTCTAGAGTAACGTTTGAAATTGGTTGAATTTTCCTTTTTGTTAGCACCAGTTCAAACTGACGAAAACATGACATGTCTTGCTAGATATAGTAAGATTCATTCTAACATTAGTAAAGCTAATGATTGAATTGTTTCGTCTTCTTTCCTTGATGCCCACTTATTGAATATTTGCATGCCCTGTTGCAAATCAACTCACTAAATGTTGTAGTTGCTTGCACAGCTGATTTGTTAAACCACTTCTAATTTTATATCCATGTCATGAATGCTGGAGTTGTTGTCCCTTGGGGCTGTCTTCATGTTTAGATAAAAGGTTGAATATTTTGTTACTGCAACTTTCGTGGTACTGCTGCAGAACAACACATATGGTTCATTACCTTACCACTACATCAGAAGTTTATGCTTTACCAGTGCCTTACATAAAAACAGTCTTGTTCTTACTTCACTGTTAGATGTTGTTAGGATATAATTAGCATCATCTTTAATTCTTTGTTAGCTTCCTGTACATTTTTTACTACATTAATTTATTTATTATCCAAAGAGAGCAAAGTACTACAACCAGTATTGCTATCATTTGTAGAATGTTTACTGAGGGCCAAACTATCCTGATCCTTTTAAGCATTGTAAGTTCTCATAGTCTTTTTGCCTCAGTAACATTTTAAACTCAGTGAACTCACTTTTTTTGGTCAAATAAACATCATGTCAAATCATTGGAGCAGTGATTATGAAGAAAAAATCTTACTGGAGCAGTGGAAAAGAGAAGAAACTCTGCATTGTGATACAGTTCAGGCTGGCTGCAAATATCTTGTGGTCTTTGGGGTGGACTCAATACTGTCCATTCCATGTAAGGGACAGTAGGCTCCTGCTCTTCTGAACTCTTTATTTAAGGACAGTAAAATGCTATAGTCTGAACAACAGTACTTACACAATGTTAACATGCAGGTGTGTAGAATACAGAACAAGACCACAAGCTCAAAATTATGACTAGAGGCCAATTGGAGGTCTAAACTCTGCTGAGATCCTAATCTGTTCTGTAAGTTTCAGAACAAGAGGGTGTGCAACTGTTTTCTCTTTCAGAAACATAAGCTATACGAAAATTCTTTAATCTTCTGCGCACAAAGGGCAGCTCCAAGCCGACCTCTCTGTCGAGATGACGACCACCAATGCGATATTACTCTTATGCTTGCTCCAAATAAACTTTGCTATTTCAGATATCAGCATGCTCCACAAGATGTTGATTCGGCGTTTCTTAGTTCACCAGAGGCATGTACTCTGCCATGATTGCACTTGCACGAATCTCTGAATCCATGTAACTCTGGTATGGCATCACGATATGGCGAAGTGAGACATCAATTAGCGCAATATCTCTACCGAACGAACTAGAATTTTTTTCTGATCATTAGCGGATGGATTAAATAGAAGGATGAGGAGTTGTTTACCCGTAGCCGATATTTGTATACAGCCTATGCTCCAACTCCAGCCAATGAAAATAACCCACAGGAAGCTCCAGCCCACTGCCAAAGAAGCAACTTTGCCTGCACATCGATTGGAAAAGGCATCACGTCACTACGTTATAAACAAAGGAAGAACTGTTTGAAGCAAAATGTTTCTGATGTTTTACATCATTTCAGCATAATAGACATAAAGCTACTTCTATCTAGGCACACATTATTTGTAAAGAAAACAAAGCTGCGGTTGCACCAGATCGATGCTACCATATAGATCATGGTACAGCCGTGTATTGTTCAAGCTGCCAATAAACAGACTGCAATATAAAGAGAACAACCTTTTCAGGCAACTGTCCATTGAAGCACAACTGCACAATTTCGATATAGTGAACATGGATAAACGAGTGTGGAAAACAAATGGAGTCCATTTTTGTTAGTACTCGTCAACAAAATATCTAATAATATATTATCCACAATATCATATGGCATACAAGTCCATTCAGAAATGATAGATTATAAAACCAAAACTTAGCTGGCAGTGGCACATTCCCTTGATGAAACAGTAGGGAAAATACTGGCCAAACAAATTATTTGACAGTACGCACCTCATAAGTCATATTGTCTGGATCGATGCCATCCTCCACTACTACCTGTACATTGGCAGGATAGATGAAAGTACATATTGACTGAAACTATAATTGCTGGAAGGAAATACCTGAGGACATCTGCTTGCAGAAGTGTTGCCACCATTGGATGTTGAAGAATTTATTGGCTTTCTTCCTAAACAGGTGTTTTGAAACAACATATAAGCATTTACCAGAGGAAACATATTGACTTGTATTATAGAAGAGTTCCAGTAGACAATCAACCACCTTCTGTTATATTGACTTGTCTATGTGATAATACTCGGAGTCCCTGATAGCAGAAAGCCAAAATACATGACCTACATTTAGTTTTTAATTTGCCTTTAAATTAGAACTCGCTTTTGAATTTTCATGTTTTGATGATGCACTCTGTTGGTTATGTGACAAAAATATTTGGTTATACAATATATGAGACGTGAATCTTAATGAATCTGATTGTTTGTTTTATTTTTTACAAATTTTATCTTGCTTTGTATTTTATCGTAGCGTTAGCACGGGCACACTACTAGTATATATAGGAAGCCTCTTTTCTACTCCTGGGTGTAATTACACCCTATATCGTATCTCACAACATAGGTAGTATCTCGCGTAACGGAGAGTATATACGTGTAGTATACGGGTATTTAAGACTATATAGGTGGTATGAACAATTTTTCAGAGGTGGTATGCATATTTTTTTGACATACTCCTTTTATGTACGTATATAAAAGGTATTTATAAAATACGCTAAAAACTATGGACTTCCTTGCAATTTTTTCGTGTGTTTCACATTGGAGTATTTTATAATTAGTATATGAGTATTCCTAAAGTGATAAAGGAGTATTTCAAGTTTGTTTAGGTGGTATATTAGAGGTGGGTGTAATTACACCCGGGAGTAAAAAGTATTTTTCATATATAGGAAGCCTCTTTTCTACTCCTGAGTGTAATTACACCCTATATCGTATCTCACAACATAGGTAGTATCTCGCGTAACGGAGAGTATATACGTGTAGTATACGAGTATTTAAGACTATATAGGTGGTATGAACAATTTTTCAGAGGTGGTATGCATATTTTTTTGACATACTCCTTTTATGTACGTATATAAAAGGTATTTATAAAATACGCTAAAAACTATAGACTTCCTTGCAATTTTTTCGTGTGTTTCACATTGGAGTATTTTATAATTAGTATATGAGTATTCCTAAAGTGATAAAGGAGTATTTCAAGTTTGTTTAGGTGGTATATTAGAGGTGGGTGTAATTACACCCGGGAGTAAAAAGTATTTTTCATATATAGGAAGCCTCTTTTCTACTTCTGGGTGTAATTACACCCTATATCGTATCTCACAACATAGGTGGTATCTCGCGTAACGGAGAGTATATACGTGTAGTATACGAGTATTTAAGACTATATAGGTGGTATGAACAATTTTTCAGAGGTGGTATGCATATTTTTTTGACATACTCCTTTTATGTATGTATATAAAAGGTATTTATAAAATACGCTAAAAACTATAGACTTCCTTGCAATTTTTTCGTGTGTTTCACATTGGAGTATTTTATAATTAGTATATGAGTATTCCTAAAGTGATAAAGGAGTATTTCAAGTTTGTTTAGGTGGTATATTAGAGGTGGGTGTAATTACACCCGGGAGTAAAAAATATTTTTCATATATAGGAAGCCTCTTTTCTACTTCTGGGTGTAATTACACCCTATATCGTATCTCACAACATAGGTTGTATCTCGCGTAACGGAGAGTATATACGTGTAGTATACGAGTATTTAAGACTATATAGGTGGTATGAACAATTTTTCAGAGGTGGTATGCATATTTTTGACATACTCATTTTATGTACGTATATAAAAGGTATTTATAAAATACGCTAAAAACTATGGATTTCCTTGCAATTTTTTCGTGTGTTTCATATATATATATATATATCTCAAGTAACACCGGCGACAACACCTCGAACATGCATTCATACATACACGGCTTGTGGACATCCATCCAGGCCAAAGGGATTTTGATGCCATGCAAGACGGCAAAACGAACCGGGGCCCACATGTAAGAGAAGACGGTGGCGGGCCACGTGGTGGTCGCATGCAGGGACGGCGCGCCCGGCCGGGTCCTGTGCATGTTGCGCCGCTGCAAATGTGGCCGATGGATGGACGGACTGGACAGGTCGCACGCACGCACGCATTGCATCGCATCTGCATGTATGTTAGCATGTACTGATGTGCATGTCGTAGGGCTGTCACTCACGGGGTCACCGGTGACAGCTAGCTGGCCAGACTCACAGGAGAGAGAACCTCTTCGAGTGCTGGGCCTCACTCACCGGCCGCTTTTCGCCGCCGGTGGTCGCGGCCACGTCTCTTTGCGGGGCGGTGAGAGCCTGCCAGCCTTCCCAGCACGCGCCGTGTCTGTACGTACGTGTTCAGCTGCTCGATCTCGTCGACCCCAGCGGCCGCGGCCTCTTCCACGGGGGATCGATCGAGGTGCTGCTCCGCCGGCGCGCGGGCCCTCCCCGTTGACGGGCGGGTCGAACATCGCGTTCACGTTGGTACAAGATTTGAACCTTTGCGGTGAAGGGAATTAACCCACTCATATCCTTGCCTCCAAAACGTACAATGAATAGTTAGCTAGCTGGATAACAGTCTTACGTTGATCAGCGTTCATGATTTTTTTTGAACACGTCACACTCACACCACCTCATGCATGCAGTGGCGGATCCAGGAAATTTTTTTGGAGGGGCTGAAGTACCTTCAGCTCGACCTCAGTCCCTTCTACATTATACATCCATGGCTAAAAATTTAGGGGGGCTCCAGGGGGACTCCAAAGGTCCGGTAGCGGTAGGGGGCTCGAGCCCCCCGCCCCCCCGCTGGATCCGCCGCTGCATGCACGTATGCACTCACACACATGATATTTACAGCAGACTAGACGAGCAGAGCTTAACGATAAAATGATAAGTCACCGCTGGCGTTTCGCTTGCGACAGACACGTCGCTTTCTACTGAAAGAAAATTCTTCTAAATAAGACACGGAAAACTAAATCTGATGTTTAAACTCTAGTGGGCTAAAGATACAATTATTTTCACTAGCTACATAAGTAAGGCTTGGATCTAGATCAGCGTTCATGATTAAATCACCCTACTAGCGTTCAAGGTTTTCATGATTCAAGCTCGCAGCTCAGCTTTATTCCACGAACGCAAAAAGGGCTGCATTGTTCATCATTAGCTGGAGTGGCATCTGAATTCGCCATCGGGTAGCTAGGCCCGAGGATCTCATCATCGTCATCTTTACTGCCAACATAAGTGTGCTGTTTATTCGGTTGTTTTTGGTAAATACGATACATACAGTAAGTATAGAATTATTAGTTTGATAAATACAATATTTTATTAAAATGCAGTTCGGTATAGTATCAATAAATACTATATTTATCAAAATTACCATGAATTGTGAAAAACATAGTAACCTTATTAGTACACAGAACCATTGCACCAGCCCCTATGAAATTTGGCTGAATGATACTGCTACATATTACTGAACTATTGGTTTCTCTCATCTCTATGACTAAGGGCCTGTTTGGATCCACCCAGATTTTAAGAATCTGGCTTTTGGAAACTGGGTGGGATCCAAACAGACCAGTTTTTGGGGCAGTTTTTAAAATCTACCTACCCAGATTCTTAAAAACCAAGAAGCTGTTGATACCCAGCTTTTGCCAGTTTTTTTTTGCACAAATACCCATTTACCCTCATTAAAGACCACGCGCATGGCTGTTTAATGTGCTGTTCAAGAGCAATAAATGTAAGGGTATAATAGTCTATTAGCACCAATCATAAATGAAATCAGCTTTTAAAACTACTAGGGGATCCAAACACCTCATCAATTTTTGCTTAGAAATCAGTTTTTAAAAACTAGAAGTAATAGTTGGTTTTTAAAATCTGAAACTGATCCAAATAGGGCCTAAATAAAAAGGAGAGAGAGTGCCACGCTGCCGCTAGACAGTAGCCAGTACAACTACTTATTACTGGCCAAATGAAAGTGGAACCATGCCGTGAATGTGCCCAGTAGCCACCATCGGCAGCGCCGCAGTACAGCATGCAGCCAGCCCACCAGGCAGCAGCAGGCCAAGGGAATGAGGGATGGGTATTAGGCTTGTGTGGGCCGTGGGGGATGGCGTGCTGCCCTGAGCGTGAGCGCTCTCCTCAGGCTCCGATCTCTACTGCTCGCTCTGACACCACAGGTGATTCGGTTTTTACGATTTTCTTGGTTTTCAATCGGTTTTTTACTAATACACTGAACTCCACGAAAACCTGATTTCTATATACCATAAGGAATACCGATCAAACCAAGTTAACTAGTACGGTTTGGCATTTTTGATTCGATTTGGTCAGTTGTATGCCAATATGAACAACCCTAGAATAGATTGTCATGTTACACTAAACATTGTTTACCGCTGCCATAGCATGTAGGCATACATAAGAAGAATCTATCACTACTCGCCATCCTATACACCTACTAGGACTGTTCATTCGGTTGTTTTGGTAAATATAGCACACATGGTAAATACGGTATTATTAGTTCGGTAAATACGCTATTTTTTAAAATACAGTTTGGTATCGATACATTTCAATTTATTTCGGTACAGTGTCGGTAAATACCATATTTATCAAAATTGACGCGAATTGCGAACAACATAGCGACCTTATTAGCCTACCATAGCACCATTGCACCAACCCCAGCTGGCCAACCCCCAGGAATTTGGCTGAATGATACTGATACATATTAATGAACTATTGACTTCTCTAATCTCTACGAATGAATGAACAAGACAGTGCCACGGTGCCACTAGCTAGTACAGATACTAATTACTGACCAAATGAAAGAGGAGCCATGCCATGAATGTGCCCAGTAGCCTCCAGCGGTAGCATCGCAGCACAACATGTAGCTAGCCCACCAGGCAGCAGCTGGCTGTAGGGCGGCAACAGGCCGAAGGGGATGAGGGATGGGTATTGGGCTTGTGTGGGCCATGGGGGATGGCGGCCTACCCTGGGCATGAACGCTCTCCTCTAGGCTCCAACCTCTACTGCTCATCCTGAGACTATAGGTGCGGGTTTTACGGTTTTTAGTCGGTTTTTACCAAAAATCAAACTCCAATAAAAAAACCTGATTTCCGTCTACCATACCAAATACTAAATACGAGTCAAACCGGTATGGTTCGATATTCTTGGTTCGATTTGTTCGGTTCAGTACCAATATAAACAACCCTAACACCCATCGCTGTAGATAGACGGGAAGGCCTGCATATATGCCTCGAAAAGGAAAATTGAGAACACTAAGGGCATCCACAGTGCTCCACCATGGCTGGGTACCTCAACTCTCCAAGCCAGCTTGGGCATTCCATGTCAGTCCGATCGGTGGTTCCACAAGTGTCAGAGTAACTTGCAGAGGGAGTTGGTGCTTCGCTGACAAAGCGCAGAGAAGGAGCTTAAAGCGGTGGTGAAGCATTGGTGCTTTCACTTGGGACCACACCGACAACCAATTGAGCCCACCACACCTGGATTGCAAATAGTTGACGCCATGCACGCACTCTGGCCGCTGGTGCCCTCTCCGTCCCCATACCCATCGCCGACGCCGTCCCCACAGGCGGCAATGTGGGATGGTATCAGCTCTCTGTCTTCTCCTGCCGTGGTGGCGTTGCCGGGACTAGCGCCGCCGACATCAAAGACGTTCGCGGTGAGGGCGTTTGCGAGCGGGCGGCACGGCGGGGGTGCCGTGTCTAGCCTCAACGACCTCCTCTCCTTCCACCCCTTGCCCCCTCCCCTACCCAACCCCGCTGCCTTATCGGAGATCTCACCGGCTAGCCTCGACCAGGTCGGCTGCGAGGGACTTCCTCCTCAAGCGGTCCTACTCCTTTGGCTTCAAGCGAAACCTCATTGTGGAGGTCATGCCCACGGCCTCCCCACCCTAGTGCTACCTCATGGGCGCTGCCACCGTCGGTGGGGCCCACGGCCATAGCTTCTGGAGCAAGCACTGGCCATCCCTATTAGGTGGTGGGGGGCTCCGCCGCAGCCCGCGTCTTCTCCTTCCACTCATACCACTCCGCTGCCAGCAAGTTATCCCCCTTCACCCACTGTCACATCAGTGCTAGTGCCCCCTCTGCCCTCAAAGGCAGGTTCTTCATGTCGCTGGCCTCCGAACTCCTGTCCATCCTCGGCGCGGCATGGCAGAGCCGCACGGCTGCAACATTGAGCTGCTCTAGTGTGGGGACCCCAAGGCGCTACTCTCGGTGAACCTCCCTGCTTGCCCTACTGTCGGCGGCAGTCGGCGGTGAGAGGATCCGATCTGGCGTGCTATCTCTCAATGTGGCCTACGTGGAGATGGGAGAGACGGGAACACAATAAAGCTATCACATGAGGTTATATGCATTGTGGAAGGATAAAATTTCATATGTTAGTTTCAACTAACGTGGCACCATTCTCTCTCCTAAAACCATCATATAAGGGTAGCCTTACAATAGATGCTCTAAATAGAATGGGTGTCTGAACCCATAGCCTTGACCACTACCGCAACTTTCTCTGTCAGCAGGCTACAGAGGTGTCTCCCTGCTTATTGCATGTCTTGGACTCTGATCATAGATTTGGTCCGCCGAGCCTTCTATCGCTGTGCTCATTTGGGCTGAATAAGCCTGGCTTATAGCTGAATTTAAACTGTAGCTGGCTTATTTTACACTGTAGCTGATGGTGACTTATTTAGCATAATTAAATTTAAAAAATTACAAATAGAAAAACACATGTTAGCCCATCACGTATAATGCAAACAAATACGGGAAAAAAGCCAAAAGTTCAGAAAAAGACGATATTTATGAATAGTGAAAAATAAACTAGAAGCCAGAAGATCAAGCCGAAACAAGGGGGTGTATGAACATTCGGGCAAAAGCTAGGCACTTCTGTTTCTGATCGCTAGCTAGGTAGCTCTCATGGCATTTGCAGGGGCTAGCTGGCTACAATAGCATGGACGTTGCTGAAGCTATTTGGGATTTTTGGTAAAAAAAAATAGACCCCTGTAGCATGTAAATATCAAATCTAGCCCCCGGAACATCGTAATTCCGTTTCTAGCTCCCTCCCGACCGCACGTTTAATTTGGCGACGACACGTGGTAGTTGTGCGGTCGGCGATCGCACAACTGTACTGTTCATGCGACAAATAAGAAAAAAAGTAAAAGCAAAAAAAACCTAAAAAGTCAAAAAACACCCAAAAAAACAAAATTAAAAAGGTAGAAACTAAAAGCTGACGCTCAAATGATGTTGAGCCTAGATTTCTACAACAGCTTAGATCAAGTCAAAGTTTTGCTCTGTGTTGTTTGATGTCGAGCTCATCAACAGAATTTCTGATGAATTGTTCAGGTTGTCTGGCGTTCTCATACTTTTGATAAGAATCAGAACGCCCCGAAACATATGGTTCCGCTGTGGTTTTCAATCTTGTCAAAAAACTGGGGTGAAAATGTGAAAAACCCCAAAAATTTCAAAACCAAAATTTTTCCTTGTTTTTGCTGAATTTTTGAGTGAATTCGGAAACTTCCCTTTTGGGAAAGTTTCCCTCACTGCCGCTTTCCCTTTTCGGCCGGGCACCACTTTATCCCGCTGGCGCCCCGCCCATTTCCGCCTTCTCCTTCGCCCGGCGCTTGCGCCCTTTCCCGCTGGCGCCTCCCTTTTCCGCCTCCCTCTCGGGCGCCTTCCCCCGCCCCCCTCCGCTGGCGCCCCTGCTCTCCCCGCCTCCTTCCTCGCGCACGCGTGTGTGCTGCGCCCGCGCCGCACCGCCTTTGCGCCCGCGGTTTCTCCCCGCTCGCGTCACCCCGACACCGCTCGGTCTGAAGTCGGCAGAGCCCTCGCGCCACGCGTCGCCCCGCGTCTGCGCTGGACCCACCTGGCAGCCCCCGCCTCCTCCTTCTTCCGCGCACGGACGCGCCTCTGCCCTGCTGCCCCTCACCTGCTCCCTCTCCCGTCTAGTCGTCATTACAGCCGCCAGCGCCCGGTCACACCCGCATTTGCGCCGAAGAGACCCGCCAGCCCCCGAAGGATCCTTCTCCCTCCGCTCGGGTATAAAACCCCGCTTCCGGCTCCCTCCCCCTCCTTTGCTTCCCGAGCTCTCCCACCGCCCTCAATCCCCTCCCATCACTCCAAGAAGCCTCCCAGAGCAGCCAATTGAGCCCTCATCGTCCTCACCGCCGTTGCCGCTCTTCCCTGCGCCGGCGACCCCGTGAGTCGATCTCCCTCCCCATTGCCTCATTCCCCGATTGCATTCGCCTATCGCTCCCCTATTGCCCCCTAACCAATGTGGTAACCTTCGCTGGCCAGGTGATCGCTCGTGCAACCCTGCCGTCGCAGCTCTCCTCCGGCGGAAACCACCTCACCGTGGCCAGAACACTCCGAAGCTTCTCCACCGAAACCAACTCCGCCATCGTGAGCCCCTGCCCCCTCTGACCGAAAAGTCGCACCCCTTTTTATTGGATCGTCACCGGAGAGCTTCCTCACCGCCGCAAACCCGAAACCACCCCCTTCTGCCTCTAGCCTCCACCGCTGATCCCCTTGCCTCCCAAACTCCAAAAATGAGCTCCCCGTGTTGAGGCGCACCCGGCAAAACCTTCCCCGGCCACCGGGGGCCATTGCCGTCGCCGGAGTGTAGCCGCTCCGCCGCTCTGCCTCTCTGTCGCAAGCTCGCGGCGAGAGGTAGACGAAGGGGAACGTGGCCCCATCCCCTCCGCCCATTCCTCTCATCACCGTATAGCGTCGGCCGTTGGATGTCGCCTAACCACCGCCGTCCGATCCTCATAACCGCACCGCCTGGCATCCGTTGGATCCGCCCGTACCGGTTCGCCGCCTCCCCGCATCGGCGCCGTCCGTCCCGGCCACGCGTCGCCCATCCGCCCCGTGCGGGCGCAGCGCATATGGGCCACGGCCTCTCGGCCCGCTCCGCTCCCGCGCGCGCGCGTTTGATTTTCCGGCCAGGCCACACTGTAGCCGGAGGCCGGCCCAACACTGTTCACACTGAATTTCCCGGATTTATTAATTTCTAAAATCCCAGAAAATCCAAATAAATTCTAGAAAATCACATAAAATCCCAAAAATTCCCAAATTTCACCATTTTGCTCCAAATAATGTCCTGGACCCATTTTTGACCTCCATTTCCCCAATTTCATCCCAGATAAATTCCTAAAATTCCCCATTTGAGGATTTATGTATTTTACTCCTTTTTGAATAGTTTATTTTCCCTCGCTTGATTAGGCTCAAGCTGGATTTAATTATTTTATGTGTTTGCGTTAGTTTCGGAGATCCCGAAAGTTCAAGTGCAGTCTCAGGATCCAGGTGCTTCTACGTTCGAGCTAGCTGAGATCATCCGGATTGACGGCAAGTCCCAAATCCTTTGATCATATTGTATCCCATGATGTTTAATTATGTTATTTGCATTAAGCTAGTTCTGAAATGTTAGTTCAAAATTAAAATAAAATGTTTAGAATGACATGTTATGTAGTTAAACCTACCACCGACAAATGCCATGTTAAACTCGTAGCCATGCCTTTGTAACCCTAGAATTAATTATCTGTTATTCTAGATAATTGTAGGCTATTATTATCATGCAAAGTCGTTACACTAATAAGGTCGTGGCTGCGGGCCAATAGAATTTGCAAACCCGACTCTAGGGTAGGGTGGTATGGGACACCGTGCCCTAGAGCGGAGAGTGCCGGCGTGCACAAGGTAGGGTAAGGGTTGGGGAAAGAGCTGTGAGTTAGTCTTCGCCCATCTCTTACCCTATGATTGAAGTTAGGGTAAGGGTGTTGTGGGAAGCCGCGAGACGGCTGTCGCCCACCGCTTACCCTAGGTTGGGTCGCGGGCCTGGCAAGGTTGCGGACCATGCGAAAATATAAGACTAGATCCTTACGCTGAGCAAATGACATGGTGATCGCTCAACCACAGGAGTTGACTTGTCAACACTGGTTTAGTAGCTGCTCAACTCGATTGAAACTCTACAGGTATGAAAAAAAGGCTTGGTGTCGAGAAAACGAGGTTAGGTAGGCCGCATTGCGGGTGCCTAACAACGGTAGAGTTCACTCGAAGCGGACGGGAGTTTTATTGTGCCAGTATATGCTGGACTTATGTGAAGTATATGCTGGACTTATGTGAAGTATATGCTGGACTTTTGTTGTAAGCATGCAATGGTATACTCTTGCGTGACACTCCATAACTGTTCATGCGTGAATAGTTGTGGAATGCCGTGTCCGTACGCGCCCCTGGAAACGGGGGCGTTACAAAATGGAGACAGTTTTACATACCCGATTATCAAATTTCCTTACAAAGATTCACAGTTACACAATTTTCCTTACAAAGAAGCGCAGAAGCGTCACCGTGCATCATCCTTCCATTAACATGGGAATTTTCTAACCATCTAAAATGAATGTGGAGGCTTCTTTTAACATGTTTAATAACGTCGTTTGGGATATCGACTCGGCCTTCAAAATTCAACCTAGACTTACCGATTTCTATGAAGTATATATTTATTAAACAGCCCTACATCTCAAAAAAAAAGGAAAAATATGTACGCAGGGATGTTTCATCTCCAATTTTTTTTAAAATAATTTATTTTTTATTCAAAATAACAGAAATATACCTATACAAATTTTTTTACAGGAGTGACCTCTAGTCCCTGAGCCATTGGACGACTGGGACCTATCGCCCAACAGCTGCGCGACAGGCAGGCTATTCGTGAGCCGTTGGGTGACAGGTTACAGTCGCCCAACGGCTCGGCTACTGGGACCTATCGCTTAACAGTTTGGCAACTACAGGTCAGGGCTCACAGCTTGATGGAATCTTATAACGATACCTTGTCAACACCATTGAATGCAACCGAATCTTTGTTCTATGGTACTCCCACGGTGATTCGTGCTCGTCATATGCATCAATACCCCTAGCATCAAACTGATTCTATTCCCGTGGGATGGGAGCTTCGTCCTCATCGGAACTGTCCTCGTCGTCCTCCTGCACAACTTACTCTTCAGCCCAAGCTATCTGATCATCGCTCTCTATTTGATGTACTATGTACTCCATAAACTCTTCTTCATGAGTTTGTCCTTTAAGCTCACATGCTATGACCCTTCTTCCTCTCCTCCATGTACCGCATCGGTCTTATCACGAGCAACTTTCTTCTCTTGATCAACTGAGCAACAAAAGTATTTACTAAATTTTTATTAACTATAAATTTCTACGGATGCTTATTATGTACGTAATATTGACTAAATTTTTTATAACTATAATTTTGTATGGATGCTAATTTTCTATAACTATATTCATTAAATTTTCTACAACTACAAGTTTCTACGGATGTTACTTTTCTATAACTATATCGACTAAATTTTCTACGACTATTTACTTCATGCCAAAGTTGTATTATTCTTTTTTTACAGCTATAATTTTCTATGGATCCTAAATATACACTAAGAAAAACTATTTACTTCATACAAAAAATATTGACCACAAGATGAAGAAAATTTTACCTAACATAAATAGCATAACCTCTCCCTTTTCCTCTCCATCTCCTCCCCTCTCTTTTTCTTCCCTCTCCTCCTCTCCTTTCTCTTCACGGCATGGCGACGATGGATGAAATGGGAATGGCATCGGGGGCTTGCCCGGGCGGCCGATTTATATGAGTCTCTAGTCGCTAAAGGGTTGGGCGACTGGTCTTGCCTGTTGGACGACTAGTTGCAGTCACATGACTATTCAGCAACTGCAATTATGTCGCTCAACGGCCCACGGACAGTCTACATGTCGCGAGACTGTTGGACGATAGGTCCCAGTCGCCCAACGACTCGGCGATTGAGGTCATTCCTGTAAATTTTTTTTGTGTGGATATATTTATGTTATTTTGAATAAAAATAGATTATTTTAAAAAATTCTTTGATTTCCAATGTGAATAATTTGATTTTTTCTGAGATCTCACGTGTAGGGGTGAAAATGGATCGGATAGTTTCCGACCGATCCGGATGAAAACAAATACGGATTGTGTCGGATCGGATTTTCTTCGGATAATTCTCTAATCAGAAACAAATACGGATTTTTTTTTGTCGAAAACGAATACGAATGCAGTAGACCTGATATCCGGCGAATACGGATATGAATACGGATTATCCGGATAATACAGAATCGGATATCCGGGATTTCAACCCAACATTGCCCAGCCCAACCAACCTCTCTCATCTCCTCTGCCACTAGCCCACTAGCCTAGCCAAGTCATAAGCCTCTATTACCATTAGGCATTAGGTTCCCTAGTCGTAATAAATTATAAACACCACTAACAAATATTTATGTTTGTTAAAAAATAAATTTAGTATTGTTGGTAGATTAAAATTTGTACCAATTAACTTAATGTACTGCCGTTTAAATCATTTTAATGCAAATTTAAATACTTAATTAATTTATTAGTCACATGTAAATGGTAGAAATTCATTCAGAATTATTTAGGACTTTAGAAAAAATTAACTGTCATTTAAAGATTTAAAATATGTACAATGGTATGACTATTATGGATAAAAATACTTATGCCTGTTTAGATTTCATAAATGTTTTGCCAATATAAATTATTTATGTATTTTCATTGATTTTGGATGTATAGTTTAAAGGGTTTTTATATTCTGATAAATATTTGTGACCGTATTCGTTTCGATTTGTATTCACTTTGTATATGTATTCGATATTATTCATATTTATATTCGTATCTAAGGTATCCGTATTCGTATCTACTTCGAAAAAATAAAAACAAATACCATAAAGATAACACGAGCCCAGAACCGGAAGGGTCAGAAGAACGCACGAAACCAAAACCCTAGCAGAGCTCCACCGCACCCACACCGCACCGCGCGCACGCCGCCTCCGCCGCCTCTCTCCAATCTCCGCATCTCCCCTCGCCGCCGCCTCCACACCACGCGGGCGTCCCCCTACTCTCTGTCTCGCTCGCTCGCACGCACGCACGCTCGCTCTTGCGGAGGATCTGAAGGTGTATGTAAGAGAGGATGGCGCTGGCAATCCCGATGGAAGGCATCGAAGCGCGGGCGCGGGAGCTCGGGGTCGACCTCTCCTCCGTCGATCTCGACACCATCACCGTACCCGCTGGCGAGGACTTCGGCATCCTCAGGTAGGCCACCCGCGCCGCCTCTCCCCGCTTCCCGATCCGTGTCGTGAACGCAAGCTCATGCTGTTATGCGCTTGTGGTAGATGATTGCCTTGCTTATTCCATTTGCATAGCCTGCTCTTGTTTCATCCGGATGCAAGCTCCTGCTGTAGGATTGTTAGATTTCGTGCAATGTTGATTTGTTTTGTGTCACAGATTCTAGTGGTAGTAGGTTTGAGCAAAACGTTTGCTTAGCTTAACTGGCTGGATTTATATGTTAACTAGTTTCTGGCGTGGTTTTGCTGGCACTTGTGCTGGTTGTGTCATAGGCGCAAAATTTTATGTTAAGATTTACATATGTTGCGGTGCTAATCTATCTACCCGTATACACGAGCGTGTGTAATCCTAAAAAGAATCTAATACCATGTCTAACTAGGTTCTGATATGCTGTTATCGCTATGTAATTGTTCACAGCTGCAAACATGTGTGTCGGTTTTGGCTGGTGTAATTGGTCTTTTGCTGGTTTAATGCGGTGCCAATATTGTTATATGCCACTAGTTTTGTGGAGTATGGTATAGTTTGCTAAATATTAGGCTAGCTACATCAAAGATTAAGCAGGTTTGAAGTGAATGACTATAATACCTGTCTTGCTCAACTAGTTCCATTTTTTTGCACCATGGAGTGAAACTAAATCTGAGGCGTTGTGGGACGGCCGAACATCAAATAATTTACCCATAGTTTTCATGGTCCAGAGTATTTCATTGATTTTGTTTTCTATGGTTATAATTTGCAGTGATGATGATGAGGTACTTCATAATGAGGAACCTCCGGAGATTGAAATGGGTTTTGCAAAAATTATTGTTGTGGACAATCTGCCGGTTGTTCCCCCTGAGAAGTTTGAGAAGCTGGAGAATGTCGTACACAAGATCTATAGTCAAATTGGTGTGATCAAAGAAGGTGGTCTTTGGATGCCTGTAAACCCTGAGACAAAGAAGACCTACGGCTTCTGCTTCATTGAGTATAATACCCCGCAGGTATTTTGCTTCTTGTCAGTTGCGTTTCTGTCCTTATCTGCATGATAGAATGAGTCAATGACTTGATTCTATTGCCTTTGCAAGCCATCTGTATTCCATCCTAAATAAAAGGTCATCCATGCCAAGGGAGCTCTACCCTGGTGAATGTTTGCATATGCAAGCGAGGTCGTTCCATCGAAATATACAAATGATACTTTTCCGTGTTGGAACACTGTCCTTTGGGATGAAATTCATATGCTTTGAGGACACCGTATGTTATGAACCGGGGTAAACACCACCAAGAAGATGGCGATATTTCCCTGATTGCTCTCAATAGCATGCGGTAGCCCTCTTATATAGATGGGCTCCCCCTAACAGATCGAATCTAATTCCAATCCTATCTCTAATAATATGGAAACTCATATCCTATCTCTAATTATATCCCTAACAATGGAAACTAATCTCTAACCCAAATAGAATATAATCTCTAATTCCTAATAATGAACCGACTAGGCCTAAGGCCCACGTCTATGACATTACACCCCTCCTGGACATGCAGCTCGTCCTCGAGCTGCTAGGTAGCGGTCATGACGTCAATGGAAGACCTTCGACGCCGATGTAGAAGACGAACGATGGTGGGGTCTTGCAGCGGATGAAGACGACCGGCCAGATCCAAGCGGGACAAGGCTAGACGAAGTGTAGCACCTTCTGTATATAATGCCTGCAAAAGAAGTTTTTATTTTTTTTATTTTTTTGATTTTTTTTTGATTTTTTTTGATATATTTTTTTTCCAAATCGGTTTACAATCAAAACCGATCGAGACTAAAGTCTCCAACCCGACCCGACCGAGACTCAAAGACAGAGGTGTCGGCGACAGAGGATCTGCGACGGCGGTCGGCGGGTCGGCGGGAGCGGCGGCAGAAGTCAGTGGAGTCGGGGGCGGCAGTGGCGACAGCGTCGTCCTCGATCGGGAGCCGCCGGCGACGGCGCGAAGATGGGTTCCCGAGCGGCGGCCCAACTCCCGAGTGGCGACCCTGCTCGACAGCCTCGGGCGCGCGAGACGACCGCGATCGGGAGCCGGCGGCGGCGGCAAGAAGATGGCTCCCGAGCGGCGGCCCGAAGATCTCCCGAGCGACGGCGCGGCCGATCTGGTGCGGATTTCCCGAGCGGCGGCGGCCGATCTGGTGTGGGTGAGGATCTCCCGAGCGGCGGCGGACCGATCTGGTGCGGATTTCCCGAGCGGCGGCGGCCGATCTGGTGTGGGTGAGGATCTCCCGAGCGGAGCGGCTGCGGCTGAGCGGCGGCCGGTGCGGGGTGGATCCGGGCGGCGGGCGGAGGCGGATCCGGCGGCGGCGGTTCGGGCGGAGGCGGATCCGACGGCGGCGGCTCGGGCGGAGGCGGACCCGGCGGCGGCGGCAGAGGGGGCGCGGTGGAGGTGGCCCGGGCGACGGCGGCACGGGTGGCGGTGGCTCGAGCGGACGGAGACGGCGGCGCGGAGAGCGGCGAATCGGCGGCGTAGAACGCCGGATCCGGTGGCGGCCGCCACGGGATGGACTTCTGCTGCGGTTCCCGTCAACGGTGGCGGAGCCCCGCGGTGAAGACAGCCGGCGGCCGCGGACCGCGCCGACGACGATGACGGCTGGAAGCAGACGGCGACCTCGAGCCGCACGGCGTCGAGGCTGCCAGGAGCAGGGCTGCCGCCGACGGCGGCCGAGAAGGATTCCGGCGAGGCCTTTCGGCGGGCGACTAGCGATGGACGGAGGCGCGGCGCTGCAGCGATGGCCACTTCTTCTCGCCGCTGGAACGGATCTACGACCAGATAGAGACGAGAGAGGCAGAAGCGCAAGAGGCAGAGGATTGGCCTCGTTCTCCTCGTCGCCAATAGCCGGCAGATCAATATCTGCCGTCTCCTCTGCTCTGCGAGCGGCCTCTTGCTGCGCCTCCTCCCGCTCCTTCAAGATCTTCTCTAATACAGCATGCAGGTTGAGGAAGGCTTTCCCCAACCCTTTGATGAGGTTGCCGCTGGCCATCTTCTCAGCGCTAGCTTTCATTATGGCCAATGACTCGGCAATGGGAGGAATCGCAGAACCCATGGTAGCAGAAGTCGTGGGAAGGGATCGACGGCTCTGATACCAAATTGTTATGAACCGGGGTAAACACCACCAAGAAGATGGCGATATTTCCCTGATTGCTCTCAATAGCATGCGGTAGCCCTCTTATATAGATGGGCTCCCCCTAACAGATCGAATCTAATTCCAATCCTATCTCTAATAATATGGAAACTCATATCCTATCTCTAATTATATCCCTAACAATGGAAACTAATCTCTAACCCAAATAGAATATAATCTCTAATTCCTAATAATGAACCGACTAGGCCTAAGGCCCACGTCTATGACACCGTACAACCAAAAAATTACAAAAATGTGCTGATAGTTTGAGCCACCTTTTTCATTTTTTTTGTCACTGGCTCAATCTATGTCCATTTTAGCTCTCTATTTAATTGTTTCGATTTCTGTCAAATTATTCATGCCCATGTTGGATGATTGAAAGAATTGTTTGACATTGTGCCAGGAAGCCGAACTTGCTAGGGAAAAAACAAATGGGTACAAACTTGACAAGTCTCACATCTTTGCAATTAATATGTTTGATGACTTTGAGAAGTACATGAAAGTTCCTGATGAATGGACACCGGCTGAAATTAAGCCATACACTTCTGGAGTAAGTCTTTTGCTTTTCTACTCCCCAGAAGTCTGATTCTTTTCAGCAATTACATTTTCGACATTACCAGATTTGTCATGTAACATTGCCTAGTGTGTTGATATTGCACCTGTGTATTGCAGGAAAATCTGCAAAAGTGGCTAACTGATGAGAAAGGCAGAGATCAATTTGTCATCCGTGCTGGTACATTCACAGAAGTCTACTGGAATGATGCAAGGCAATTGATGCCTGAGCTTGTGTACCAAAAGCAGGTACTTGTTTTTCTTGGATTTACTTCTTGCTTACAGTTTGACTGAAAATTTAAGTTCATGGCCTGCCGCTTCTATAAGTAGAACTGATATCATATGTACACTTATCTTTTTACCAATTTTATTTCTTGCCAGTACTGGACAGATAGTTTTATTCAGTGGTCCCCTCTTGGGACGTACTTGGCGACGGTTCATAGGCAGGGCTCACAGGTGTGGGGCGGTGATGATAAGTTTGAGCGTCTAATGCGCTTTGCTCACCCGCAGGTATTGGTTTGTGCTACACTGAATTCTATCCAATATTTAATGTTGTTCTAGCTGACAGTGGCTTGTGACAGGTGAAACTGATTGACTTCTCTCCTGGTGAGAGATATTTGGTCACATATAGCAGCCATGAGCCCAGCAACCCTAGAGATACTCACGTAAGAGACTGTTATAGTCTTATAGATTTATTTTTTCTGTCATACCTTTTCCTGTCTTGACTTTCATTCTTAAACTTGTAGAGGGTTGTCCTAAATATCTTTGATGTAAGGACTGGGAAAGTGATGCGAGACTTCAAGGGAAGTGCTGATGAGTTTACTACTGGTGGAAGTATCGGTGTTTCTGGGGTTTCATGGCCTATCTTCAGGTGAAAACACCTGTGTTGTACTTTTTAATGAATGCCCGGATTTTCATCAAGTTGTCATAGTTGGATGCTTACAGTAGTTTTTGTGTGTTTGAAGGTGGGGTGGTGGAAGAGATGACAAATATTTTGCTAGGCTTGGGAAGAATGTTATATCTGTCTATGAAACTGAGACATTCTCCCTTCTTGATAAGAAGTCGTTGAAGGTAGAAAGTGTGGTGGACTTCAGTTGGTCACCCACTGATCCTATCATAGCCCTGTTTGTGCCTGAATTGGGTGGCGGAAATCAGCCTGCCAGGGTAAGTACAAATTTCTGCAGTGAGCCTATTTTAAGATGTTTATTCAATTAATGGTGAAGTCTAAAATATGTTCTTTGTGTTGAAAGGTGAGCCTTGTGCAAATTCCTGGCAAAGAGGAGCTGCGGCAGAAAAACCTTTTCAGTGTTAGTGATTGCAAGATGTACTGGCAGAACAATGGAGAATATCTTGCTGTGAAGGTAGATAGGTACACAAAAACAAAGAAGAGCACTTACACTGGGTTTGAGCTATTCAGAATTAAGGAAAGGGACATCCCAATTGAGGTCCTTGAATTGGACAACAAGAATGACAAGATAATTGCCTTCGCATGGGAGCCTAGAGGTCATCGCTTTGCTGTTATTCATGGTGATGGACCTAAGCCTGATATAAGCTTCTACTCCATGCGCACAGCCAACAACACTAGCCGTGTGTCCAAGATCACCACACTCAAGTCCAAGCAGGCAAATGCATTGTTCTGGTCTCCTGCTGGGCGTTTTATTGTTCTTGCTGGGCTGAAGGGTTTCAATGGCCAGTTGGAGTTCTACAATGTTGATGATCTAGAGACCATGGCAACAGGAGAGCATTTTATGGCAACGGACATCATGTGGGATCCTACTGGAAGGTGAGCTAATCACTGAATCAAGAATTTCTTGACATTACTGTTTTGTCAAATTTGCAAAATCGTGTGGAGACATCTCCAGAATAGCTTTTAGGAATCCTTAAGACATCCTCAACTGAAATGAATGAAGTTCTTAAATTTCCTCAACTCTAAAAACACGCTCCCTCAAGTTATATAAATGAAATTCTTAGATTCAGTTAGTATTAGATGCACTAAACACTTGGTGATAGTGTGTTTCAAGTGCCTTTAGATTGATTCCCTTCTAATTTTGTGGAACTGAAATGGTTTTGTAACCTTGCTTCTTGTTCAGGTATCTCGTAACTGCAGTTACCTCAGTCCATGAGATGGAGAATGGTTTTCAAATTTGGTCCTTCAATGGCAAGCAACTTTACAAGGTGTCAAAGGATCACTTCTATCAGGTAGCAACTTTACCTTGCTTCTTGTTCACTTGTGCTCATTTGGGCTTCAGCTTCTGGCTTCCGGTTTATTTTTCACTATTCATAAATTTCGTCGTTTTCTAAACTTTTGACCTTTTGTTGAGCTTTTTTGCCGGTTCTTTTTCCCCGTATTTGTTTGTATTATACGTATTCGGCTAACATATTTTTTATATTTTATAATTTTTTAAATTTAATTATGCTAAATAAGCCTCTGTCAGCTACAGTGCTTTTCAGCCATAAGCCACTCAAAAAAAGCCCAAATGAGCACCACGAATTTCCATCCTTTCTTTGAACGCACGCCTTGCTGTATCATTGTAATGCTTTGCCGTTTACTTATAACTGAATCATGGTACAGTTCCTGTGGCGCCCGAGGCCTCCATCACTACTTACTCCCGAAAAGGAGGAGGAGATCTCGAGGAACCTCAGGAAGTACAGCAAGAAGTACGAACAGGAGGACCAGGACACGTTCAACCAGCTAAGCGAGCAGGAGCGCAAGAGGCGGAAGCAGCTCCAGGAGGAATGGGAAGGATGGGTTAGCAAGTGGAAGCAACTCCACGAAGAGGAGCGGGCATACAGGATGGAGCTGAGGGATGGGGAGGCCAGCGACGAGGAAGAAGAGTACGAAGCCAAGGAGGTTGAGGTGGAGGAGGTGGTGGACGTCACAGAAGTTGTTGTTGCCTTCGACCTAGACCTGGAGTGAAGCACCGAAGCTTATGCTAGGCTCTGCTGAGGTTTTTTGGCCGTCGTATTGAAGTTAATTGTCATCGCCGTTGCATAATAGGCTCAAGAGATGAAGCGCCCAATTTGTTTATCTTTGTGCCGGTTTTTGTACACTTGGTCCATCAATTTACGGGTCATGTATTCGAAGATGAAATTTTGTGGTTGGAATGCTAATCGTAGTCTTTTCTGCAAACGGGGCTATTCCATTTCGTTGGCAATCTGTCGGGTCTTAGTTTGATCCACCTGTGATTTTCAAGGAGTTGTTTTCTCATAAACCAAGTACTTAACCAACACGACATAACATGAGTTGCTACGAATCGGCCGACGCGGAAACTCTGGAGGTGTGGAGCCCCAGGCAAAAAGCTCGGGACTCAGAGGAGTATGTCTTCGTGTGGACCATCACAGCCGCCACCGTCTTGTGGGCGTACGCGCCGGAGCCGTGGCTGCGCTGCTCTCCCTCGGCGTCGGAACGACGCGAAGTACCCAAGCAAAGCCAGCACGGCGCATTTCCCCCTCAAGTTGCAGTTTATCGTCCGATGGAAGGGACTGACCTGCTGTGCCAGTCTTAGAATTAAGTTTCCTTTCCTTCAACAAAATTAGGTACATTTTTGCAAGATAATCCAATGTACGAAGAAATGACATATTCGATTTTCTCCTCTTCCATTCTTCATAAGGTGTTTCTTCGCTATTGCGGAGAGGCGCTCTATTTAGGACATAATTAGCTGTGGAAACTGCCTTACCCCACCATGAGTCCGACATACCTGAACTCTGTAATATGGTGACGAGGATATAATAATCCTCTAATTATTACTTCATTATATTCTCTGAGTATACCCCTTATCGATAAGTGAGAGATTTCACAGGATAGTCATAACTTTTTCTATGACCATTCCTTAGTCGTATCTTTCTACGACCACTCCTTAGTCGTAAGTCTTTCTACGACCATATAGTCGTAAGCCTTTTTACGACTATATAAGTCATGAGTTATCCTGCGACCACCTCGTGGTTGCAGACCCTCCTGTGAACAATCCATCTCCAGCTGGCTTGTTTACGACGACTTACTACATCGTGGGCCTGTCTGATAAGGCAGTTAGAACATGCGCTTAATCCTAATAATTGCGCATGATCTCTCTTTGATAACAACTGCCGGACGACAAATGGACCACCACGTCTCTCTAACAATAACTTTCGCTAGTCGGTTATCTCCCGAAGTGTTGAGACGTCTTTTGGCATAGGACAACGGCCGTCGCTTCGTCAACTATATAAAGATTAACGCCAAAAAGAAAGAGATCGAACCCCATCAGATTAGGAGATAGTGCTAGGTATTTCGTATTACTCTTAGTTGTAATCAATTTCTCTGAGCAATAGCCACATAGGAAGTAGGGTTATTATTCTCTCAGAAGAAGGCCCGAACCTATATAAAAATTTCCTTGTCTTATCTCTGCATGACCATAGTCTAGTCTTCTAAGAGATTTCCCGAATCCAATAAATCATACGTAAGATCGGTATTAAAACACTGACATATGGCATTCACCAAGTCACAAAGAGTCCAGTTCTTACGTTCGGCTACTCCATTTGATTGGGAAGAATACGGTGGAGTAGCTTCATGAATTATTCCACTTTCTTCACAGAATTGACAGAATTCCTTAGAGATGTATTCACCTCCTCGGTCCGATCTCAACCGTTTGATTTTCACCTCAGTCTTATATATTTTAAAATATTCTAGTGCTTCATCTTTCGACTTAAGTAAGTAAATATAATAATACTTAGCCACATCATAAATGAGAGCAAATAAATAACACTTGCCACCTTTAGTTAAAATGTCATTCATCTCACAAAGATCAGAATGTATTAACTCAAGTAAAGAAGTGCCGTGCCTCTCAAGTCTCAACACTATGGAAAGATTTTTGAGGCTGCTTTACTTGCACACACACTTCACCCTTTGTGTCCTTCTCATACTTATAACTTGGAATTAAACTCATTTTACTTAACCGCTCTATGGCTTCCTAATTAACATGACATAAACGAGAGTGCCAAATATCATGAACTTTATTGCAATGAGTAACATTAAAAATGTTTGCATTATTGAAATCAAGAATAGATAAGCGAAACATGCCTCTACTTTCATAGCAATTTCTCACAAAAGTACTAAATTTGATCAACATGACCTTATTAGACTCAAAAACAAGCTTTATACCTTGCCTACAAAGCATGGACCCGTTGATTAGATTACGGGACATTGCAGGCACATATAGTACGTCTCTAAGGATGAGCGTCTTGCCGGAAGTGAGCTTCAGGCAAACCTTACCAATCCCACGTACTGTAGCAACGGCACCATTGCCCATTAGGATGGAGCCACCAACATCACCATCAAATGAAGAGAAACACGATTGATTAGCATAGTTATGTTTAGTTCACCTATACCAATCAATTGACGAATTAGCCATAAAGGCCTAAGGTACATACCCAGTTGAGATGGGATTGGCTATAGCCACATTGGCTTCTGGCTTACTTTTGTGCTGATCTGGAGATGGTCGCTTGCCCTCACGATCACGACACTTGTTGGCCTTATGGCCTTCTTTGCCGCACACGAAACAGGTAAGATCATCTTCTTATTCTTCATTGGCTAGGTCTTAAGCTTGTTCTAGGTATGTTTCTTGACTTTCTTCCCATTGCTCTTAAAGTTATTAACTTCCACTTGGTGGGTTTGGACATGGGACTTCTCATCACCGCTGGCAACGCTTCTCCACATTAACAGCGCCTGACAATTCATTGATTGTCATCTGCTCCTTAACGTGTCTCCGAGTGGTCACAAAGTCTCACCACAAAGGCGGTAAGTTGGCCAATGTGACATTTACTTGAAAACTCTCTGGCAGGAGACAGTTGTACTGATTTAAATCATGTACATAGAGCTATAGCTCGTGAAGCTGCTCCATTACCATCCGTCCCTCTACCATCTTGTAATTCAAGTAATTTGTAGAAAAGACTCATTCCCATTATCTCCTTTTGAATATTTCTTATTCAGCTCATCCCAAAGCTGAATGGTTCGCATCCTCTTAATGAGTTAGATTCTCTTTTTCCAAAGGAAGCACCGGAGGATCTAAAATGACCCAAAATAGTTTTAGATCAATCAACCACATCTTTGTCTTGGCTTGCCAACGCTTAAAATTAGCGCCATCAAATACTTCCAGTTTAACGAAATCAGAGGATGAAGCCATTTCAGCAAGAATTAGTTTTCTGGATTGTTAGAGATTAAGCAATTTTAACATTATTTTCAAATTAATTCCCGATATAAGCAATAACAGTAATGCATATGACTAATAGGAAATAAATGACATGAAGAAAATTTCTCTTGAGACTAACATAGCATTCAAGTCATTTAAAGAAAACAATATACTTAATTGATCAAGATAGTGGGAAATTGAAGTCAACATAGCACACATATTATTTAGTGTGAATTTGCTCTCAGTAGAGGAGTTACTCAAGTTCTCAACTTGGCCTTCTTAATTCTATTCAATATATCAACAATCTAAGTAACAGTCCTTTTATATTCTGCTAGTTTGTCAATCTAAACATTACTTCAGAGTAGTGGCTGAATCAATTTCATATTCTAATCTAAACATATAGCTGATATGAACTACTACAATATTAATCTATTATCGACAATATTCAGAACAGGGACAAAATGTACTATGGCTGAATCAATAGACCTCAGGCTAAAACCAGAACAAAACAGCAAAGAATATACACTAACTCTTGTGTATAATCAACAAACCAAACTAGCAGAATATATCTAAACTGTCACTATGATCTCAAATATGACTAGCTTCCTCATTGAGCAATCTTAAAAGCCCACAATCTATTATGCAAAGTATTCCCAGTGCTAGTAAGTATCACACATTTCAGAGATAATTAAACAAAGATATCACACTAATTAAACAAAGATATCACACTAGTACAGCAAACATACGCATAATTGGAATTAAGAATGTTAGGAACAGCTTACTGGGCGGTGGCAATCCAAGCCATCGAGACGACAGTATGGGCGAGGCATCGGCTCGTCGCGAGGACGATGCCTCAGAAAACTAATCACCGGCATATGCCAGATATCACTAGAGAGGTTAACGGAGATACAATATGCCCAACTTCACAAATCAGTAGTCGCCAAATTGTGAAGTCGAGATGCAAGTGTTGCCGCACAAAGCCAACACAATCTCTAATAGGATGAAGCAACTCGAGCACAGCATATCGATCATTTTAGGTTGATCATGGCCGATCAACTATGGCAAATCGACAACGGCAGATCGACCCTGGCAAAACGACCACGGCAAATCGATTATGGCAAATCGATCACGGCAAATCGACCACGGCTAGACAACCGCGGCTGGACGACCACGGCTGAACAACCAACAACCAAGGCTGATTACACTACAGAGAAACAGCAGAGCCTCGCTGGCGTAGAAATCATCGAGACCCCAGTAAGTTCGCTGGAGCAAACCACACATGAGACAAGGAAAGACCGCCGCCACTTGCTCTTAGATCTTGGTATGTTCTCTTGATTGCTCTCCATTGCCGTTGTTCGAAAGCTTTTCCATGGCTCAATTTTAAAGAGAAGATGGGAAAATCCGAAATAAGAGAAGGGAAACGGCGCAGCACCAGCCATCGGACCAAGTCCAGCGCAAAAAGAGGAGAGCACGATCTGACTCCTTCTCTCGGTTGATCGGCCAGCCGATCACATCCCCCTCCCTCATATCTCTTACAGATGGCCCCACACCGGGATTTCTTTAATCCAGAATTAAGGAAAATTTCCGTATTGCCCAACAATATGTACAGTCCCTTGAGTGGATTCTATCCTGTTATTCCTATTTGTACGTCACTTCAGACTTTGTTTGTAAAAATTATTTTTTGTTTCCTGGAAAATGGTGGAGCTAACGTACTAGGAACTGTGAGAACGCACACCCACCTCATGTAACATGCACACGCGCGAGGCACGGACATGCACGTTTCGACGGAGCGCTTATTAAGTAAGGCATATATTGCTCGTCGCAGAAAAAGGCACACATTGCTTACCTTACGCATCAAATCCAGGGATAGACATGAATGAATACCCTTACTCGTACCATCAGGCCACTGGCCCCATTATGAAAAACCAGTCTAGGTTAGCATAATGCAAGTAGAACGATACCCGTTGCAACACATGGTGCTCCATATGGAGAGGATTGGTTACAGTCCAATATTAACTGTAGCCAAGATATAATGTGAAGCCTAGTTACGAGTTATCCATGCCGTTTGATTCTTTTTCAGTTTTTAAAAGCTGTTTTTCGGTAACATAGTTAATTGTAGTACATATTGTATTAACTTCATTTATATTGGTAAAAATTGCACGTGAGTTTCTGTTACTCTGTAATTTCTCACATAAACAACCTAAAAATTATAAATCACAATAAAAAATCATAAGTTTTAGTTAAAAAGATCGTGCCTATACTATCGAATGTTATGCGACAATACTGCTATAATGTCTTTCAGAGTGTTGCCACAATGCCAAGACATATTATAGAGCAAGTTTAATAGTACAGATAGCTGCTACCTCCAATACATTTCCATGTCATCAAAAGATAATGATGCAGTCAACTCATACAATAAGCTGGCTCCAATGGTCTGAGTCAGCTAGCTATATGCATATACACATCAGCATATATCCTATGTGGAGGAAAGAGAGTATGCAAAAAAAATCGAGCCAGCATCTCCAATGGTTATAGCTAGCAACTAACTATAAGACTTCCACATCATCTATATAGTACACACTAAAGCTAGCATTCTAAAGAACTATCTATAAGGATAGCTATTTGATGCTTACATGCACACACAGAATTTATTGAGGCTGCCTCGTTTAGCGTTATAGACTAGTGCTTAAGGAAGAGCTGGCTCGATTTTTTTTGCATACTCTCTTTCCTACACATAGGATATATGCTGATATGTACATGCATATAGATAGCTGACTCAGACCATTGGAGATGCCCTTAAGCACTAGTCTATAACGCTAAACGAGGCAGCCTCTATAAATTCTGTGTGTGCATGTAAGCATCAAATAGCTATCCTTATAGATAGTTCTTTAGAATGCTAGCTTTAGAGCAACTCCAAGAGATTAGCCAAAAGAAGTATCTAAATTTAGTGATTTAGCTATTCTCTAAAATGAATCTCACCCAAAAAAACAAGACTACTCCAACAGGCTATCTAAACTAGAGGGCGCGCGGTGGGTCGCGTACGCGCGGGAATGGGGCGCAGCGTGCGGGAAGGAAACGCCGACCGCGCCAAGAGGCTGGATGGTGAGCAAGGTAGGCTATCCAAAAATAGAGAGCGAAGGAGGAGGGATGGAGAGCTACTAAATTTGGAGAGTCATTTACAGAGTCTATTGGAGACGTTTTTTCTCCAATAATAGCCAAATTTACCTTTAGAAAATGATTTAGCTCTTCTCTTGGAGTTGCTCTTAGTGTGTACTATATAGATGATGTGGAAGTCTTATAGTTAGTTGCTAGTTATAACCATTGGAGATGCCCTGATGCCTCCACAAGAGCTCTCAATCATTTAATACATACATAGGTATTGATAATTTAATACATGCATGGGTATAGCAATTAGTTCTATAGGTACATGCATAGATAATACCTCTTTTCCTGTGCTATAGCCTGACTCTTGCATGGGAGTCGGTTTGGCTCTCTCTCTCCTTTTCTCTCCCCTCCACATAGGACTATGCTGACATGGATTCCCTTATAGCTAGCACAGTCAGCCTTATTAAACTTGCTCTTAGAGCATCTCCAATGGGTCTATAGCAGCTATCTACAAGAGAGTCCATGTCATCAACTGTCCTACGTGGAAGATATTAAATGAAGAAAGAGAACGCAGCTCTCTACAGCTCTAGAGATAGTCTATAGCGCCAAACGAGGCAGCCTCCATAAATTCTGTGTGTGCATGTAAGCATCAAATAGCTATCCTTAGGGCATCTCCAACAGTATGAGCTAGTTACTAGCTCTAAGATAACTTCTCCAATAGTACTAACTTTAGCACATAGCTCATAACATAAATAGCCTCACATGACACTCTCACATAATCTTGGAATGTGTGTATGAGACTAGCTCTTGATCAAGAGATAGCTTTTCTCTCTCTTCTATTAAAATATGAAATAATATGCTTAGAGCTAGCTCATAAGTCACTGTTGGAGATGCTCTTATAGATAGTTCTTTAGAATGCTAACTTTAGTGTGTACTATATAGATGATGTGGAAGTCTTATAGTTAGTTGTTAGCTATAACCATTGGAGATGCCCTTAGGCCACCCATCGCTTGTGAATTGGACGGCGCAGTTATTACACGGAAAGCCTCTTCCTGACTGCAGCAGGTCCGAACCCCATAGCCGTAGGCCATAAGTTACGATGCATACCACACTATACATCATGTACGGATACATATATATGCGGTCGTGCTCGTGCACGCTCCATAGTCGATAGTATTTTTTTTGGCAAGATAATTGTCAATAGTAATTGATCGGATCCCCCGAGGGGGGGTGTTCAACGATGGAGGTCGTTGGTTCGGGGGCACAGGAGCAGTTGGAAGCGTGCGGATTAATTGTTGGTACCACAGCTCGGACGCGCGGGCCGAGCGCACGTCCGCGTCGCCTACATGCCGGCCGGCCGGCCGGCGTGCAACCGGAAGCAGCGGCCGTCCCGCCGCGGCCGACGAGACAGAGATGAATATTCAGAATCTAACCATGCAAGCAAGCATCACATTTGGAAACGTTGGGCCGCGTCTACGCGCTTCTCCATTTGAATCATAATTCGACGCGGTCCGCTTCTCAGGAAAGTTTTAGCCCCGCTAGTTTTGGCTTAAGCTTCTGACTTCTATTTTATTTTGCACTATTCATAAATTTTATCTTTTCCATACTTTTGATTTTTTTAGCATTTTTGCTGGTTCTTTTTTCTCGTATTTGTTTGCATTATACGTGATGGGCAAACATATTTTTTCTATTTTAATTTTTTTAAATTTAATTATGCTAAATAAACTTCCGTCAACTATAATATTTTTTCAATCAACTACATTGCTTTTTGTCATAAACCACTTTAAAAAAAACTCTTTTGCGCAGGGCTGTTCAGGGCCGCCCGCCGTGCGCAGAGGCAGCAGCAGGGTCGTTGGCGTATGGAGAAGTAAGATTGCGTGGCAAGGGGAGGCGAATCCTTGGATCGATGGCCGCCGATTAGCCTCCGGTGGTGGAATACCTACCGCGCGCGCATGCAAGCCACGCACTCGCCGAACTTGACCCACTGGCATCGGAATCGTCTTCCCTGCACTCTGCCGTTGCCATATCTCAGTCGTTCGTCCGGAGGCAACAAGGACCATCGTTCTCTCATCGAGCGCACATTCCCAGGCTGGCGACCACTGCAACCCGAACCGCCACCGCCGCCCTGTCAGAATCCGGAAGACTCTGGTTGGGAGGTTGCTGTGTTTTTTGGTGGATACCGCTTCGTCATCTGAGTCAGGCTGCTTCAACGGCCAGGATTTCTGTACTCAAGTCATCAAGGGTCAACATTAGTTCTATTAATGCTTGTTTACTTAGACCTTAGGGCATGTCCAATGGTGATTTATGAGCTAGCTCTAAACATATTATTTCATATTTTAATAGAAGAGAGAGAAAAGCTAGCTCTTGATCAAGAGCTAGTCTCATACATACATTCCAAGATTATATGAGGATATCATGTGAGACTATTCATGTTATGAGCTATGTGCTAAAAGTTAATATCATTGGAGAAGTTAGCTTAGAGCTAGTAACTAGCTCATATCATTGTACATGCCTTTAATGTAGAGTTTGTTCGGGGTTTAATTAATGTAACTGGCACTTATGTTAATGTCTGAGTTGTACTCAAATACGTTGCTGCCGAAGTAATGGACATGCCTTTGAAGATATTTCCTAGTTTACTCTCATTCTCTTAGTTTTTCCCTTTTCCTGGCTTCTGATCCCTGAGATTTCCACCGTTTGGTCGGATTCCTACCCGGGATCTGACACGCCCGTGATTTCGCCAATAGTGAACACAAGCGGTGTCCTCTTAGGACATGTACAATACAAGATGCTATATAAATGTTTAAAGAGAGATAATATAGCCACATCATCAAGCATCCATGCAAAAGTTATTTCCTCCAATGCAAACATCTCTTCCATGAGTGCTTAGATGCTATATTATCTATTAATAGATATAATTATACACATAAGCACCTACTAAGCACTGATGATTATTTAAACATCGATGCTTCAAAATAAGCACCTTATCTATCCTATGTGGCAAGAAAAATTAGTTTTTCATTGCTAAGCATTTCTCTAAGCGTCTGCATTGTACATGCTCTTAGCAAAGAGTTTCTGTTTTTTGCCTTCAAACCCCTCTCAAAAACCACTTTCGATACACCATCCTTTCCAACGGTGGCAGAGTTTGGCTTCTTAATTTTAGGTTTTTTGTTTTCTCTTTTGTTTTCTTCTTTATTTCTTTATATTATTTGTGATGATATAGTAGTTTTTTATTTTTTAATTGAATGACTCAGAAAAAATAGCAGATATTATAGTGCACTTTCAGCTAAAAGCTAACAGTCATAGCCAGAAACTGCAGTTTAAAAGCCGTTTGGAGCAGTCCCTCGATAGCACTTGATTTTGGATTCAAGCCAGACAACATTAAATTCTTCCTCTGAATTTTGCTATGATTGTATACATTGCGTCGAATTGTGGGGAGGTTTTTCTCTTGTCATTGGTCACATTGCAGCCGCCTTCAAAATTCTGCTGGAAAGATAAGATCGATTCTTTAGCAAAACATCACCGCTACTGTTTTTCTTCTTTGCCAAACTGCTTGAGTGGCGTGGTGAGGCTGCACCATTTCACTTACTGTGAGGCAATTGGTGCAGCCTAACCGCGAAAAGGGAGCATGATAGGAATTGAGATCCTCTGCCTTCAAAGGCAGTGACTTTGGGTCACTGACGCGTGGGCCCCACGAGCCGTGGGGCCCACGCGTCAGTGACCCAAAGTCACTGCCTTTGAAGGCAGAGGATACACGTCCGCATGATAGATGTGTCGTCTGCGTTCACATCCGTTCATCTCAGCAAACAGGACGTTTGTAAGGCCCCATTCTGTTGGCTGAGAAATAGTAGCTTATGACTAAAATTACATCATAACTGAAGGTGATTTATTTGGCGTAATTAAATTTTAAAAATTTAAAAATAGAAAAAATATGTTAGCTCATCACGGACAATGCAAACGAATACAGAAAAAAGAACTGAAAAAAACTCCAAAAAGCCAAAAGTTCAAAATATAAACTAGAAGCCAAAATAAGCGGGACGTAAGCCTGTGTGACTGACCGGTGGGCCCGGGGGCAGGGTGTCAGTATGGTTGCATATGACGAGAGAGGCAGAGAGCGGTATTGTGAGATGTGTTGTCAAAGTGTGGTTCCGTGATATATATACCCTTAAAAGTACGGTTCTATGATAGTTTGTCAATTGTAGTGTGATTTTGCTATTTTTTGTCATGTTAATTTGAATTACATTTGGCATTGCTATACTAAACCGTGCAGTCTGCTTGATAACAAAAAGTAAATATAGTGTTATACTCTGATACCCTTTATATGCAGCAGCTCCTTGGATATAATCGGAGTTTATAAGGTTTGGCATGAGCATGCACGGTATCAAAAACGAAATCTTGTAAAGAGAATTGAAATAATGACGATGAAATAATCACAATGAGAGAGAAAGATTTGGTAAAACCGACTGTAAATTCCTTAAGCACGATCTCAAGACTGTAAGGTATTGTCACTCTCTCACAACTCTCTTAAACTTTTGCATTCTTATCATATACAAAAATCTAGTGTTAAAGAATAATCTAGCCTATAATCCTCTGATGCACCTCTTGCTTTGGATAAATTGATTTATAACTTGAGTTTTCTATGGACATAACTTATGATTTTATATAATCTTCCTAGTTCTCCTCGAAAGTTAAAATTTCATCTAGAAATCTGTAGTATGATAGGATATGAGTTATCGTATTCAAAATGTAACAGTTTAATATGCAAAAGAGAACATCCCCACTTCTAAACAGTGCCTTGCTTGTATGTTTCTATAAGCAACTGGCATGAGCATGACCTATAAGAATCCGAAGAACAAAAACAGAACAACTAATCCTAATCAACGATCAAATGCATGAAAACACATACAGAAAACATCTTTTCTTAACCGGCACATTGGTACATCATAAATCTGCATGCAAGATTTCAACTTGCCCTTCCTCCGCCCCCTTCCTCCGGTCAATGCCATCCATTGGTGCAATCTTTTCTGGTAAAACAGCAGCATCAGTGGCGGACGCAGGAATTTTAGAATGGATATTCAAAGTTATACAAAAACTTTTCAGTAAAAAAAATATAAAGATCTACAGTAGCAATAGTTAACATACAATTGTTCGTACTAGGGATAATATATCAAATAATATAAAGAAATTACAAAACAATTGCAAAAGTTCACAAATTAACTCGGCGATGCTTCATGCCTTTTGTTGTTTTGAGTTTGAAGCAAAAGATTCCTCAATTGATGTTTTAGGTTTAATGAATAAATTGTATTTATCATGAGCTTCATTGTGGGCACTAGTAATTGCTCCAACATGTTTGTCAAACCTATTTTTATGGTTCCAATTTCTAAATCCTCCATTTACAAAACTATCTCCACTAGCACAATTAGTTTTATCCTTGAACAGATAACAAACGAAGCAGAAAGCAGCATCTTGTTCCACACTATACTCAAGCCAATTATATTGGTCAAACCAACTAGCTAAGAAGCGACACATACCTCCAATATTTTTTTTTGGAAAATCATGCGGCCGCAGGTGGAGTGGAGACGCCGGAGGGCGGAGGCACGGTCGCGCGGTCCGGTCGGCCGGTCGTGTGGCGCGGAGCCGGCAGAGCGGATGGCCGAAGGTGCGGTCGCCGGTCATGTGGCGTGGAGTCGGAGCCGGAGGTGATGCAGGCTACGGTGGCGGCGGAGTGGAGGGCCCGAGGCTGGAGGCTTGGTCGCCGGTCGTGCGGCGCGCTGGTGTGGAGCCAGACTGCCAGAGCCCAGATCCACCCTCCAGGCGGTGTTACGGACTCGCGGCGCCGGCGGAGTGCCGGAGCGGCCGGAGGGCGAAGGCGCGCTCGCCGGTCATGCCGGAGGGCGGAGCGGAAGGCTGGAGCGGAGAGCCGGAGCCCAGATGGCGGTCGCGCGGTGCTGGAGGTCGGAGGCGCGGACCGCGTAGTCGACGTGGGGTCGCGGGCTGCTGCTCGCCTGCTTAGGCAGCTCGGCTAGGGTTAGGGATTGGGCAGGATGGGATCGGATGGACTGGGCCATCGGGGAGACGGGGATGCCGTTTCTATCGCGCAAATTAATGGGCTAGGCCGCAGGCCACGGTGCGTTTCCGGTCGGGCCGGCCGGCTGGTTGAATAGTGATGGACTAGAGGCTAGAAATAGTTATTTTGGCCCAGTTAAATATATGTATATGTATTATACCTTATATATACTAGGTTTTTTGTCAAAAAATTTGGGTGTTCAGCTGAACACCCATGACTAACATTAGATCCGCTAGTGAGCAGCATGTATGACCAATGACAGAGTGTTTCATGATGCAGCCTAGGGGCGGAGCCAGCAATTGGGTAAGGCTAGACGACCGCCTAAGGTAGCCTTCACCGCTAGTACCCCCTTTCTTCTTCTTCCACTTGCCATGGCCTTGCTTCTGTCACTCGGTGCCTCAGTCCTATCCTGAGGAGGAAGAAGAAAGAAACCAGAGGCGGAGGAGCGGCTAGGCCTGGAGCACCATCGTGGGCCACTTGGTGTATGCGTGAGGTGAGGAGGCCCAGCCCACAACAGAATAGCCCATGCCCAGCACGTGAGGAGACACACAGAGAGAGACATGTGCTATAGCTCACAATTTTTGGAGCTAGCAATGAAATTTCGGAATTGGTTGCTACTTTCATTACAAGAGAAATGACAGAACATTGATATCAGTTTCATGTCGTAAGACTGATCGCTTTGGAGCATGATTACTTGTTATGTTCTAAATTATGGAGTGGTGTAATAGTCTAGCCGTGTGGTAGGCACTTGAATTGTGAAACAAATATCCACTCGTTGGTTAAAAATTTGGATGGATGCATGGTTGATTTCAAATGTTTTGATCAAACACGAAGTCAAGAAGAATGATCATGCAAATTTAGAAACGATGACTGCCTGTGTAGACGGCGATGTCACCAAGCTGAGTGTCGATCAACCACAATGGCGGTGGTGCGATCTAGTCCAGCTCTGACTGGAGTCCGAAGTGTGACGACGGCACAGTAGAGCCCCGTTAGCCAGCCATCAAGCAAGGGCTAAGCCACCAAACTCTGGCGGCGTGCGACAAGGCAGCGGCAGCCGGCACATCCGATGAGGAAGCGGCACTTGACAAGGTGGAGATGAGCTGCCATACCTAAGATTTAGTCTTGTATCCACCACCGATGTAGCTGGATAGGAAGGCGACAAGTCGACATGCTGAGCCGGCCATGGACGCGGCGCAGTGGTGGGTAGGGTCCCTGGCGCACAGTGGCGGAGAGAGGGGGGCCTGGCACCCCCAACTTTGTACTAATCCTTCATTGGCAACACAGTCCAGAAAAAGGCCATCCATCAGTGCATGTTATGTTATCTGGTCATCTCCCCTACAAGAGCAGTATTGTTGTATATTCTGACCAAGAGAAATCTTAGTTACTAATATCATATCAATAAAGGAGGATATTTTATTTCTGTTTCCTGTTGAGCTCCGTATTTTATACCCAGATGAAATTGTGTGCCCCTTTCTTGTAAATTTGATTTCATATTGATGTGGTATGCTACTTGTAATTCTGACCCTGTTTCAGGTTCAGTTCTTTTATCTCTATCTTTTTTTTTTGCTTATTTCTGAATCATAAATTGCACGGGGAGGTTGTTCTAACGTGTTTACCACTGGGTAATTATGTGAAAACAATATTGAATTTTGCAAGGATATGAGAGTTTCAGATATGCTACATTACTCTATGTCTGTAAATGGTAATTGTTTTGTGCCCCTCCTGGCTGTGGTTCAGAGTTTGTTAGATGGAAGAGATGAGTCTTGCTTCACAACCTATTGTTTGTTAACGACGTCCTTAGGGCGTGCTACCGAGCAAACATGTAGAGTTTACAATTATCTCTTTTGTCCAGCTTGTAATTTGTCTGTCTTCCATGACGGTTTACGTCAGAGCAATGCAGCTTGGAAGGGTATCTCCCCCTTCCGTTTCGTAAAAAAAAAGACACTAATCCTAACTTCGTTCGTATCTCAGAATATTAAGATTGTTAAAATTGATGGCACGGTGTGAATTCAATACTACTGAAATCTCCGAGGCTATCTCTTCTACTTAAAAAAATCTCTAAAAAACGATTCGACTGAAGTCCTATCCGTGGACAAGAAGAAAGCTTCCGTCTTCTTCAAGACCTCTGTTGATGGCCACACATCGTGTGCCAAAGAGATGAACAAGCTCTCGGTATCTCTGACATTATTCCGGAGATGGAGATCTGCGACTTTGAATTCGAGTCCTGTGGGTACTCCATGTTGGTCCTCCATATCCAATTCCTGTCTCCACCCCTGCTGGTGCATGCGCAGATGCCCACGGCCAGGCGCATGACCGGGGCAGGATGCGGCACCGCTCGCGCTCTAGCATCCACCGCTAGAACTAGCTCAGGCAGCCCCGATCGTATAGCGTGACGACGATGGGCAACTGGAGGTAGGCTGACGCGGCGTGCTTCAGCAGTTGGTTACGGATGTTGATGCTGGACATGTCGAAGTCGTCGACGTTGGCGAAGCTACCGCTGCCGCCAGGGCTGGCCTCGTGGAGCACATCCCAGAGGTTCGTGTACTCGATGCTACTACTGCTCCCATTGCTACTCCAGCTCGACGGCCTCAACCAGATGGCGCGGGGCAGCGACGACGATGCCTCCAGCGTCTGGACGTCAGTGTCCATCATCACCAGGATCCATACATCACTAACGTGTTGTACAAATTTGATGTGATTTGTTAACCTTCAAAAGAAGGAACTTAAAGCCTCGTTTGTTTCAACTTCAACTGATTTCTGACTTTTAATTTACTATTCCTTAATTTCATTTTTTCTAGTTTTTTGCTTTTCGTTTTTTTCCCGTATTCCTTCACATTGTTTGCGATGGGATAACCTGTTTTTTTAAATTTTTAAATTTAATTATGCCAAATAAGTTACTATCAGTTATAGTGAAAAATAAGTCTGCTATAGTTAAAAAAAGTCATAAACCCATCGTTAAACTGAGCGCCCTAATGTGATTCTTGGCAGAGTAATGGTGATGGTAAGATTCTGGAGCCCTTTGCTTTCTTATTATGTCAGATGCTAGGTTCGACAATGATAGGATATGGAAGAAACAACACAAGGTTAAGCACTTTTATTAGTGTGTTTACTTTCTAAAGGCTGTTTATATTGGTTTTGTAATACCACTAAAGTGCAAAGAGAAGAAATACGATAATTAAATCAATCCAAGAGAGAATAAAGAAAATAAGGTAGAGTTTTGCCGTCAGATCCATTGGCTTTAGAATGCCGAATAAAAGTAGCGCTCACTGAGGTTCCCAGACCGTCTGGGGCCGGTCGGCACCATCTCACGTTTGGGTTCTTATTATCCAGCGAGAAATTCCATTCTTACCTTTTTCTCACTTACCTCCTGTAGTAGAAAAGCCATCAAACAGTGCAAGCCCACCCGTTGGACCAAAAAGTCCTAACAGCCCTTAGTGACTTGAGAGTCACATAGAGAGAAGGGGAAGGATAGTTTTGGTAATACTCAAAGTCAGTGGCTGTCCAACCATGCCATTAAGCTAGCACATTACAAGCAGAGCTGACCTTAGTCCCATTTCATTTCCCAACCGAGAGCCACACACACGTAGAGACATGGCCACAGGAGCCAACATACAACCACTCGTGCGGAATGCCATGACCATATGACTCAACACACAACCACACAAAGCTTCATTTCATTCTTTCTTCCCTCAACCGTGAGCTCATCTAGAAAGCAAAGCCAGCAAGAGAACCATTAGCTTTCCTCTACTCAACCAAACATAGAGTAAGCCGAGCTCATCCAAGTCCCAAAACCCAAATCCACTGCCACCGCTGAGAAGAGGTTAGGAAGAGAGAAGCGGAGGAGAGGAGCCTAGGGAGTTGGGGAGGGGGGGGGGGGGGCGACGATGTGAGGGTGGAGTCCACAGCGACCGCAAGTCGCGTAGGACCATCGAAGCCACACCGAACCAGACTGGGACAAGGAGAGGCGAGAAGGGCTAATGGAAACACGTGGACAGCGCTGTCGCCACCACGGCCATCGTTATCGCCTTCTCATCCGCACTCAACCTGAGCCAAGTAAGGTTTGCCTTCTCCAACCATGCGTGTTGAAGAGTAGGGCAGAACAAAGCTAAAAGCTAAATCAAAATGTGTTAAAGAAGAGATGATTAGATGGACCGTTTGGTGAAGTAGTGGAGTAGAGGTGCTCGGGCCAAGCTTGCGTGCCTTGACCAAAGCCATGGCCAAGGGGAACACCTGGTAGCCATCCGGCGGCGCAGCCATAGCCGAGCTAGGCGTCAGCTTGGGGAGCCGACAGCGTCGAGGATAGCCGGATGGGGGGCACCACGACCGGAGGAGCAACATCGGGAGGCCGAAGTCCGGGGCTTGGCATGGGGGCCCGCCACTGTAGCGCGAGGAGGGCGACGGCCAAAGGCCGTGCCGACCGAGCAGCGACGCCAAGTGCCTCGCCGCCGCGCGCACACAAAGGGAGGTGGTGGATCTGGTCCTGGTTGACTGGATCCGAGACGAAGAGTGAGGGGGAGGAGCCGGAGGCGAATTTTGGGCTGACGCGCCATGGCCGATGAGCCCGGCGGCGGTGGCGTCATCCGAACAAGGGGATAGGTGAGTAGAGGTGCATGAGAGGCGGATGGTGGCCGGCGGCGAGCTCAGGGCCGGCGAGCCTGATCTCGGCTGTAAGTAGCAGCACCGCCTGGAGAAGCACCCAAAAATGAGTCAAAAATAGAGCGAGAGAGGAGAGGATTAGGGATAAGGTTGGTTCGGCTGAATCGGATGAAGGAGAGAGAGAAAGAAAAGAGAAAGAGAGAAAAAACGAAGAAGAGAGAAGAAAAGGAAGGAGAAAAGAGAAAGAAAGAAAAGAAAAAAAAGGAGAAAAAGAAATGAAAAATGGGTCCTTAACCCCGGGCATTTTATGCCAGAGTTGGGATATGTGTATAGAGTCATCGCTTCTTGCTTAAGCACTGGTTTCGATATGATGTGTTGAGTCAGGTTGATGTTTGTACAGGTGGAGGTCTCGGGTCGGAGCCGTCCACGCATTGTCCCCGAGACTAACCAGTCAAGTGTATGGTAAAGCGGTAAATTCGAGTAGTGTTTGCTGTTAATTGAATGTTGAGGCATTGCTTACCATGATATGGTAAGTTAACTATTTTTGGTTGCATGATGAGAAATGATGAATGATGATTGTTGAAACATGACATGTTGATATGCATAAATGGAGAACTTGCATTGCATGCATGTCATGAAAAGAGATAGTTTTGTGGTATCATT